>JAOTRS010000035.1:630264-643790 GCA_028565755.1 Dinotopterus cunningtoni
ATATACACTTTAATTTCATATTAACTATTTAATCACACACACTATAAACAGAGTCAACAACTGAAATCTGCAGTTTTATCAGCGATCATATTTACATTACAATTTTACACTTGACGTAGATTATTCAAAATTATAATATTAAAAAAAAAGAATTTAATTTTATTTAACTAATCATATGCCATTACTACCGAACAAACAGGAATATGTGAATACAGACACACAAACACACCTGTCAAACTTTAAACTTTCTCTAATATCTCACACCACAAATGGACTTAATGTATAATATTATACTATTTCTGTGATATTTTTTCATTCTCTTAGTTTAATAACTCGTGACTCAAACTTCACTCCTTTCCTAATAATTTAAAAGATAAATAGTTAAATAACAAACCTGGACTTAAAAAGGGTTAGATGTACATTAGTGAATACATTATTCATTTTAAATTGAAATCACTCTTGGTAGTGCGCTCCTTGTAATCAATAACGTTAGCAGTGCTGTGATATACAGTATGATAGGAACATTATACCAGGATTCTCAAAGGCATTTCAATGATACAAAAAGTAAAATCTTTTAAATGTAAATAAAAATCAGTTTGATGAGTTACATAATGTATTTTTATTTACCAGCCAAAGGTTAGGACACACTTGCTCATCCAAGGGTTTTTCTTAAATTTTCTTTCTATTTTCTACTATTTTCTAAAAATCGTTTGATACTGAAGGCAACTAAAGTATAAAATAATGCATATGAAATTATATGATAAAGCTAAATAAGTGTTTATCACTAGTTTATTCCAATATCAAACTTACACCGATCAGCCAAAACATTAAAACCACCTAGGTTTTATGTTCCCCCTTGTGCCACCCATACAGCTCTGACCCTTCGAGGCATGACACTACAAGACATCTGAAGTTGTGTTGTGGTGTCTGGCATCAGGACGTTAGCAGCAGATCCTTTAAGTGCTCTAAATCCCAAAGTGGGGCCTCCATGGACTGGACTTCTTTGTCCAGCACGTCCCATGGATGCTCGATCAGATTGAGATCTGGCGAATTTGGAAGCCAGGTCAACAACCATGACCTCTTTAGACCAATACACAGCGAGCTGTGATGCACTGAGTGTTTTTGATACGTTTCTGTAACGGACAGCATTAATTATTTTCTTAATTTTTGCTACATTGGCTTTTCTGTGGGTTTGGAACAGACAGGCTGACCTTTGCGCCCCACAGGCATAATAAATGAGCCTTGTCACCAGTTTACTGATATATAATTAATAATTAATGTTATGGTTGATCGGTGTATATTGTCATATCTTTCAGCCCTACTAACTATTCAGGCTGCATAAATTCTGCAGCAGATATCACAAATACAGGTGATGCATTTGCTTATCTAGTGACTGCTCTAATGTCTATTATTCACATGTACCTGGAAATAAAGTAATCGGCCCAGGAGTCCACATGTACCATAAATGTTACAACACCTCACTATGTGAAACTCTCATTTGCTTCGTTAGGAAGTAAGCAATGTGTTAATCAGTCATTCTGTGAAAAGAGTGGAAACTTTAATTGCCTGTGAGCTCCCAACACAATAACAGAAATCAGGACAGAGATGTGGCTAATAGAGCCCTGACTTAAGTTCGAATTGAATTATGATCCAATTTATAGCTAGAGTGAATTGGCTGCAAAAGGTCACTGTGGTTTCCAAATACCAAGCTGAAATGTCCACTAGACATTAATCACGATCGAAGAATTGAGAGTGTGCTTTAGCTACTATGGCAAAAAGTACCTCATACAAAATATAGCTTAATACCAAATAGAAAAAATCATCACACTGTAGACACAATCTATCCTTACATCCTTTTATCGATAACACCAGAGTTCAATTATCTGAGAATATCATATTTAAAGGAGAAACAAACACATCTCAGGTGTTTGAAAAAATCCTTGCAAGCTGTACACATTATTTATTTCACAGCATTATATACAGAAGCCCTTCAGTTATAACCATTGCTTGTTTTCTTTCACATTGCTGCAGAATTTGCGGCTCTGACAGTAGTGCACCTCCAATTCACATGTTTATACTGTATTAATGCACTCATTTCTATAGTAACAACTCATTTATTGGGACTTGTACACCGAACTGATTAAAAGACAGGTGTAATTTAAATTTAGGGAAGGAGTCTCCAGTGTCAGTGCTTCTGTAGCAGTTAGAGGTAAACCTGTAATTTCTTTGTGGTTTCTCGTTAACTTGGTATAACAACAATCTTGTTTTTGGAGATTAAATGTAATTATGAATGGATAAAAATGTGTAATTCTTTAATAAATAAACAATTCTAATTCCTGGCAGATTGCTGTCATGTAATAGGAATAAAATACTTGTCATACATGCCACTATAGTAAAATAATCAACTGTGTGGTTGTACCTATAACTTCACTTCACATCAAGCCTCATCACACCATCATTTCATGATTTATTCCTTTGTTGTGTGTTCTGACATGTTTTGAGGTTCAGTGTCGTTTCATATTAACAAACTGGAGTAAAATATTGTGATGGCTTTTGTTTATTTTTTCACACATGGATTGTATAAAAAAAAAACGTTCAGGTTATTCATTTAAAGAACTAGTTTTCATTTTTAACATCACGTTATCATATGGTGAAGAGTCCTCATCACCTTGAGACATATTCTGTGTTCCTGGCATCCTGCTTTTCTCTGCTCTCTCTCTTACCTGCTCTGGAATTATGGCTCTCCTAGGAGGTTTGGGGACAGCGTAGTCATCTACATGTGCATTATACGGGAACTCGTGTCCACTCGGATCATTTAAATCACCAAGTGTCTTCCAAGCATTACCTCTGACTTCCTCAGGGTCATCATAGAGTGCAGATGGAGCGCGGGTTTTTGTGGCGCAGCCTTCAGGTTCATCATATATGTGTTCCACTGGGTATTGATTTAAGTGTCTTTTTGGTTTTTGTGGGAAAGGTCTGATGGCAGATTCATCGATGCTATCATAAAGTGGCTCCACACTCTTTTCATTACTGTCTCTATTTTCATTACTCAAACATGGTTCCACTACCATTGGTGGTGCCAAATGTGATGATGTCAAGATGTCCATCATGACATTCTTGGCAATGTTGTCAAATGGGAGTGAATACTCCGTGTCAGGGGAACTGGAACAAGGTCGAAGAGTTTGGTGTTGATTTTCTTTATCAACTCTATCTGGACTGTCTTTATCTGGGAGTGGTGCCGTGACCCGGGAATAGGCCTCTTCTTCTGTGTTGGCTAAGGGACAGCTTCGGAAGTTCTTGACCTGGTTCTTTCTTGGCATGGGTCGTGTGTCAATGTTTAAACTCTTAACCCCAGTCAGGTGTTTATCTGTAGGCATTTCCAGTCTGGCACGGTGAGGCGATGATGGTTTGGGTTTGTCCTTTAAAGCAGTTTCACTCAGCATGCTGTAAACAGTACCGGAACTGTCCTCTGTTGGTGGATTGATTTTGGGCGGCTGCGGTGTAGGTAAAGGTTCTCGATCTCGAGCACCGCTCGAAGCCTGTTGCTGGGAAAAACCTACTCTCTGTAAGTTAATGGCAGCTTCTACATACTGGAAAATGGCATTGCCTTGCTTGGTGTCAAACTCAAAGTTGCCCTCGCCAGAGTCGCACCTTCTTCCAGCCTCGAAAGAGAATGTTGTCTGTTTTGAAAAGGACACAATTTGGAAGACGAGCATAACATTAAGTTGCCTTCATCGTATATATTGTTGTTTATTGTCATATCACTGAAATCATCAGAACTATACCTTGTCTCGTCCAAATCTCCGAAGGTACCGATATGGCCAGGTGAAATACACTTCTCCTGACTTTGGCTCTTTCAGGAGCAGGCTGTCAAAGTCGGTACGTAGCAAGTATTGTCCTTTCAACCCACACCTTTCTGCAGCATCTGTACGTCTAACCACGACCTTGAAGTCCTTTAATGCTGAAGAAAAAAAAGAAACCAGAAAATTATTTTGAAATTATTTGGTAATCTTCTGGTTCACTCTTAATGGTTGTGTCTTTTATAATAAGATAAAAAGAATATGTATATCATAAATTGCAACAAAGAGAAGGTTTTAACATTCATAGAAGAAGTCCCCAGTGTCAATGCTTTGTTAACACTCAAACATAAATGTCTATCTTTTCTGGTATATTTCAATCAGAAGAGTTTCTACACTGTAGTTCCTCTGCAACATAAAAAGATGTATTTAAAAAAAAAATCAATTTAACTTTAAGAAAGAGTCTTCCTGTTTATAGCTGCAATACTGCAAGTGAGACCAGGAACTAACTTGTTCTTGTAAATGTTCCTCATTAAAAAAAAAAAAAAAATGTAGAAATGGCATCACATTTCATTATTTAATTAATGGTAAAAAAAAAAAAAAAAAAAACCCGCAAACTTTCAAAAAAACAAAAACCATCTAACTTAAGTCCTGACCCAGTGAGAAACAGGTGCAGATGATGACAGATGATCAGGCCAGTGATTAGTATACTGCTGATGCTGAATGCTGAGTGGTTGGAACAGACAAGAGGGGAAATGAGATCGCTGCTGAGGTTGGTACATAAACAAAGAACATTTAATTTGTACTTCTTAGGTACTTTGCGGCCTGACGCAGTAAAACATTAGTGCCAATTTCTTTCATTTAATAAAAACTTGAGGTGAATCAATACTTCTGCCCAGTACTGTATATACACTATAACTGGTATTCAATATCTGTGGTGTATTAGTATTAAACCTTATCCAGACATGCTGAAAAAACAACACTTTACTTATTGCATCACCAGTTGTGTAAACCTGGAAAATCTCAGCAGCCTCTGGAGTATAATTATTTCTGAACTGCAGCATCACCATGCAGCATCTTGTTAAATTCAATCATCATCTTGGAGCGGTACGTCTAACTGAGGCATTTTGGTGAAACTTTTCAGATTGGTAAAATTGACTGTTTAAAATTGACAGTAAGGCTGTTATGTAATATGTGACATGCTGCTTCTGCCGACTTGCACAATTTAAAAAAGAAGAAAGAAAAAACCCTCCTCCTCATGCAAAGGAGAGATGTGGTTTGCAGCTACTTGTTTCATATGTAGCATGTGGTTATGGGAGCTCCAATGTCTCTACTGGGAGGAAGTGTATCATTTTAACGACAAAAAAAAAAAAAACCTATATTCAAGCTTCTGTTTGCAGCTCACTGAGCTACTCCCTCTCGAAACAAAGGATGACACAGTTCCTTCCGGTGAAAGCAGACTAGCAATACAGAAATAGTACATGAGACAGAAAGAGGGAGGTGGAGAGAAAGAGATTGCTTCCAGGTGTTAAACTTTACCAGTTTGTAATTCCAAAAAACACTATTTCATTGAACACCAATTGCCTCTTCATGTATTTTATTGGTTTTCTTTTTATAATTTTACAATGTTAAGATTAAGCATTACAACTCTACATAATGACATAACTATTCTCACAATATAGTTGTTTCTCTCTATGTCTTTTGTTTGCGTCTCTCCTCCTCCACCAGGTGAATGCTGCGTTCAGGAAGTTTGAGGTTTGTGGGGGAAAACTCTTTCTTACATTGTGCAAACAAACTGTAATTCTCCTCGACGTAAAAAATCTTCTTGCGTCCCTGCCAACCTTATTTATGATGTATTTTATGCCCCCTATATCTTTTTAATGCACAGTGCATTTATAGTGACGTATGTCGTTGCCTTGGTGATAAAAACCTGGTTATGGGAATGATTTCATATGCACGAGGACAAAACTGGAGGAATTACATAATTACAAATGAAAAATAAATAAACATGTAGACAAATCAGAAAATTTAAAATTACAGCTTTATGTTTGTTTGTTTGTTTGTTTGTTTGTCTTGAGAGTTAACATAACACTGACACTGGAGACTCCTTCTGTAAGTAAACATCTTACAGAAAACACCACCATGTTAGTTACTGATTGCTCATGCTTATCTTTTTAATCTGTTTATACAGTAAGTATGGCTTCCCCTGTACAACTTCCTGTGATTTAACTGTTGCTAAGGAAATGATAGCATGTCAGGAAAAGCACATAAATATAAACCCGTGTTACTGTCAGAGCCAAGACTGAATTGATAATCTGACAATTTCGCTGTGGGACGACGCACTTTGGGGCCCGTCCAAAGTATTACTGTTATAAGGTTGTTGTTTTTTTTGGCCAAGGTCCATTATGCAGGGATAGCCGCCCACTGGTTTGTCTTCTATACTGACAGCATAAACCCAATCACATGGCTCCATGGGCCAAGCGGCAAAGTATTTTTTCTGGATATATAATATCTATAGATTATGTAAAAAAAATTGCACCACCCCTTCCCTCTTCTTCTCCATCTCTCAAAATGGACAAACCTAAGCAGAAAGTTTGTGTGGAAAGGAAAAAAACGGATTTCACCAAATGTTTAATGATTTCAGATATGTACTCTGTACAGGGTTGCGGCAGTATTCTCAACCTTATCAGTAGTGCCAAAGGTTGCACAGCATCATCATGCAGATGTAGAAGAGCAGCAGATAGTGAGCCGTGGAGATGAGCAGGTCTGTATTGTAAGTGATGATGAGGGTCAGAGTAACAGGCAGAATGAGTAGGAGCAGGAGGGGAAGGGAGCTGTATCGGTAAGGAGCAGCTTCATGACAACAGCGGTCACAGTGAAGGAAGAGGGAGGTCACCTGTGCAAGTGTGTGTGTGTGTGTGTGTGTGTGTGTGTGTATTTTGAATAGCAGTGTATGTACAGTACATCTCAATCAATTATAATATCGTGGACAATGTTTCTTTTTTTCCTGTAATTTAACTTAAAAAAGTGAAAATCTTATATATTCTGGATTCATTACATGGCAAGTGAAATATTTTAAGAAATATTTGAAAATCTTCTAAGATCAATCACAAAAACTATTTACAATACAGAAAGTGAGTGCATAAATGAGCATACTACTTTTCAGAAGTTGCACATTTTAGGTATTCAGTTTTGAGTTTGTTGTGAGATTTTTTATGAGCTGTGAGTCATAATCATCAAAATTTTAAAAAGCTTGAAATATTTCACTTTATGTGTAATGAATCTAAAACATATAAGAAATTAACTTTTTGAAATAAATTTGGGAAAAGAAATGAATGTTTCCGCAATATAAATTTTTTTTCGATGTATTGTATATGGGTGATGATGTCCGACTGCCCAGGTCAAAGCTGCTGTTATAGAGTATTAATCAACACCTTTTATTGCAGAATTCCAGTAAAAACTTTAATAGCATTTTTAAAAAACTACTTAACGAATTAACATTAACATGTGCATTATTAACAATTATGTTAATGTTCATTTGTATTTAATCTGTTGTTAATTATAATGTTAATGTTGAGTGAACGCTTGTCTCCAGATGTAAATATGAAAACTTCATTCAGACTCGTATCTGAATTTCATTGCTAGGTTACAAATTTAAATGTTTATTAGGGTGTTGGACATTGTGGGTTAAATTTTATTTGCTGATGACTTAAATAATGGTTGATGCAGGTTTATTTTATTAGCTATTCTTTAAAAAAAAAAAGTGTTGCTTGTATTATATTATCTTATATTAAAGTTAAGGTTTATTCAAGCTGGCCCGGTTGTTTCTACAGAAGCCGTTTTAAAGTACCGTTACTGTAAAGTGTTGGCCTTGAATATGAATTGCTGGGTGGAAGTCACAGAGACGCTGACAGCAGGATGTGTCACAGTGTGACTGATAAGAGAACAGTCTGCACAAACAGCGGACACTGGTGTTATATGTTCTTCCGCCACACAACAGGAAAAATAGGCCACAATTTTCCACTGCGTAGCAGAGGAATGTAGAAGTGGCCCAAGTTTCAGTGTGTGGCCAAAGTGGTGTTAATGTACTGAAAATACCTTAAACAGTGGCTGACATGAGCCGTTTTTGGCTGTTCTGCGCTTCCCTTTTGCTGACCTTTTGATGTTGTTTGTGAAAAGTTTAACTTGTGCTCACCAGCATCTTTCCCACTGTAGAGCGAGTTATCCGTCATCGAGACATCGTCACAATCGGGGACTGAACTGCGCCTTCTAGTTGCCCCTCTTTCACTCCAGTTCATCTACAGCAGAAACACAATCACATTAGTTTATGTGCCCATGAAATTTGTTCATCATTCTTAATTTGCTGTCGATTTCGTAACAGTCATGTTATATATGAAGTGTAGTAGCAGCACATTTATAATTAAAACATTGCATAAACAATTCATGAAGCAGCAACGGAAACTTATTTAAGAGTTACACAAGTTTTTTATATGCCTCAATTAACATTAAGGGACGATTGTTTGTCATATTTATTTTTTATTTTATTTTAAAAGTTTTTAAATAGTCTTTAATAACTGCATATTGATGATGTTAATAAACAAAGTGGATTTTATTAAAGAGATATAAGATTAAAGAGATATAATTTTCAGAAATTATTTTCCTGCTCTGGATGAAAATCAGACGGAACAAAATAATTGTTTGATTGTGACTTGTGCATCGTCACTAGCGACTGCTTTAGCACTGACAGATGATGACACACCTCTGGCCGTCTGAGAAATGTTTAATTATATCAGTGAGAATATGAGCACTGTTACTATGATGTCTAAAATCTGATACTAGAAGAATGGCAAAGAGAGGAGCGAAAGTAATGGGACAGCAACAAATATGGTTCTGGCGATGGTGAAAATAAACAAAACTTTGAGCTCACTTCAAAAAACAATTTATTTATTTGTTTTTGCAGGCCTGCCTTCTGTACAAACGTGGTCATTTTCTTCAAATGCAGGTTGTATTATATATATTTTTTGTTGTCAAGATTTTTTTTCAAGGAAAATTTATTATTTTTATATAATTCAGACTAAAGTGTTATTCAAACTTGCCTCCCCTGATATGAATTACTGTGTATTCTCGTTATATAATGTAATAAATCTGCTATAAGTAAAGTCAGTATGCAGGAATGTGACAATGCGGTGCAATTTGAAAAGCAGAACGCAGCGTGACAATGCATGCTTTTTATCTCTTAACTAATCAGAAAACGGCTAGAGATTGAACTGAAAAAGATTTTAATACAGGACAGAGTGCTGAAAAAAAAGTGAAGGTGAAGGTCTGAACAATGTGGTCAAATATAGCACTGTAACTAGAGACATTTTTATTGCTAGTTTTATTGCTATGACATTTATTGGTATTTGATATCGCAGAAGTGGTTTTAATATAAATGTTCAAGCACACAGACACAGTTTTTTGTCTCTCAAGCCAAAGCTCATATAAGCTTCCTCCATCCTTTTTGCTTAAGTAAATTTATGTATTCTTTATCATTATTAAACATAATGATTTCAAAAACCACAACAACAGTTCGCCTGTGCTAGCTTGCTAAATCTGCTGTGTTTAGAGCATGTATATCACAGAACAAGCAACTATGATCTAATCTGTATAAATCAGATCATCAGTGTATATTTCTACATCTGAGACCATTGTTAAGAACCATCTGATTATGATGCGATTTGGGCCTGACACACTATTTCCCTAAATAAAACATTTTGAACGTTCTACCCACATTAACTAATACATGTCGTGTTACAAATTTTAGTAGTGTTAAAAAGCAAACACACATAAGTACATTCAATGATACTCTAGTGTAGAAAGTACTAGTTATTGTTCATATCACCTTGTCTGACCTTAACCTCTGCTTAAGCAGCACTGAAACTGCTGATTTATACCAACAGCTTTGCATCTATGTGTGCAAGTTACCCTTTGTCTTTCTAAAGCAATGCATGCAGAAAAAGGTCACAGTCAATCTTATGGAAAGATTCAACTCTTGTTATGAAAGGCAAAAAGTTGCCTGGTATAGATTTCTATCGAAATCATGAAGTTGCCTTTTAAAAAAACAAGAACAAGTCCCAGTGCCAATCCACATCTCTCATACAAGTTCAATACAGTTAATCGTAATTGTTAACTGAGTGAATTGAATGAGACGTTGATTAAAACATTTAAGGAAAGAGTCTCCAGTGTCAGAGGTTAAGCTTTAACAAAAGTTAAAAAACAAAAAGTTAAAGTTTTTTGATCAAAGTTTTCTGATATTGTCACAGTGGTGAAGCATACATTTTTTTTGTAGGTTCTCTTTAACACAACCAACTGCATGTTTTTTTCTTATGAACTTTAAGAGAGAGAGAAAAAGGAAGTAACACTAGGAGCTAAGCTGCTTTACAGACAACTATAAATGGATAAAAAACATACATCTTGTTCTGCACTTAACAAAACATTGGTGATTTGTGGTGATGTATCAAGAGTAAATCATATTCTGTTATACTACAATGATGAACATCTTCATGGCAACAGTAACTTTGCTTTATTACACCACCATGTCATTCAGTATTTCCCAACTTAAATAATCTGTAAATTTGCCTAGATTGGGTAATTTTAGGCATATTAAAAATACTTTAATTAAATATTAAATTTAAAATATTAAATGCACATGTCACAGTTGCTTTTCAGTAAGCTTAAAAAATTAACACCAAGTCTTACTGCAGCACAAGCTAGCTCTTACTTACAGGAAATGCAATTTCACACAGTTTCTGCATCCAGTCATCGACTTCAACCATTTCTACAGCAAACACAAATGTCTTCTCAGTGGTTTCCACCAAAAAGGCCTTGCACTCCTTCGGGCAACCGTCCACATCTGCAGCCTCCGTCACACGAATGCAGTCACTCATTTTTATAATCTGCAGCAGTAATGATGTTTTAAGATAATAAATGTTATGGTGTGTATTACTCAGCAAAATCTTTAATTTTGTTGTTTATATACGTATATATTCACATGAGAGAGAGAGAGAGAGAGAGAGAGTCTAGTCAAATTTATCTGCAATTTCTTAGTATATGATTACAGCAAACCAAATATAGGATAATTATTTCTCTAGTTAAATTATGTTTGGAACATTCTTTTATTTTTTAAGCATAGGTTAATCATTAATTTGGGTTATTTTTTCTAGAAATAAGCCAACCTATTATTGTTTATTCTCCCAATACAGAAAAAAATCTTTGCCTAATTTAATAGAAGATGTTGAGAAATATGTTTAAGAACTTTATTTTTGGTTCATTGTAATCTTATAGTAAGAAATATTCTACTATATTTTACTATATATACTCGATATATATTTGAATTTTACTAAATGTCTATGTATGTATAGGATCATATGTGCTGAAAACATCTTCTGTCTGCATACATGTGACATCATTGCTACTGGTCTTCTTTCTTGCTCATTCACTCACCTTTTTGTTCTCCTGCTTGCTTTTGGACTTCTCCAGTGTGCCGGTCGCGCCATCTTTACACTCGAAAAACTCTAGCCGTGAGATCGAACAGGTGCTTTCTTTGTACAGAATAGACCATACTTTTTTCCACTTCTGCAACAAAAAAGTCATGAAGAAATCCATATTTAAAAAGATTGTTTTTCAAACATAAGACTAGACTTATAGGGATTCAGGATTTCCTTTATAATACTGAAAAAAAAACTCTTTGGTTTATTTCCTTTACGCCAGGGAATCTCAAATCTTTTGGAGCCAGGGATCACTTTAACGCTAACATAAATTCCATGTACAGCTCTTGTAGGATCATAATGCACCTAAACACACATTATTCAAATATAAACAAAAATATTCTGCCTTATTGCAGTTATGAAGCTTTTAATTCCTGAACCATGCCCCATCTACATCTCCAGTTCTAGGGCAAATCTTTAAGGCTTTATCTAGGCCCTACAATAGAGGGTACTCTAATCAGAACCCCAAAAACTGGTAAGCACTCAAAGAACCCCAGAAGGGCCCTTTACATGGAAAATATTGATGCACTGATATCTGATGGTTATGGATTTTTTTTTACATCCATGCCATATCCCATCATTTCTGTTCGTGAGTTTAATCTAAAGTAGACTAAATCCAATGATTTTTTGCAATATATTAATAAACTATTTGTGAATCTTGTGATAGAGGCACAGATGGCAAGGTGTACACAATGGTGCTAACTCATAGCTATTTTGTTATCTATAGCAAAAACTTATACTTGCTTTCACATTAGAACACCTGGTTCTAGGTGTTTAGTGGTCTAAATACTTCAGTAATAATTACCTTTGTAACTTGGTGATGAATTTATAAAATAATTTATTTAGCTATTTCCAAGCACTGTACACAGAGACTCCATTTGACTGGATTAGACACAACAAGATATCATTTCTTTTTTAATTGGAATTTTACGCAATAGTTCAATTCATACAGATGACACACACATAACACCCTGACAACTGTTTTGCATTAAAACATTTTGGGACTTTTTCAGTTCCACTATACACAAACTATAATTAGATACCTAAACCTGCTTCTCATAATTAAATTTAACATCAGGCACTTCATCCAAGCATGTTGTCTTACCTTTCCAAATCTTTGTTGCTGCAAATATAGCATACCCTTCTTTCTAATATCCTCTTCCATGTCTGGATGTTTCATACTACTCTTTAACCCAGCTACAACTTACATCTTCTTTCATCTGGTGTAACACCCCTTCCTGCGTGTTTGCTCATGACGTCGTTTGCATCTCCAAGTTCCGCCATTTGTACATCCTGTATAACCCAGAAGAGCTCTGTTGCAACATTCTGTGCAGCAAGAGATACGCTTCAGATGCATGTGTGTGTGCGTGCATGCATGCGTGTGTGTGTGTGTTTAAAATTACAATAAATAAACATGCATAAAGTGTCAAATGTCACTACTTAGTTCCTTAGTGTAAATTCCTTCCACCTAACAAACGGCCTGACAGCTGTGTTGTATTTCTGTTTCCCCTTTTACAGACATTTTATTTAATTCACATTGTTACAAGCAGACTGTTATAGTATACAATCTGTTACATACATACATAATGGTCAGTATAATTGGCATGTTTCAGCACATCAGATTTAACAGCTGAGGTGTCATCTCAACTCTGTGGTCAGCTGCTCTTGCTGACATCCTGTTTCCATTGTCATAAACACACACACACACTCACACACAGGGCAACTAGTGTAATTTTTTTGCCCTTTAAAATTACTGTTACTGTTGTATTCTAACTGCTTCTATTATTTAAAAAAAGTTATTAAAGTTATTAGAGCTCATTCTGGCAACTCTAATGAAATGCATGAAATGCTTTCCTGTTCAACTATTTTTGATTCTATTGTGCCCTCTAGGGAAAGTAAAGGGAAGTTACATAAAATACAGCCACACTATTCCAGTAATAATCAGAATAATGCCTTACAGTTTTTTTTGTATTGCTTAAGTACGATTTTTAAAACAGGGCCCGTGTTTTCAAAACAGTACACACAATTAGCACAACCACACTCTTGTAAAAACTATACACTTATGTTTAAAAACCACACTTTACCATAAGAAACACACGTTTCACATTTACCATACTCTGTTTGCGCGAGTTACACTCTGCTGTGATAAACCTAAAACACTTTTAGCACTTCTACTTCCCTATGATTAGAGTAGGCTACCATC
>JAOTRS010000035.1:697711-715133 GCA_028565755.1 Dinotopterus cunningtoni
GACACACACACACACACACACATTGTTAAGCAAGACAACATATAGTTAACACACACAGCACATGATAAACATCGATGCTTTCCAGTAATATCCATCCATCTTTCTCAAGCCTCCCCCTCATGCCTACACACACACACACACACACTCTGACATGCCAGATCTTGTAAAGATTGGAATCTTCACACAGTAAAATTAGACCCTAACGAGAGACATGTGATCTGATTTAAATGAGAAAGCCGAGCCGTCCATTATCGTCATGGCAACCTGTGGCGTGTTCTCTGGTGGTCTGGAGCTGTAGCGTGATTTAGGGCGCCGGGGGCACGGCATGTGCCACGGGTTACGCTCTTTGCTTAGCAACACGCGGGATAACAAGCACACTGAGTCAAGCCTGGTTCCAGTTGCCCGCGTGTATGTGACGGATGTCGAGCGCCTTGCGCCAGAACGCATCCGTCACTCTGGAGAAATGTGCTGTCGCTGCTTTTGCGCTCTGCTAATCACGCTCTGCTAATCACGCTCACCTGATAGCACTTTACGCATATCCTGCTTGTGACAGAATAAAGCTAGCTAACATAAGCAATGAAGCTAGCCATCTTGAGCAGAAGTTAGCAAACTTGATCAAAGACGCTAGTTAGCACAAGCGATGAAATTAGCTAACACGATCAACGAAAAACAAAGTGAAGCCACTTCATAAATAAACTGACCAACTGATTTTTCAAGGTTGTATGTCTCTCTTTCTCTGGAAACAGCTTATTGTTTGTGGCGAGGGTTTGAGATTCCCACTCGCTGTGTGATGAATCACCAGAACACTGACGGCTGTTAGCAGCGAGGGTGCAGATGGTCAGATGCACAGGTTTAACATACTGTCTGATAACTACACACCTCTCCAATCTGTTATCTAATTATGTTACCTCACACTCAGGCTGGGCGTTAAACCTGTTGCATACTAACAGTTACTGATCTTATGCAGATACGCAGTATTTATTCATCTATCCCTCCATCCATCAGACCATCAATTTAACCATTCATCCATCAAATCAGCAACTGCCCACTTATTCAACTCTAGATCCACCTCACCTCCAACAATCAGTCCATCCATTCATCCAGAACCTTTTTACCAATGCTTCACTCCATGCATCCGTCCATCTATCTGTAAAAGCTGTTTACATCCATCTATTTGTCCTTTCCTCCAACTATCTGCCTATCCAACTATCCAAACATCCCTCCATCAATCAAAAACTCTTTACCCATTCTGCAGTCTGTTTAACTTTATCACCGATCTTTCAACATATTTCAACATTTATCCAATACCTACTTAACTACCTGTCCATCCATCCCTCATTCTGTTCATCTTCTTTCCATCCATTTATTGGTCCATACAACGTTTTACTCACCCTGCAATCCAACTTTCCATCAACCCATGCTTCAATCTACCCATCTATCCAACCAACAGTCAGTTCACCTTATATACATCTATACTCCAACAACCCATCCATTCACTCTTCCAAAAGCTTCTCTAACAACCATCCATCCAATCTTCGTTCTACCTGTCCAACCAATGACCATCCGTTCTTCTATCCATTAATGATACGATCTACTTTTTTGCCCAACCTTTAATTCATCTACCCATCAATCTGTTTGTTCTTTTAACTATTCTGTATTCTATCCATCAACCATTAGCAGTTTTTACCTTACATCTGTTTACATTACATCCTCCAGCACCTTTTTTAAAATCTCTTCCTCCATCCATCCCTCTATTGGTCTATTCATCAATCAGCAACCAGTCCCTTCATCCACCTACCCTTCAACAATCAGAACATCCATCCACCAATCTGTGCAATCATTAATTTACCCATCCACCTAAATTATTCCATGCACTCATCTCTCCAAGCATAAATAGATCCATTAACACCAACCTCTATCCATCTGTCTTTCCATCCATCTTTCACACAACCTGTCCATTAATTCATCGCTAAGCACTGACTCCACATCCACGCCTCCATCCAGTAAGCACCAGTGTGAACAGCTTCTCCTGCATGTCTGAAGATAGCTTTGCAGATCCTGTGATAGAGGAGATGGGAGCTCATGTCTATTTTTACATCCGGCATGCTAACAAGACGTGAGTCAGATCCACCTCACTGCTCCTTCCTTTAGCTCAGCGTTCATCACGTCTGTCTCCCTCTACAGATCCGCCGTCCTGCATTATTCAGCTCCAAGTGTGACTCTTCTGAAGTGATGTATTAGCAGAAGAAGCTAAACTCTGCAGGGAAACATCTACAAAATCCAATGTTGTGTCCAGGCACCAAACACGAAGCTGGCCATGACGAAACGGATCACGTAATCAGCGTCTACGTCTGAGGCATAGATAAACGGTTTACTGCTAAAAACAGGACAGGGTGCCAGTTCATCTTAGGGTGCATACACACATTCACACACTACAGGCAATTTGGGAACACCAGTAAGCCTACCCTGCATGTCTTTGGACTGTGGGAGAAAACCAGAGTACCTGGAGAAAACCCACCAAGCAGGGGGAGAACATGCAAACACAACGCACACAGACCCCAAGGCGGGAATGGACCCTGGAGGTGCGAGGCGCTTACCACTACACCAACGTGCTGCCTGTATTCATACTCAATCATGTTTAAAAGTAATATATATTGGTTAGCTTGCTATGTCGTTAGTGTCACCGCCATGAGAATGCACGTCTATACATTTGGATTCTGGGACGTGGTATGGGGCGGAGCTTCTGAAGGACTACCGTGTGAGGGGTGTCATTGTTTGGCTTTCGAGTTGCAATCCTTCTGTAGTCCCGCCGCCTGTAAATGGGCGGGTTTAACATTGCATTATTATATATTTTTTACTCCGTGACTCTACCCACACCATTCCTACCTGTGTTCACAAAGCTCCGCCCCCACAGGAAGTAATCCCTAAAAAACAGAGTGTATATAAAATGTAAACACAACTAAAACAAGCAATCCAGACCAGACGTCTTCCAGTTTCCAAGGGGGATGTTCTCCTTCACATCATGCTTTATTTTCACATATATCACATCCTATATTATTTTCAGGTTGTTTGTACAAGATAGAAATATTTAACAATCTCATATTGCACCTTTAAACCAGTGGCACCGTGGTGTAGTTTGGGATTTTTTTTATATTTTAGAGTTTTAAGCTACTCAAACAAGCATTACTAGCAATAAAATGTATTAAGCGGTTTGTTCTGACATTTGATGGATGTGTGTGTCAAACCCCAAACACTAATACACACAGCTAACATGCTATTAACACCCCAGGACAGGTTACACACAGTAATTAACTCAGTCTTAAGCATTTAAACACAGTTTATAACCCCAGTTTTACTCCTCACACATCTTTTACAGCAAAGTTCTGATGAACAGTAATTATTTTAGACACACACACTTAAAGCTCTGGGTCTGTAGTTATTGATAAGCTCTGCTGACTGAAAGAGTATAAAAGTGACGGTTATATAACGGCTCAGCCTGAGTGACCGTTACTCAGTAGAAACGACGGTTAGGGTTTAAATTGAAATTTTAAATTGTAAAAGCTCCTCGCGACGCAAACCGTGTGTCCGTGTGTTCAGGGGGAAAAAAAACGCGGGAAATGACACGTTTATTTAGACGTATATGAGTTAATAAAGGGGAATTACAGCGTGGTACACGGGTAGAGCTGGTGAAAAGTAAATGATAAAGCCTGAGAAGTAGGAGGGAGACTATTTTTAGGTAAGGGACAAACCGCTGTTGCCTAACAACCGACTGGGGAAGGTTACATCCGAATTCCTGCATTAAACACTGTGTATAAACTGCATATTATTTACTGTACATGTGTGTGTGTGTGTGTGTGTGTATTATGCATGTAATGTTATAATGTGATGTAATGTATACAGGGTCTCATTGCAAAATCAAGCTCTCACCTGTCAGTCCGTCGTTTCCCCGGTCTCACACTAATCCCTCCGGTGTGTATTCCTGGGTCTGTATGTATATATACTTTAATATATCTATATGGGTTTTTTTTTTCCTGGTGTAATTGTATTATTAAACTCTCTACAGCGCCTGCGTGAGATATGTATCTGCTGCTGCCCAGAGCCGCACGTGCTGCCGGTGACAGATAAACTGGTGTGCGTGTGGACGCGCGCGCGCCTCCTCCTCCTCCACTTCCATGCGCGCGCGTGACCCAGGCGGTATACAGGGCCTGGTGGGCGGGGCTACAGCAAAACCTGCCGCTGAGGCGTTTCATGAATATTCATGACGCACAGAGACCCCGCGTGGAGGATGTTTTGCGTTATATTTCTCTATACGCATGTCTGTGTTTATTGGCACGCTTTATGAAAGTGAGCAACAAAAGAGAAAAACATTTCATATTCATGCGATATTTATCTAAACATAAAAAGTTAAATATCAACAATGAATTCATAGAATTTTAATATACTTTTTAAAATAAATAGCAATGCATCAACAGTTGTCGCCCCATTATAATCTAATATTAATAAATATGACTGTGGAAATTTGGAAACGCACTGGTGCGCTCATCTTTTGATTGATTTCAGTTTTGTGTCATTTTTCTCACTTCAAAAATCTGTCAAATTATAGTGTTGCCATGACAACCAGGATTTTGTTCATCACTAATGTTGGCTAATTGACATACTCTTTTGGCTGCTCCCGTTGAGGGGCCGCCACAGCGGACCATCCAATCCACACACAACTTGGTCCAGGGTTTTATTCCGGACGCCCTTCCTGACCCCACCCCTCCCATTTTATCCAGGCTTGGGACTGGCACTGCTTCCCGTGGCTGGGAATCGAACCCGGGCCTTCCACATGGAAGTGGCCAGAAACCTACCGCTGAGCGACCAATACCCAAAGAGCTAATTGACGTACTACAGCGTGATTTTTTTTTTCTTAATAATGTAACACGTTGCATCAACTTCACCCTCGGCTTGTTCATTAGGGACTATCTAATAATTTTGATTCATACACAATCACATTTCATACAAATTTCCATAATTTTCTTTTGTCTGTGTAAAGCTACTTTGCGACAATGACAACTGTTAAAAGCGCTATACAAATAAAATTTTATTTAATTGAATCTTGGGGCCCCTAAATCAGCTGTAATACAGAAACATAAATGATATATGTATATGTTTATTAGGGAGCATAAAGATTGGCATTTGGAGCGATGGAAAAAGGGCACATGGTCAGATTAGTCCAGGTTTACCCTGTTCCAGAGTGATGGGTGCATCAGGGTAAGAAGAGAGACAGGTAAAGCGATACCATGCAAGCCTCTGGAGACAGTGTTATGATCTGGGGTTGATCAGTTACTCAGGTCTAGACAAAAAAATGAAGTCAGCTGACCACCTGAATGTACTGAATCACCAGGTTATCACATCTATGGAGGTTTTCTTCTTTCCTGATGGCACGGCCGTATTCCATACTAACCCAGAGTCTTCTCCTGGAGAAGGCTTTACACAGCAGGCCGACTCTCCTACCATAAATACAAGATGTTTGAGAGAAACTAACACGCCTCTGGACTGTAATAAATGTTAATGCATAAGCTTATTGAAATGAAACCGTCCTTCTTGTCCGGCTCTCAGGGGGTCCAGGAGATGACCTTAATGGCGGTGGCTGCAGCTCTCTGGATGATGGAGGCAGGGTGGCTGAGACACGTCTCCAGCTGAGGCAGGTGTTGGATCAGTTGTGCTCGGCCGCTCGGGGTCTCGGCCAGACAGGTGAGCGCACAGAGAACGTTAGCAACCAGTGCTACGTCCTCACTGTCCACCAGACACAGCAGCAGAGGAACAGCACCGGCCTCCAGAGCCTGATATTTACCTTCACACACACAGTACATGAGTAAACACATTTAGAGAGACAAGAATGTGTGTGTGTGTGTGTGTGTGTGTGTGTGTGTGTGTGGACCTTTGGTGATGACGGCGGTGTACATCAGGGCTCCGGCAGCGTTAGCTCTGACCTCCGTGTCCTCATCAGAGAGCAGCTTCACCAACATGGGGACCACCTCCTCCTCACACACCCTCACCTTCCCCTCTGGGTGGATGCTGACGGAGCAACGACGGAGAGGGAGAAAAGGGTGCGAGGGGAAAGAAAAGAGGAAATGCAGAGATCAAACAAAATGAAAAGGCGTGGAGGATGAGAAGGACAGAAAACCAAGGATGAGGAGAAGTAGATTGAGAGAGAAAGTGGAGGAAAAGTTAATAAATTTTGAATAAGAGGAGGAGAAAATGTGAGAAAGGAGAGAGAGAGAGAGAGAGAGAGAGAGTGAGCAGATGGGAGAGAAAGAAAGGAGATGAATGTGAGAACAAATCTCTAATTAAAAGAGTGTGTGTGTGTGTGTGTGTGTGTGTGTGTGTGTGTGTGTGTGCTCACCTGATGGCCATGGTGGCGGAGGAGGCGGCGCGGCGGATGAGTGTGGACGTGTGATGCAGCTGCTCCTTCAGGACGGACACGGCGTCGCTGGCCAGAGCAGGGAGGGCGTCCTGTCTTATACAGCAGCTCAGCGTGGACAGGACAAGCTCCCTGATGTCCTCGCGCTCTACCGGGACCTTCAGCACCAGCCTCGGCACCAGACCCTGAGACACCGCGCGTTCCACGCCCGCTGGGAACTCGCACAGTATCTTCAACGCACGATGCACCTGCTCACGGCAGGCGTCCTCCGGCTCGTCCAACAGATCTGACAGAGGCCCGAGTACGTCACACTGCAGAACTCCCTCTCTGTGTGAGCACACACACACACAAACACACACAGGTTGTCTCAACATCTAACACACTTTCTAAATAAGGTTTATAAAAAGAGAAAGTGTGTGTGTCCGGCTCCACCTCCCCACGCTGTGTGTGACCAGCTCACACAGCGCCTCGGTCGTCTTCGTCCTCACCACGCCGTCCTCATCCTTCAGCAACACCTTCAGTCTGTCTAAACACCCTGAACACCACCAGACAGACTGACATTAGAGAAAACTACACAGAAAGATCATCACCCTGTGACATCATCAGTATTATATTATATTTTATTCCTCTTATAGATGGGTAATTTTAGGACCATTTTTAGGAATGCTCAAGCACAGTCGCCTTGTACCTCCAGGGTCCAGGGTTCGATTCCTCCCTCGGGGTCTGTGTGCATATTCTCATGTTCTCATGTTCTCCCTGTGCTTAGAGTCTCAGTTAGCAGTGGTGTCGTTAGATCTTATGGGGTTTTACCCCTTAATAGTTGAATCTTGGTTTGAATATTTTGCTTCATACGTCAAGGTTATATAACCCAGTCTAGCCTTGTGGGTAAATCCAACTTTTAAGATAAGGTGACTGGCTGGTCAAGTTAGGGTTCTGTCAAAAGACAAGAATGTCTCGTCAACAGGCCGGTCACTAAATATATATTACAGCTAATTAAATCAACAGAGTTAATAGAGCCCATAGTAGTCAGTTTCCTCTTCGGATAGAGTTTGGGCTTCATGCTGTATTTACAGTATTTACAGAGACAAAACAATCAGGTTCAAGTGCGGTTTATAAGTCTATTGATAATAGTTATTTATTATAGTTTATAAACTATAGTTTTTAATAGACGTGAAGTTAACTCCCTGCCATGCCAACAGCAACCCAACATCCAGCTGGAAACATTTTATTAATCAATACAAACCTATTGCATGTAGAGCTTTTATAAGTTTGGTTTTAACTTTTGGTTGACATCACAAAGAAGGAGAGAGAGAGAGAGAGAGAGAGCAGGGTGAACACAACAGAAAGTGAGAAAGCGAGCCAGCTGAGAAGAACAAATAATTATACCCTCTTATACTCTATTTGTAATTTTCTTAAAACAAATTCTGGCATAAAAATCATATTACTTACTGTTAATACAAATATTGGACATATAAGACATAGTTAAAGTTAAAAAAATAATTAATACTATTAACAGCAAGACACTATACTATACGTTATATTCTCAATAGATCCTGAGCGCCCCCTAAAGGTCTGATACTAGAATCACCTCAGTTTATACCACACTGATCTGCTAACATTCACTCACTCACTCACTGTCTATATCGCTTTATCCTGTGTACAGGGTCGCCGGGGGCCTGGAGCCCATCACAGGAGATTTAGGGCATGAGGTGGGGTACACCCTGAGAAACGCCAATTAGACTCATCTGCATGTCTTTGGACTGTGGGAGGAAACCAGAGTACCTGGAGGAAACCCACCAAGCACGGGGAGAACATGCAAACCCCACGCACACAGACCCCGAGGCGGGAACTGAACCCTGGAAACACTAAGCCACTGTGTCACCATTAAAAGTTATATGTTTTAAATATTAATGCGCTGTAATGAAGCACTGAAACTGGAGACTCCTTCTATAAAGAGACTGAAACCCCTCCCTCTAACGTAAATCAGAGTTCAGCCCTGTGATGTGGAGCCGCACTCCCGTCAGAGCTGCTGTTATAGAAAACTAATCACGGTGCAGCTCTCTCTCTCTCAGCAGGATGATCAAGTCAATGTGACGTCACTACCGTGATGCAGGGCCTCGTACGCTCTCTCGGGGTCGTGCAGAAGGTCACACAGGGAACGCAGCGCCCCCTGGCGGATCTCCAGCTCCTCCGCCTGCAGCTCCGTCATCAGCCTCGGGACCGCGCGATTACCGAACGCCACGGGAGCGCGCGCCGGGTCGATGAGCGGCGGCAGGTGATCCGAAATCCGTGTACCGGCCATCGGGGAGGAGGAGGGGGGGGGACACTACATCCACACCCGAATGTTTAAAGTGTGTAAGAGTAACACAAATCCACTGTTTAACGTCTATAAAAACAGGAGGAATAAAAGACCAAAAAAAATAAATAAAGAAGAAGAATCAAGGCAGAGTGAAAGACTTAAAAAGCTCTCACACGTCACGTGACTTATTGCCAAGCAACGCCAAATCTACCCAAGAGCTAATTAGAATTTGTTCTCTGGTCTCCTAAATGTACTGACAGTCATTATTTATTATTATTATTATTAATAATAATAATAACATCAATAATATTTTATTTAAAAATGCAAATTTAATATAATCTGACCTTTTTTATTCTAATCTATGTTCTCCTCCTGCTTTCTGCTGCCCGACACTTCCTGTTTGTGTCCGTTGCTAGGCAACGACGTACACGTCAGAATGCGTTACACAGATAATACTGGAAAATAAACATTAATTTCAATTTGCAAAATAACATTTTTTAAAATATTTTCACGTGATGTATAATTTCGCGTTAATTTACAAATAGTTTTTTTTCCCCCCTGAAGCGCCGTTGCCATAGAAACTTGACATCCCGGAAACACCTGCTAGCATGTAGCGTGTGTTAGCTCGCGCTGGCTAAGCTGTAGTTTATAATTATATTCGTTTCTGTAAACTGTTTACATAGTTGCAGTCATATTAAAATAATTCAATTGTATTTTTCTTATGTTGTAATGTATGAGGGCAAATAAATATTGTATTTTTTTTTTTTTAAATATAATAAATCGTCACATTTGTTAAGAAGCCAGACACAGGTGAAGTTCCCGGATGAGAGGGCGGGTTCTGATTGGCTCTTACACCTTTTGGATTTCTCTTTAAAAGAAAAAAGAAAAAAAAACACTCCAACAGTAGCACAAATGAGATGTTTTATCATTTTTAATAAGAAAATATTTAGTGAGTTGGACACCATGTTAATTAAATTTATTTGTAATTTGTAAAACAATATATCAGGAAATGATCGATGTGAAATGTTAGCCTTTATACGAGGTTTATATCAAAAAGTTTAGAGATTAGCTCTGTTTACAAGCTCTTTAATTCCTCCCTCAAACGCCTTAAAACCTGGCAGTAGAATTCACTATAGATGGTCTGGGGCCCATGGGGACGAAGTCGTGATGCCCAACATGATGAACGAGCATGCACTCTGTCGAGCTGCGGACCTGTGCAGGCTGTTCCTTCGTCTCAGGGTCGTACCCGTACGCCCAAGCTTGTTTATCGGTAATGATCCTCGACATGAAGGACGGGTCATCCACGACACGCTGACGGAGTTCTGGGCAGACTTTAATGTGGCGTTCCTTCTGCTCCCGGGTCAGCAGCCTGGGGACAAACTCGGCAGCGACACGGCGCATGTCCACATCACACGTGAGGATCAGCTGGACTGTTCTGTATGACACACTGACAACGGTAGCAATGTTGTGGATTGTCTCTCTGACGATCATCATGCACAAGTTGCTGATCTCTGGTCGTCTTCCAGTGATGTTCTTTCGCTTCTGAAGCGCGTCACTCAAAACACTTCCAAATTATGTCAAACATCTCTATGGCAGATCTGTCCAGTTTCACACAGAATTTCACGTTCGCTCTTTGATCTAACTTGGTGTCCATGATGAAATAACAGAATAGCACCAGCTCCCAATGTACACAGGACGATGTCTTTTGGCGCACTGACTTATGAATGTCGTGCTCCCTGTGACTGTGTGTACAGCCTTGTGCTGCCATCTGCTGGTGTGTTACAAAACTAGTCTTGAAAACTTTTTGATACCACCTCGTATACACCACTTCTTTACTGTAAATTCTATAACAAAAGGATTGTAAATTATTCATCTATATCCTGAACACTCAGGTGACGAGAGGGCATGGTCACACACTCAGGACCTATAGCCGTACAGTTTGACGTGCAGGTCGACGAGCTGTCGGAGGAAGCCGCGGTTCGGGATGATCCCTCTCCCTTCTTTAACCGTGTTGATGGCCTGCACCAGGGTCATGTTGTGCTTCAGCATCAGGTACGCCAGGACGATGGTGGCCGAGCGGCTCACGCCCACGTGGCAGTGCACCAGGATTTTACCTGCATAAAAGTCAAGCGCAGTCAATACACTAGCCTCTCAGTTAATATGCGAGATTACGGTAAAAAGTGTGGCGTTTAAGATGTTTGTGACGTTTTACCCCCCGTCCTGAGTGCATTGTTAATGAACTCCGCCCCTGTGTTAAAGTTGACGCTCATGTCATAGGCGGGAGAGTCGTGGGCTTCGATGCCGAGATACGTGATTCCCATTCCAGAGTAAAAGTCGTTGCCTCGTCTGGAGCTGTGAGCGCAGTTCAGCACGTGAGTGAAGTTTTCCCGCCGGAGTGCGGCACGATTTTCCGCAAAATCCCTGCGGAAGGAGGAGTGTGTTATAGACAGGGGATTTTCCACAGCTGATAATATCGTCCCAGGAAATGGTTTAATCATTACAATTTCCTCTGATGCGTCATGCTGTATTTAATGTGAAATGGTGCCACCTAGTACAGGAGTAGTATTACGACTCGTAAAATCGAATCCGTTGCATGACATTGAACATTTCATCCCAGACCTTCATGACACTTACATGTCTCCTATATACAGCCTGGGCCAGACCTCGTTAGCTGGGCTGTTAATCGCTCTCCCGGCGAAAAGGAGCTGCTCGACTCCCATCACCGCCAGAGCAGGCGAGGTGAAATCGATCTCTCTTTCCGCAGAGCGGGAATCTTTGTACCTGGATCGGTAGGACATTTGGAGCCGAACGTTGGTGCTGAAATGGGAGAAGCTGATATTAACCAGTTGATATTGTCAGTTTGAACCCGTAGATCCACAGCGCTCACACGGCTGGGACACACACACACAAACCGCATGGGGAACTGGGTTATTTTAGGATGTGATGTTGGCTGGAAATCAGCAATGCTCAGACTGCAGCTTCGTACCAGATCACTTACAAGTGACTTACACACACACACACACACACACACGTCACAGAGCTTTTAAATGCTGTGTTAAAGAAATGAGAAAGTCCTACCTACTTACTTACTTACCTACCACTCCCTCCCCTGAACAGGAGATTAGTGTTAACCAGTTGAACATGTTTAGGCTGGGAGGAGTTCCTTCAGAAAACATCAACAAACATTACAAACTCTTATTGTTCTTGAACTATAACCGTTACGACTCTCACGTCTACGTCCGTAGCCCTTATGTGTGCGGTAGGTCTCTTGCGTCTACGTCCATAAACGTTACGATTCTTAGGTCTCTTGCGTGCACTTCCATAACCGATTCATCTCTTTTGTTTACATCATAACCGTTACAACTGTTACTTCTGTTACAGCTCTTGGCTCTACGTCCATAACCGTTACATCCGATACGTCTCTTGAGCGGACGTCCATAACTGTTATGTCTCCTGCGTCTATGTCCATAATCGTTACACCTGTTGCATCCTGCATCTATGTTCATAACCGTTATGTCTGTTACATCTTGTGTCTGGATCCATAACCCTTATTATGTGACCCTGCATCTGTTACATCTCTTGTGTTTTCGTCCTCAACCGTCATGTCTCTTGCATCTACTGTCCATAACTGTTAGGTCCCTTAAGTCTGCGTTCATAAATGTTACGTCTTTTGCGTCTACTCCAATAACCATCATGTCTGTTACGTCTCTTACATGTTACGTGTTAAGGTTGATGTTAAGGTTATAATTCTTTCGTCTTTTGCATCTGTCAGTCACCGTTACAATCTCGTGTTTATCCTTTATTTCTCCTGTACACCTGCTGGGACGTCATTTATCCACTCTGACCTGAAACGTGATCAGATCTCCACACGAGTCTTAGAACCCGCTCAGAAACAACCAAAGCAAACAAATCACACGATGTACAAACAGTTTATAGATTTATTAACTGAGTAAAATAATCCAGTGTTAAATATCTTTGTCAGAAAAAAAAAAAAAAACACACACATGAACCTTTAGTTCTAACTTCTACAAATCTCTCTGGTACGTGTCGACAGAGTCGGAGGAATCTCGGCCCATTCCTGCTTACAAACCTGCTCCCACTCGGGGATGATGATGATGATGATGAGCTTCCTGACACGACCTGAGAGCTCAGGAACGTCTCACGTCCATAAACCTGTAGGATGAAGACCCGAGGTAGCGTTCCAGAACGATTCCTGTCTATATGAATGACTTTAAACACCACTTTAAATCGAATCCTACTCCTAGAGATTCACAATATGTTTAAAAAAAAGAAGAAGAAGAAGAAAAAAAAAAAACAGTTGGTGTTATTGGGTAATAAATAAATAAACGTTAAACTACAGTGATCTAGTTTCAGGACTCGGATGACGATCTGATGGCATTAAGGGGCAAAACCTTTGCAGAGATTCAGGAAACTATAAAGCGTTTACAAACTCATACGTTTGAAGATTGAACATTAAACACCAAACGAGCATCAGCGCTTTAGGACTCTTCTAGTTTATTGTAAGGTGTGTGTGTGTGTGTGTGTGTGTGTGTTGTGGTCCAGGCCGACGGCCTCGTCTCATGCACTTACTGTACAGTCGAGACCTCAGCAGGCAGGTTTTGTTCCTGTCTTCAGTCTCTATGTACAAGTGACGTACAAATATACTCTTTTAGTGTAAAGTCTGTGTAAATGTACAGGTTCAGGTTTTTTTTTTTTTTATATATATAGAAGGAGGATTGTACAGTTACAGAGGGGGAAAGAGACAAGGAAAAAAAAATAATCAAAGACACGGTGACATGCAGAGCTCGAGAACATCTTTAAATAGTTTTTAGTTGTTTTTTTTGTTTTTTTGTACTCAGGTATGAAAAGCACCTGCCGACGACGCGGCAAACAGTTCTGTCCTTTATAAAGCGACCGGAGGAAGACCAGACCTGCTGTGAAGGGTCCGAGGTGAAACCGCATGCCACGTAGTCGGTACAAAAATACAGCCATGACGTGATGGTTAAAGTGTTCCGGGCAGCATGGACACGCCCGCGCCCAAGAGGTGAACCTGGTGAACCGAGGGCAGAGCGAGGACGTCCGTCTGCCGAGTCTGCTGTGTTTTTAAAAACTTTGATGATGCGTGTCGTTCCTTCTCGGAGAATTCCGGAACATAAACCCAAACCGGAAGGAACGATGACGACGACAGTCCGAGTCCGAGACACGATCCCGTCTCGTTCATGACGATCCGCACTGCTGTTGGCGCTCGTCTGTTCGTTTATTTATTTATTTTAAACGATACACACAAAGACATAACAGTTGAAACACAACATCATAAACCTTTAGGCAGGAATATTCGCGATAGGACGACAGGACGATGTCGGCGACGGCCTGAAAGTGACTTTGGTGCAAAGTATTAAACACAGCGGCGTCCGTTTCCTTCATTTATCTTTTTTTTTTTCTTTTGAGGAAGAGGATGATTGGTCTTCCCTTGTCCACGCCCACTCTTTTTTTTTTCATTAAAATAGAAACGTATACATTTTGTCTTTTTTTTTTTTTTTTGGAAGGTCTCATTTGTATCCATGCGAGACCTTTAGATTAGACAGGATACTGGCTTTTAGATTAGACTTCATATCAAGAGTAAAATAAAAAATAATATAAAACACAGAAAAAAAAAACTAACAGGTGAGAGGTGTGTGGAGCTGTGTGAACGGGGCGAGTATTGCTTATAGACCGGTGTGTGTTCGGCGTGGCGTCGCTGAACGCTAGTGTCGTACACCGCTAGCTAGGAAAAGTGCAGCGCTGTGTCTGGGGTACAAATCTTGGGCGGAGCCATAAAGTGGTTGGGAATATTTCTGCGCTGAGAGAGAGAGAGAGAAAAGAGGAAGAGTTTCAACAATCCTTACTAATAACGCCAGGTGGCGTAGAACTTTAATTAATAAAAAAAGTAACTATTTATTGCTTTACGCATAAACATCTGCTTCTGAGCTTACAGATCGTTAGGATCGTTATCTATAACTCAAGATCCAAGATGGCAGCGGACGTTGAGACTTGTAAGCAAACGTACAGGATACATCCAGCTTTAAGCTTAAAAATATTTACGTTTAACCCGCAGGTTCGTTGTGGACGGCTACGCTAACACGATTAGCTTCTCTGGAGTCGGGATTGAGAAGGAGCAGGATGTCAAAGAGAGACTGATTAGAATTAGAAGAAGAAGCAGGTGATTGGATGGCAGTGTGTGTGCTGATGGGACTGTGTGTGTGTGTGATAACCTGCAAAATAATATTAGCATTTTCTGTAGTCAGCATAACACGGTTACGGCTAACCGAACCGGACGTGATAAACAGAATCGTTAACGCAGACGAGAAGCGTCCTCTAGAAGGCCTTGTTCTCCAGCCGGTCCAGGATGGCCTGGATCTTCTGCACGGCCTCCTTGCGGGCCGAGCGCACGGCGTCCTGGCCGTTGGTCTCCACCGAGTCCAGGACCAGCAGTTCTTTGGTGAGCAGCTCCTCCAGACAGCGGTAGCTCTTGTCCGTCTTTTTGCCCACGAACTCGTCCACGTCCTCCTGCAGCAGATGGACCCTGGCGAGGACCTCATGCACGCGGGCCAGCCCCGGGTTCTCTCCACCGCTCGGGGGCTGGGGCGCAGATGGAGGAGGCTCTCTGGGCTGCGGCGCCGGTTTGGGCTGGTTTCCGCCTCCGGGGGGCGGTTTGTGGTAGATCTGAGGCGGGGCGCTGAACTCGGCCGGGGTGGGGGCGGGGTTGGAGTTCGGCGTACCTGGTCGAGGTTTGGGTTGATTTCGGTTGTTCAGGTGACCGGGATACGGAGGTTCCTGAAAACAGCAAGTGGTGAAAAAAAAGTACAAGTCGTACAAGTGTTTGTTTGTTTGTTTGTTTGTTTACCTTGTGCTTGATGTGGTCATACGGAGGCGGTGCAGGCCCGTGCCAGGGCGGAGGGCGTGTGTGGTTGGGGTAGTGCGCCTGGGGACCGTATCCTGCTGAATGAGGCCAGGGTTCAGGCTGAGGATGAGAGGGTACGGGCTGCTGGGCGTGGTAGGGGGCATTAGGAGGGCAGGCGTCTCCGTAGGGCGGGTACGAGCTGGGCGGAAATCCAGGAGCCTGACACATGGATAAAAGACAGGATGTGAGATAAATAGAAATCAAACTAACCAGAGAGACGGAGCGGTGCGAACACCTGACTCACCCCCTGGCAGTGTGGGACAGGGTACGGGGGCTGAGGGGAGCTGGCCGGGGTCCGGTCCTGACCGTGGTACGCAGGCTGCCTCGGTGGGATCTGATCGCTGCAGTAGAACGGATTGGACGGGTGGAGGACGTTCGCCGGGTACTGACCCGGGTTATACACTCCGTTGGGATAGGCAGGCATCGCCTGGACGGAAGAGGAAGGACAGAGTTAAACCTAGGGATTCGAATCTGCAACCTAATGCTCATTATCTATCACAGAAACCATTAAAAAAAAAAACATGGATCAGAAAAAGATGACATCTTAAAGATCAGAAGAGCAAAAATGAGGATATAAAGGAATGAGAAGCTCTTGAAAAAGAAAGCAGGTGTCTGATGTTATTTAGTACCTCGATTAAATTCAGTTCAATTTATATGATAACTTATCAAGGAATTGATCTGCACTCAAACTGCGTGTTAGGAGGCTGGAGAAGGTTCAGAGGTGTTTAAGGTTAGGGTGGATTACCTGTGGATTGTACGCCGCTTGCCCGTTGATCTCGGCCCCGGACGGGTAGGCGCCGGTGTACGGCCCGGCCGGAGGAGCGTACCAGTAGTTGGGTGGATACCCGCAGTACGGCGTCGAATCCTGCCATAAGACACACGTCAGGATGAACACAGTGTACTGTGTACTGCTCTGTTCAGATGTTTTAACAATTTTCAAAATGTTGAGTAAAAGTGATGTTATGATCAGTTATGTGTGGGATTTAATAATCTACTTTAAAATAATCTACTAATGCGCTACTGTCTTTGTATTAATAAGTTAGACAGAGAGTTCTGCTGTACAGAAAGACAGACAGACATGTACGTGGGCTTCAACCTCAAATAATAATAATAATAATAATATCACTGATTACATTAAAGATCAGATTATTATTAGATTTAACATTTTAACTGTTTCTACAAACTCTTTAACCATCAACTCTGCATACTAACACTAGTTTAAGACTAAATAAGCCTTGAAACGCATTAAAGTGTCAGTAAGTGAGAGTTAATCCGGCTGTGGTGATGCTGAAGGCTAATCAGGTTGAGCTAACTGCTGTGTAACCTCTAAACACTTCCGTGTTCCGGTGTGTCAGCTCCACTTATGTGTATAAAACATAAATATATAAGTGTTATATGATTATGTGCTGTAGTTTCTGTAGAATCTGTTGATCCTGACAGGTCTATAACTCTCAGCGTGTTTCTCAGATGATCCTGGGTTTATTCAGGGGAATCCAGATTTGTTGCCATAGTGACCAAAAGAAAAGTTAGCGCGCGCGAGGAGGATTATTAGCCTACATAACACTGGCAGGTTAGCTTTTTAGCTCGCTAACACAAATGAACAGAATAAACGAACAAACAGATACCATGGCGCTGCTCCAGCTGTGTACCGAGGTTTAAGCGTCTGATTCAGGACCTGATCGCGTTTCCTGCTGCACAAGCCATCCAGTCCAATGCTAATGCCAGTCGCTCATTCTTTTTTTTTTTCTTTTTTTTATGTATTTCCTTATCCACTTCC
>JAOTRS010000035.1:766310-780574 GCA_028565755.1 Dinotopterus cunningtoni
CACATATAACATGTATCACATATAACCTGAGTGGTGTGTCACAACTGATTTTATGTGTGTGTGTGTGTGTGTGTGTGCAGCTTTTAGCCAAAGACCCTAAGCAGAGGCTAGGCTGTAAGGCAGAGGGCGCAGTGGAGGTCAAAGCTCATCCCTTCTTCAAGAACATCAACTTTAAGAGACTGGAGGCCGGAATTCTGGAGCCCTCTTTCGTGCCTGACGTGAGTCATGTGTCTAAACCAGGTGTACAGACACATATTTCATGTGCAATCGTCAATGATTCATTCCTCCGCAGGTGTCACATGTTTGCGGGTCTCTTATCTGTAGTGTTCAAACATGTTCAAGAGTCGAATTCCTAATGATCACATGTGAACTCTGAATCAGATCCTCTACCAAAAATACATTTTAATTTCATTGTGATTTATTCATCCTGACTCTTGATTCTGATTCTCCCCAGACAAATTCTGACTCAGAGTTTGATTAGAGTTCTGATTCTGACTCTTCTCAGAAAATGCTGAGTCTGATTTTAGCTCTTCTTGATTCATGTCTGATTCAGAGCCTGATTCTGATTTCTATTTCCTGAAGTCTGATTCTGAACTGCCTTTTCCAAATTCTAATTACGTGTCCGATTCATTGTCAACTCTGCTTATACTGAGTCTGATTATGACTCAACTTCATTAATTTCTGACTCTGAGTCTGATTCCTCGACCAAATTCTTGCTGATTTCACGCCTGAGTCAGATTCTGTTTACATTTAAATAAATGTTGACTCTGAGCCTGATTTGTATTGCATAAGTATTGACTCTAATTCTGACTCAGAGCCTGACTCTGATTCTCATCTGCTGAATTCTGACTTTTGGAAACAAATTCAACAGTCCAACTTCTGATTGAGAGTCTGATTCAGATTCTCCTCATTGCAAGTCAAAATCTTTTTTTTTTCCTTACTCCTTGTCTGGATTTAAATCCTGATTGGCCAGATTCTGACTCTGATTCACCTTCACTAGAGTCTGGTCTTTTTTCTGCATTTTATTGGACTTACTTTATTCCACATGCTTACTGTATTAAATTAGGTAATAAATATTTTTCTTAATCTTTTTATTTAAGATTTATTTTTCTTAATATCTCTCTCTCTCTCCAGCCGAGAGCAGTGTACTGTAAGGACGTGTTGGACATCGAGCAGTTTTCCACTGTTAAAGGAGTCAATCTGGACCAAACCGATAACGATTTCTACTCTAAGTTCGCCACTGGCAGCGTCTCTATACCCTGGCAGAATGAGGTGTGTGAGAGAGAGATGTATGTGTGTGTGTGTGTGTGTGTGTGTGTGTGTGTGTGTCTTTTGTATTCCGTTAACACTCCTTAACACTAACTTATACTCTATTTTAAATGAACTATGTGTTTTCTGGAAACGGTTCCCTCATCTTAAGTCCCGCCTCCTTCACTCTGATTGGCTAGTAGCATTTACTCGCAAGTGGAAGACACTCGAGAAGTCGTTCACATCACCATAGCAACCACAGCAACACAATGGAGAAGTGTTGGAGACGTCTCCAGCAGCAGGGTCATGAAGAGACCGTTCTCCGGCTTCTCCTCTAGTGCACGAGAAAAAACAAGCAATACACTAGGATCTGATGATAGATAGATAGATAGATAGATAGATAGATAGATAGATAGAAATTTTAGCCATTTATTTTTCATTCTATGTATTTTTTCACATTTAATAATACATTATAATAATTTTTTTTTTTTAGTATATTATGCCCATTTTAATATTTCATATGTTTGTGTATACAGTGTACTGTATATTTTAATGAATGTACGGTATATTATATAAATACTACTTTTTCTGTTGTAATTTAAATATTTATTAAGTAAATATTTTATTTTTTTACATTTGATTTTTTTTGTTGTTTTTATGCATATCTCATGTTTTTTGACTGCAGTTTCAGAGCTTTGTTACTGTTAACACACCTTGGTTAACACACCTTGGTTAACACACGCCCGTGTTCATTGTGTCTGGATGCAGATGATCGAGACGGAGTGTTTTAGTGACCTTAACGTGTTCGGGCCTCAGGGGACGCGATCCCCGGATCTGGACTGGGCTCAGCCGCCCGAGGCTCCGCGCCGCAGCCTGCTGGACCGCCTCTTCAGGAGGAATGTGAGGATCTCCTCCTCCTCCTCACACACAGAGGAACCGGCTCAAGAACACAACAGCTAACTACAGACCAGGTTCTACACTCGCATGTTAACAGATCTTCATATTAACTCTGTGTATATAATTATGACTTCACCACCATCAGTGTCATCTGCTCATCTTCCTCTCCGTTCTTCTCCTCAGCAGCGTCTAGAGGCGACCGTCCCTCGCAGCCGAGTCTCGTCTTCCAGTGTCAACTCTGCGTTGACTCCGTGTCTAACTCCGCCCCCTAGTGGACAGATGCCTACGGGACTACAAGGAACCAGAATGAGGGATGTACTGTATAGATAGAGAAAGTTGACAAAGACTCACAGAAATGAGGACATTTTGGTCCTTGAATTTGCCAGTGCGTTCCCGCTGGAGGGCAAGACACAAAGCGACTCAGCTTTGGAGACTATAAAGACGTTTCTCTTTTTTTTTTTTTTTTTGTCTTTGTTTTTTTTTTAACAAGAAAAGGAGAACTTTTAGCCCTCACCTCATGCTCCCTCAGGATTGCTGGACCAGAATAAAAAAAAAAAAAACAACAAAAACAAAAAGAGCCACTGACAATGACGGAACATTAAACTCTTTATTAATTCAATTCAATTTAATTCAGGGGATTTTACCGAGGCCTCCACAGGGAAGGGGACGAGGGGATGACGTGGGCTTTTACCCTTCGCTTGAGGAGGGAAAAGCTAACGGAGTGAACTGAAGGGACTCTACACACACTCGACACACACAGGCCTTCAATCATTCACACTCTCTCTTTCTCTCTCGTTCTTTCCTTTTCCTCCATCTCTATTTCAGTCCATATTCTACGACATGACGCGACACACACCTCCGAACCTCTACATTTTTGCGTTTTTACACTCAGGCCAAAGATACGACACATATTTAAAAATTCGGTTGCTGTCATTTTTGTTTGAGCTTCGGCTTAACATAGCGCAGCGCGGGCATGCTAGTCGCTATCTTTCACTCATTCACGTGTGTCTATCTGCAAAAGGGACGCTTTATCAAAAAAAAAAATCTAATAAATCTATAAATCTGTGACCCTGTATGAGTTTATAACTAAGTCCTCCCTTAAAACTCTCTGTCAGTTTAAAATTAGCTATGATTATTTTAAAAATCCTGCCAGGTTTGACCATGTTAGTCTCCCTGGTTAGCATTAGCAGTTTAAACTTTAAAAATACTGCTAGGTTAATGTGTGTTAGCTAGATAGAAGTCATGGTTAATAAAATTTTACAATTTTATTATTTACAAGCTCAGAATCCTTTCAGAAATTATAGATAGTGCATGCTAGGTAACAGGTTAGCATTATTGTAGAAGATGATAAATCCTGTCAAAACAAATCCTGTCAGGTTAGCTGATTTTAGCTGACTGCTGACAGAGATGATGATGATGAACCTTCATTAATATGATGTTAAAAAATCCTCTCAGAACTCCTGTCAAGTTAGCTTGTGTTAGCCAGCTTGGATCTGTAAAGATTATAAATATTATCCTCATGACTCTTAGCAAAAGTTAGGTAGCTAGCCCATGTTAGCAGTGAAGATTACCAATTACAGCTCATTTAAACTAGCTATCATTGATAACAAAGATAATAAACCTTTACAGGAAAAATCCAGTCAGGTTAGTATTTAGCATGTTTTTTTAGATAAAGCGTCCCTTTAAAACCAAACACATTTGGCAGCTTTATAAGTTTGAGGACTGACTTTGACTGATGCTAACACTCATTTCCTGCGAGTGACATAAAGGAAATTAGCCAAACACAAAAGTGGTGGCGGTCTTTTCAAACCAGCAGATGCACAGATTGACAGCACAACAGCCAATCAGGGAGCTTCACTTCACTTCATCCATCTCATCTTATATTACCACTCTGTAAACGTTTAAAAATCACATTTATAGCTCTGTGGTGATGGATTAGCCACCTGTGGCTAATCAGTCGTCCTCTTTCTCTCTTAGCTGCCTAGTGTTAATACAGCTAGCTAACCAGCCATGTTTTCATCTAGCCGTTGTTCGCTAGTAGGCGTCAGCGATTCAACGTTATGTTAGTCCTGGTTGCCCTGAAAACATTGCTAGATAATAAATAATATAGTGGTCGCCCTTTCAAATGTTTTTGTAGTATTTAGCTGCATTGCACAATCAGCGTGACGATTTTTAGCAAAGCTTGTGCCGGCATTTGAACAGTCACGTAAGCTAGCTAGCTACATCTTTAAAAATAAAAAAGTTTTTTCACATTTTTTATGTCGTGATATATTTCAAAACATTACGTCATGACAAATAGTCCCACTGTGCCTCATTGCTTTTGGCTAACATTTTCTTCTCATTTCCATTTTCACATTCTAAATAAATAAATATCGTATCTCAACGTAAACGTCCATTAAAGAAGCGTTTACAGGAAAGAGCCTCTAAGACAATTGCGATACTGATTTTTTAGTAAGCTTTCGCAATTTAGTTTGTGGGTTCACATTATAAAAAATTAAATTATTTGTTTTCCAAATTTGCAAAAAATTCCTAAAAAAAAACAAAACTTAATTATATTAATAAACAGTGGTTATGTTTGTACATTAAATTTCTTAAAGCTAGTTAACGTTAATGGTGCAGTCACATGACCTTGCAGTTTCAAAAAGCATTTACCGTGTTCTTTATCCCCACTCACTTCTCTTTGCAACCCGCTGGTCCAAATGACCTGCTTCTTTGGTGGGAAAGCGCATGGCGTTGTTTTGCATTAAATCGTCCCAAATTGATCCTGAAGCTGCTTTAAAAGGACATTTCAAACTTTGGATTGTTTTTCAAGACTCACTGTATCGTAACGCAACGTACCGTACTGTCTTGAAAGTGGCAACACAAATCTGGTCACCTCGTCTTACTCCCTGGAGACGCCTCCCAGTCATATTCATCTCTGCTCCTCTCATCTCCAGAACGTCGCCAAACGTCATGTTAATGAACATGGCGTTAACGAACGCAGCTCTCCTTCCAGTCTCGAACCCGAGACACTCACACTGTACTGTTTACACTCAGTAAAGCAGGTTCACCTTAAACCAGCATACCTCAACACACCACTTCGGTCATCTACTTTCCACAGCATTACAGATTTACACCACTCCCTTCATGTCGCTGAGACGCTCCACGTGTTGGCTAACTCCTGCGTTCTTCTAGTTTCAGAAGGATCTCGGGTTTAGACTGAATGTCACCCGTACGGAGCGTTCGAGTGCTTTCTAACTTTATTATTAACGCAGAAAGAAACGATAAAGGGTTCAACATCGTTTGCTGTGTATTGAAGATTCGATCATTCGCTATGATCACGGTCGCGGCATGGGTTTTGGGAACGTTACTTCGAGAACTTTGCCAAATGTACAGTTAAAGCACGAGTTTATTACTTTTAGTGAATCAGATTATATTTTAAAGGACAGAACAATTTCAAAATAGTGTGCTTGAAAAGAAACTGTGCCATGTTTGTTCTCGATAAACATGTCTAGGTATGTCAAAGTAGGCATGTGCTGATAACTGGTTGTCTTTGTAATGATGATTATTAGAATATCCCAGCTAATCCCAGCCAGATTAACCATCTTTCACAATGCTAACCTAGCTAGCTAGCTAAATAGCTAGCTAAAGTTCTATTGGTAACGTTAACTTCTAAGGTTAATAATTTTTTGGCAAGTCCACCATTTTCGTGCATTAACGGCAAGCACGTAAATGTTATGCTAAATATAATGCGAATTAGTCACAGAATAATTAACGTTGGCACATGCCTGCTGAGGAGTTGTGTATTATTTAGTGCGATAAACCTAGATGTTTATAATAACGTTAACAGGAAACCGTTGTGATTTCAGTAAAACGTTTCAGGTCCAGTTTTTTCCGAATCATTCGTATACAGATATTCCGTTATAATAAGTGTATAGGGACAGAGAGCCAGTTGTTTTTTCGGATAAGCTAAATATTTCCATTTCTTATACATGACATGAACATTTCTTGAGTTGACCCCCGGTCTATGTGCGGAGGCGAAGATGTACGTGAGTGGCCGGTGCAAGCGCGAGTGTACAGGATCGTGTCACGTAGCTGTTAGCAGTGGTGAGAATCTGTGTCGTGCCACAATCAGGGTTACGTCGTGTGATGGTAGAATTTTTAGTGTTTTTTTTTTTTTTTTTAATGAATTTAAAAATCCTATTTCTCTTCCAAGAGGCGGCTCTAGGGTTTACTGAGGAAATCCGAAACACTTTGGAGTCGTTGCTATTTCGTTGCCGTTATTGCCTTGTGTCGTGTAGCCCTGCTAGTGTGTAGTGATGGAGCTTCGTGATTCACTGCAGTGATTTGATTCTTTTGAACGATTCATTTAAGTGAATAAAACTCAAGCATTACGAACCTGATCGTTGACATTATCATGTCGCTTAGAAGCCTTATCTAGAAAAATAGACTTGCATTCATTTTTAAGAAGTCTTGTAAGAACAAAAACACAGGAATGCTAGCAGCTAACAAACTGCTCCTAAGATCATAAACAAATACTTTTAGCAGGTAACAACCTTTTAAGTTTACGCTGACTGATGTTGAATAGCTAGCGAGTCACAATCACCACAAGCTAGTGGTTTTCTTAGTTAGCTAATTTGACTAGCTGAAACCTTTACCTCGGAAATGTTAAAAAACATGCAGGCAAACGAACGTCCAGATTAGGCTAAGCTCAAACGGACCTGATGAGCATGTAAGCTCAAAGCACATTTATCTTGATCTAATTTCAAATTCTATCGTTATAAATAAACAGTTAAGAAGTGGATAATACAGACAGCTAATTGTTAGCTAGCCAGCTCCTTTAAGGTGAAAATTAAGCTAGCTTACTTTTCTAAGCAAAGCCTCCTATTAGATAGCTAGCTAAATTTACAACAGGATATTAGTGCTAGCTGTCTGGTCTAGCTAACTTTCTGATTTAGCTAACTTTCAAATTCTTCTCAAATTAATAAAGAGCTGCTGTTATTTTACAGGCACGTCCTGAATTCGCTCAGTAAGAGGGTCAACATCGGTAGAGCTGAAGTCAAACGTGATTAGTTTGCTCAATGTTCAAACTAACTTGGCTGGCTAGTTAACATCAGGCAAGCTAGCATTATCCTTTCTGATTCAGATTATTTGAATTGATCCACTGAAACGAGTTGTTTCAAAAGAGCAAATCCTTTTTTATAAATTTGCGAGCGACCCTGTTACTGTTAGCCAGAAGGAAGACTTTAGCATGCGTAGACGCAGTACCGTACATGGTGATTGGTTGAGACTGATTAGGCTGTCTGTTAAGTGTTGCTGTATTTCCGTAGAGTGTTTCCACCCTGAGCGTTACGGCGTACTGATGATTTATTAACCGTTCGTGACATTTCATAGCGAGGGCCTGATGCTGATTTTTATTCGCTAATATTGTCATTCCCCCTTGTCTTATCCGAAGCATGAACTTCTATTTCGATGCATTAGCGTTACACATGTTCACTTGATGTATTATAATATGAATAATGTATTTTTTTTTTCCATTTGCGATGTGACAAATGATTTGTTGTGTGACTGGGCATGTGCCGATAATCGTGTTAAACAGTGAACGACGTTGGGTGTAATCTCATGTTAGCAAACATGGCTAGCAAGCTATACACACATCCCAAATTACCCTAGCTATGTTGTTCATGATAGCGACTAGCTAGATGGCTAACACTTAAGTTTAACTTGCGTAAGCTTTGAGCATAATGAAACTGATTATCTGATTATCAGCACATGCCTAGAGGTGACATAGCTAATATGCTGCATTAAAGGGACGTTGCCTTCTTTTTAAACAATGACCAAACGATTAAAAAAAAAAAAGGAACCGGAACTGGGATTTTTTTACCCGTCGTCCCTCAACAACACGAGGAGGAGAGTCACGGTTCTCGTTTAACATTTCTCATTGCGAGAGTCGAATCCAAACGAAGTGCCTCCTTTTTAGCTGTGCAGTCCGGGTAGTGCCCACGTCAAGGTTTGCACTTTGTGTGTCACTTCTGTCCATTGTCTGTGTGCGTGACACACACTTACAAAAACACACACACACAAACACACATATACATACGCACATGTGATTCGAAGAAAGAGGTGTCATTCTACGCTGATTGCATGTGAAGCCGAACCTGTCAAAATCCTTCTGAATAAAACCTGTGCTGGCCTGAACACCACTCTCTGCTTTATTCTGTCGATGTCATTTGATTTATTTGGTTTTCTTCTACATCATCAGTTACTACAAGACATAATTAATCCCTTAATGTGTATGTATCATGATATAACACCTCGCAATATCTCTGACTGCACATTATCATAGTGTATATTCTAGGTTTTGCTTCTGCACTGTTTAAGACATAAGCAACCCAATCTAACGGAAACTAAAATTGCAGTCATTTTTAAATGATAAATTATGTACGTTTAGTCATATGGAAGCTTTACTTAGTGTTTCACCATCATATCTGAGTTAAATGTTGATCCTCTTGATGGTTCTGTGTGTTCAACCTTAACGTTTATATGCTAGCTAGTAAGTGATTAGCATCAGTGCTTAGCGCTTGTGTCCACTGTAAACTGGTTGTAAGATATACAACGTTTGAGAACATTGCTGCTCAGCAAACTGGAAATATAAATATTAAGCAAAAGCTAGCTACATATAGCTAAGTGTAATTGTAGAGACATTTGTTTAACACATCTAAGGTAAATGTTGCTGTTTATAATGCTTTTATGTAATTTCTTCAGTCGCTATGTCTGTATAAAAGGCTAAATCAGAGCTCCCATGCTAGCCGGAACAACTAATAAGATTACTTATAAGCTAGCATAAACTCAGTATTTGTGTTTCCTTGTTGCCTAGCGACAGTGTTCTCACATACTTAAGTTTTGACCATTTAAGCAGCAAGTTTTCTTTCACAAGTGCCAACTGAACATAGCTTTAATTAGCATTAGCATTACCACAGGATGTTATGACAAATATTAAGCGTCGTTTTTCGAGAGAAAAAAGCATTACCGAATAGCTTGTTCGGTTTATTTTTTCAAAATGGCAGCTTTATGGACAAGCTGAGACACACTCACTTTATTTCCCCCCGCTTTGCGCAGAAGGTCTGGGATATAAATCATGTCTTGGGGCTGAAGGGACGCTAGGCTAAGGGTTAAGGTTGTTTCACCCATGAGGCCATGTTCATTTCTCTCTCTGATGGTCTTGAACGTGTCAGATGTGTGTTATGTGTGTGTGTTATGTGTGTTACGTGTGTGTGGACATTCCAAGTCGCTAAGCTAATATTTTCCCAATGAGTGTGATAGGCACAAAGAGCAAGGCTGCAGCTCAAGTTACGCAAAAGCACGCTGGCGTTGACTCAAGTCATTTTGTAGGCCGTATACCAAACATTAGCGTTCGAGAGGAACGACAATAAAAACTCTAATAAAGAAAGAAGACTGGTAAATAGCTAGCTAGCTATCACCCTGTTTACTACTCATCTGATTAATGGTTTGTACAAAAGGAAGGCAAAACACCTTTGACCTCTCATTAAAGGTAATGGGCAGCATCGCTAACAGCTCCTGTGTTCTAGGGCTTTCGTAAAAAGGCTGAGGTTATGGTAAGGTCACTCAACACACCACTTCTGGCGCTTGGTAAATGGCTTGGGGGTAGCGGTAGCAAAGGCTTCTGGGTAAATAATGCCAGTGTTTATGCTTAAAGGTCAGGTTACTTAATGTACACAGAGAAAGATGATGATTAGTCCACTGTGGACATGTCTCAAAGCACACTGATGGGTCACTACATCGGCCATATGAACACTGTTATCAGTCCACAATGAGCGTGGCCCAAACCATACAGCTTGTAAACACTATTATCAAGTCATTATGGATGTGTCTCAAACCACACACACCACCATGGACATGTCCCTAACAGCACATGCTCTGTCCATCATGTAGTCCACATTAACATTACTGTGGAGGTGTCCCAAACAACACACACACACACACACACTGTCCAATGTGTAGTTCAAATAAACACCACTGTGAATGTATACCAAACCGCACACACTGTCCACTATACAGACCACATAAACACTGCTGTAGACATGTCTCAAACCAAACACCATGACAAGTTAACACTATATGGGCTACCGAAACACTATCAACAAGCCCATGTTTACATGTCAAAAACTACATGTCAATGCCACTGTGGATATGTCCCAAACCACACTCTCTGTCCAATATCTAGCCTGCATAATCACCACAATGGACATGACCCAGACCACACACACTGTCCACTATGTAGTCCACATAAACACCACTGTGGACATGTCTCAAACCACACAAACTCTCTCCACTATGTAGGCCAAATAAACACCATAATAAAGGCACTATGCATGTGTGCCAAACCGCACACACATCATGTTCACTACATAAACCACTCAACACCATCAGCAGTTTTGCATAGACATGTTCCAAACCCATAACGCCACAGATGATGTCACAAACACAAGTGTTGTGCAAGTTGTTCGTTTGTGAATTAATTTCATTGTTGAGCAAATACTGTGTCCCCAGTCGATTGAAAATATTAACAAACCTCACACCTGAATGTTTTACAAAGGAAAAGTGAGTGCTTTTTTATTTTAAGAGTAAATAAAACCTCAAAATGAACAAATGAACTCTCTTGATGTCCAAAATATACAGTGATCGATATAGTCACCTCTCTTTCCAGTAACTGCCCTGAGACTTCCATAAATGGATTCTGTCAGTTTCTTGCTTTATTGATGACCAACTGCAGCCTCTCAAGTGATTTTAAAAGAGGTAACGTGTCTTCCCCTTACTGAAAATCTAATATTTAAAGCCCACGATTTTTCAATAATGCAGGTGATAAAGGTGGTCAGGGGATTATTGTGTCATCTTTGAGGGCTTACCTGGCAGCCACCCAAGGGATGCATGTAAATCCAGGGGGGCCAGGGGTAGCTTAGTGGATAAGGCATTGGACTACGGTTTGGAAGATCCCAGGTTCAAACCCCACAACCACCAAGTTGCCCCTTGAGCAAGGCCCTTAACTCTCAATTGCTCAGATGTATAATGAGATAAAAATGTAAGTCGCTCTGGATAATAACGTCTGCCAAATGCCTAAATGTAAATGTAAATCCATCTTCAACTCAAAAACTCCCACTAGTTGGACAGTAGTACCCCTTCTCTATCTTACTACAGTCTGACTCAAAGTGGTGCTGTGTGTCCATTAGTGATCCAGTCACGGCCCCAACCATCTGGTCATCAAGAGTCACTTTCAAATTATCTGTCTTCAGATGTTTCTTCATGTTAACTTGTATATATAACTCATATAACGGTTGTGTGTTGTCCAGTGCTGGTTGGCTGCAGTTCTGGAATATGGAGTCACTGGAGGATAACAGGTTCCCGGTAGCTTCACGTTTCATTCTTCTCAAGTCTTTGGCAGTTATTTTGTGACTTCACTTTTCCACACAAACCTGTTGACTATTTCCCATAAAATGTAAGATTGTCCAGTCATCTTGACTTAATAGCTGAGCTGTTCCAACATTCTTGCATCCCTCTGTAAGTTGAACATCTGTGTCATTGGACCTTCTAAAAGGACAATGACCCTAAGCATACTTCAGAGCCCACCAAGGCTCGGTTTCAGATGAAGTCCTGCGGGGTTCTGTTGTGGCCATCACACTCGCCTGACTTGAATCCAATAGAAAATAATTGATGGTACTAAAAAAAAAAAATTGCAGCACACAAACCCAAGAATCTTACTGAACTAGAGGCCGTTGGCCATGAGGAACGGGTCAAGATCCCTCAGAAACACTGCCAGACTCTAGGTCATAATAGCTAAAGGGGACTCTACTGAGTACTGAAGATGTTTCTCATGAAGGGGGTAAATAACTGTAAATCATTAAAAGGCGCCATTTACATTAAATTTGGAGAAAACACTTGTTATATAAGTTGTGTTATGTGATTTAAATTGCTCTTGTTTAACTGATTAATTATAAACAGCTGCAAGTTAGTAGTTTTGTCCAAAAAAATGTTACGTGGCAATAAAATGAAGTCAGCTGAGGACTTGAATGTACTGAATCACATCTTTATGGAGTATTTCATCATGAGGAATCATTTTCACACAAGAACTGGATACCACGGGGTGCGCTTTAATCAAAGCTGATTGAATGGCAGTATATGTATGGAGACAGAATTGGAAAATATGCAAAGAAATAATGAGAAGGTCAGAATACTTACATGCCTATTAACTGTGCAGTTAAGAGCGAGAGAGAGAGAGGGTAGGGAGGTATGCAAAAGTTCAGAACATCATTAGGGAGATTTTATTCACTGTTAGACATAGAGTGTGTGTTATAGTAGCACGGGAGGAAACGTTCAAAATGCATACTTCTCTTTATCACATTATCATTTGTTTCTATTTTGACTGAAGCTCCAGAAAAAAATGACTCTGTGACGTAATAACACACATATCAGGGGAAACACTTGACCCTTTGTCCTGGTGATTCAGGCCGTATGTATGTTCTCACTTCCTGCTTCTGTGTACTTTATTATTAATTAGAATAAACTCAAAGTCTGCACCCATGTTCTTCCTCTGTACTCTCTCTCCGTGAGCTGCGGTCTGTTATCTTAAACAGTGTGTTTACGGAGTGTAAAGACAGGCTCAACGTGTTCAATGCTCATCCTTGACTCTGAAGGCCAGCACTGCTCCGGAGTGTTTATCTGTGAGCTGACACACCCGCGGCCTTGTCTCGCCCGGCGTATATAAGGAGCGTGAGGGACGCAGGAACCCACGGACAGAGAGATAGCATCAGTAGTTCAGATCAAGCGATTCTGCCATTCACAAAGCGACACGATGCTACCTGCAACTTTTAAGCTGTGTGCTGGAATTTCCTACAGACACACGAGGAACATGACGGGTAAGGAGCACCATTTAGCGCAATTTACTTCTAATTTGCAGTAAAATGAACTATAACGTCACTTGTTAGCCAGGTAGAGGTCACACTTACACAGAAACACAGCACTACAACAAATGCTACAAAAAATAACTACTGACATTTTATAGTGGTATGCAAAAATTTGTGCACCCTTAAAACATTTAATTTAATTTTATGTACATTTAGCGTTGATAAAACAGTGCATGTTTGGATATTATTAAAATGATATCCGTATAAAGGATTGATAATTTAATATAATATTTATTTGCATTTCACAGTTTATGTTTAAGATTTTTACAGTTTATGTTTTATAATTTTTTTGTAGATAAATCATAATTTCAGTATATTTCACGCTTTTTGCAATCAAATTTAAACATTCCAATTGCATAAGGCAAATATTTATATTTATATATAGCAGCAATGGTATAGAAACAGCTGCACAGATATGCGCTTTTACATACCTATAAAAGTGCACATCTGTGCAGGTGTTTCTGTACCCTTGCTGCTGGTCTATCCAAACATGAAGCAAAACATTCTTGTTTGTGGATTTCACTTAATCGATTCCTGACACTGTCAATCTAAATCACGTAAAATCTGACTCAGGGTCAGTGAACTAGGAATTAAGTGAGCATGTAATGTAGTTCGACTCCATACACTTCAAATACTTTACAGTCAACAATGATTATAAATAAACTGTAACTCGTAGTCAGAGTCGACTCATTGAATTGGAACACTCTGAATCTGAATCAGAGTCGAAGTGTTGGGAATCAGAGTCGACTCAGGATAAGATTCCGAGTCCTAGGAATTGTTCGCATTGAATCTGTATAAGAGTCGATTCATTGTATGAGTCTGAACCTGAATCAGAGTTGACTTAAAGTTGTATAAAACTAAACAACACTAAGTGAGAGACCAGAAACAGATGTGACAGTAGACACAGAAGGAACAGATCAGCATCACTATAAACACACTTACACACACACACACACACACACACACACACACACGTACATATTATATCCTTGTCATGAAATTTACTGTGTGTTTGCAGGTTTGAGGAGGAACGCCATGATGGCCATCCACCATGAGCTGAGCAAACTATCCGGCCCTGGACCGAGCATGTGGGTCAGAAACATCCGCCGCAGGAGCTCGCTGCTCTGTGAGAACAGACACACACACACACACACACACACA
>JAOTRS010000035.1:790695-802813 GCA_028565755.1 Dinotopterus cunningtoni
ACAGGAATATATTCATACACTGTTTCAATGACATTTAAATATTTACATAGAAATTATTAAAAAATAATAATTATTTGAAATATTAAAAAATATATATTTATATATAAATATATATTCAAAGCAGGTTTACACGGTTTTAACTTTCTATCAGCTTTAAAAAATGTATGAATATATTCCTGTAATAAACGCGCATGCATTTGCGTGGAATTTAATTCACTCATAGTCGCATATTTTAAAAATGTACAGCGCCATCTGTTGAATTTTGAGATGAGCTAATTATTTATTTATTTATTTATTTACTTTATGATATAAGGGTGTTTTCCATTTAAATTTCAAAGTAACATATCTTCTCTTCTTGGACCCGACTGCGATGAAACAAAGTCTAGCCTCTGACCCCAAGCTGTGAAAACCCCAATAAAACCTGTTCAACAGTCTTTACATGATGCGGATACTTGATTTGTCCTGTTACTCTTATTAATCTTACGGCGACAAAAATAATCTTCAGAAATATCTTTGATGTACAGACACGCCCACTTTATTATATGTATAGATAGATTTGTAAATGTTTAAATATATTAAATTTATTGTAGTCAGATCAATCTCAAGTTTCTCTGTGTGTGTGTGTGTGTGTGTGTGTGTGTGTGTGTGTGTGTGTGTGTGTGTGTGTGTCCACCCCGCCTCAGGGAGTGTAACCGGCGGCAGCAGGTCGTGGGCGTGCTGAACGAGTTCTACGTGGCGGCGTTCCTGCACCTGTACCAGGAGTGGAGCGGTCAGAGGAAAACCATCTCCGACTCGGGATACGTCCTCAAAGGTCAGAGGTCGCCAAACTCATTACATCACCCAAAAAACCGACGTCTATAACACTGTAACACTTACATATATGAGACTTTACTGTAAGTGTGTGTGTGTGTGTGTGTGTGTGTGTGTGTGTGTGCGCGCGGGACAGATGTGGAGCTCTATTCTAAGAAGAACCCGAAGCAGCTCATCAAACACCTGCACTGTTACCTGCAGGAGAGACGCACCGGGATCGGCCACCGCACGTCACCTGACCCACTGTCACACGGCAACCGTTCCCTCGACGACGGGACGTCTCACACGCACGGAGGGAAGGAGGGGAAGATGAACTTTACCGGAGTGTGTGAACTTCCACCTGAGATGGAGGGAGAGGCCAGGCTCATCTGAGAGAGAGAGAGAGTGTTAGTGAGGGGACATGAGAGAGTGACGGACAAGGAAGACAAACTGCTTCAATAAACTGAGGAGAGAAAAAGAGAGAGACTGATAGAATGAGAGAGAGAATCAAAAAGAAAGAGATGAATTCAAAGACGGTGACAGCAGGTGTGAGGACAAGAGAGAGTGAGAGTTTCCCAGAAAAATAGAAAAAGAAGACGGAGTACGAGAGAGAAAGACAGACAGGAAAGGAGAGAAAGAGAGACAGAAAGAGATGGATGAGTAGAGATGGACAGAAGAAGAATGACAGAAAGAGAGAGAGAGGGGGAACAGGAGAGGCAGAAAGAGAGAGACAGACAGAAAAAGGAGACAGAAGAAGAAACAGAATGAGAAAGAGACAGAGAGATGGACAGAGAGACAGACAGAGAGAGAGAGAGACAGACAATCTGGAGTGTCTAATCAGTTTCAATTCACTCTATTCGTCTCTTCATGTGCTAACATTCTCACAGTCAGTCTGAGAGACAGACAGACAGAGAGAGAGAGAGAGAGAGACAGTTGATCTCAACTTTATCTTATCTAAGAGCCCCCACCCCCCACCCATCTCAGAGACAGGAAGTGAGTGACTGTGGTGCTTCACCAGACTGAGAATGTACAATTTGCACAATCTTTATATTTTCACTAATTTCCTTCCCGCACACACACACACACACACACACACACACACACACACACACACACACACTGTGTCTGTAGAGGTATATAAAGTGTCTGAGTGCAGTGTGATTTGAGATGCAGCCCGAGCTCGTGACTCGTCTTCACGCTAAACCGCAATTTCAATTCGCAGCACAGACCACGCCCACTGGACACTCTACAACACGCTAGAACGCTTGGAGTCCAGGATCAGAAGAGACAGGAAGTCAGACAGCAAGTCTCCCTGATGATGACTGGTGATGTCTCCCCCCCGCCGCCCCCCTGCACTCTGCGTACAGTAGATTATCTCACAGCGGTTGGTTAAGGTGATCTCTGTAACTCCGCCCCTTATGTGATGTCAGCATGACACGTAGCACTAGCGCTGTAGCATCAGATGTTTTATTTTATCTCAGTGTTGGCTCTGCGTCCGGTCCGGTCCGGTTCTGATGCGTCAATGACTGGATTCATTGCGATATTAAACGTAGTGTGTTAACGTCGCAGAACAATCGCGCGGTTTCACCAACTCTGTACTCAATGTTAAGTCTTTTAACTAATTGTTTCCCCACTCAGGGTTTGCCATGTGTCCACCATAACACTGAGCACGTGTGCGTGTGTGTGTGTGTGTGTTTGTGTTATAAGAGACAAATAACTTCAGTTAATGTAAATGTAAGTGTTGGACTTTATTGTAGATTCTGTTGTAAGTCTTCACTCAAAGCCGGGCTTCATTAGGACTTCGTAACACACTCGCGCACAGTGAATGACGCTTCATACACACATTTCGTCAGGGCGGCGTCACTTCACATTCACTTAGATTGACCAAGCTGGACAGACGAGTGTCGAAAAGCAGTGTGATTTTAATTTTAAATAAAAATCTAATAATATAATTATATGTTTAAAGAAAAGATATAATTATGTGATATCATATAGAATCAGAAAACAGGTATAATTTACAGCGGAACCTCTGTGTACAAAGTTAACCCGTTTAATCCGGAGGCGAGTTTGAAAGGTGAAATTTCGTATTGTGAAACGCATTGTCCCATAGGAAATAATATAAATGCAGATAATCCGTTTCAGCCACCCAGAAATATTACCAATATTACAGATTTCCAAAACAATCTTATTTTTTTCATATCAAAACAAGAGAAAAACATTTATAAAAGACATGAAAATAAAGTAAAATATGAAATAAATAAACATTAAATCTCACTTAACCTTAATTTATGATTCCTCTTGGCACCGGCTGCTTTAAAAACCAAACAGAAAGCGGCTCCCTTTTCTTCTTGCTACCGTCCTTGATTACATTCCTGGGACTCCGTGGTGCTACATCTTCATTAAACCTTATACAAAATCCAAATCCATAAAAAAAAAAAGTTAACTCACTTTCCTTGGGTTTCCACTGACACAGACAAGTTTTGGATGGCTCCCAGACGTACGCGCGACTTAGCTTTGGCGCGGTTCATTTACTAGTACCTAAAAAAAAATTAGTTCTTGAGGTGAAAATTCTTAAGTCGAGGGCGTTCGTACCACTGTACTTTTTCTGTGCGGTTTTTAATGGAAGAATTTGAAGATTTTTCTTTGTTTATTAAAACTTAATACCAAACTGTCTCAGAGCGGCATCACGCTTTGTTAAATCTTTAATTACATGATTACTATTATTTTTACAAAAATGTTGATTTCATGATGAACTGGGCTATGGCAGACAAAAGCACATTTCTGTGATTTCTTGAATTAAAATTTTTATTCTCTTCCAGAAGAAGCAGCATTTTCTACACACACTCAAAAACTTAGAAGGAGAACATGTTTCTTTTTTCACATCAATATGACGATATTGCACTTATGATCGGAAGGTCACAGGTTCAAACCCCAGCACCAGAAAAACCCCTTTTCGGCCCCTGAGGAGGGTCCTGAGCCCTCAACTGCTCAGATGTATAATGAGATAAAATGTCGCTCTGGATAAGGCCGTCTGCCAAATGTCATAAATATACAAAGACGATTCGAAAATGATCTGCACTTTGGCTGTGAAATTATTTTAATTAAGTTTTAGAAAAGACCAATAAATTTTTTTTTTTCCCGATTTTCTCCCTAATTTAATCGTGTCCAATTCCTCCCTGTCACTAGGGGGCTCCCACATTAAGGCTACTACTACCATTCAGTCGGGAGGGCCGAAGACTATCACGTGTTTCCTCCGAACCACGTGACGCCGACCGCACCTTCTCGAACTGCTCGCTCACGCACCATTGGCGGCGGCGTAACACACTCGGAGGACAGCACTATCCGCTCCTTCCGCTTCCGCTTGACCCTGATTGGCTGTAGAGCTGTCATTAATGTGAGAGCACGAACTACCTCTCATCCCTCCCCTCTGAGAGGAGCTCGGCCAATCAGCTCTCTAGATCTCCAGCTGCGACAGAGGTTACAACATCACCCGGGAATCGAACCAGCAATTTTTAGTCTGAGATGGGAGACACAAATGCACCGCTGTCTTTATTTTCTTCATCAGAAGTGAACACTGTTGATTGTTAAACCTTTTTCCTGATCATGTTCCAATACTAGACTCGCCCTCATCAATGTTCATCTTGTTACACTAATTTTATGAACTAAAACATGTTAAACACCAGGGAAGCTTTGAGCTCCACATCACAGCTCTGTTCTGATGTGTGGAGGTGAGGGTGATCATATCAGGTTTATGTCCAGGATGATACGACCTCATGGTGTTCAGGTGCTCTCACATTGCTGCTTCTTCTTCTTTGTTGTTTAATGGCAGTTTCAATCGCAGTCTCCCTCTCCCTCATCTTCCTGGCCTCTTAAAACCGATTTTCCAGTCCAGCGTTCCTTAAAAAAATGTTAAATGCTTCCTTCCCTGATCTTGTCTTGGCTTGTCCTGTGTCTCGACCTCTTCGTTTGCTTTATCCAGCACTCACGCACACTCCAGCACTCACACACACTCTTATCTCCTCCACACGCTCCCTCTTAGTACCGCTCTGCACCACTGCTCATATAATTCTGCGTTTATGAACATGTCATGAAGTCACAATGCAGCTCCTAAACCGAGTTATTCAGTGTGTCTGCACGTGTGTGTTATGAAGTCGCTAAAGAGCTCGGCTCTGACCGGAGTCTTGCCGTGTAATCGGTGCTGGACGCTAACGCTGTAGCGTGGATTTAAATATCAGACTTTTAACGTGAAGCAAAATATCGTTTAATGTTTAAGACACAGTGAGAGAACTAAATCTGCTTTACATCAGTTTAGTTTTACAAACATTCCTCTCAGTTTTTTTTTTTTTAGTTCAAACTGTCGATGGTTGATTAAATTTGTCCAATCAGGACGTCTGTTGTACTTAAGCTTTTTAATTTCTCTGTGTATCTGCGTACTGACAGTGTTGTGGACATTGTGACGCATCATACAGCTGATAATCTCACACACACACACACACACACACAGAGGGACTTTTGTTGCACTTCAGTGATTGTAGAAGCTCTATTTTATAAAGAGTGTGTTTCGGGTTATACAGTGATGTGGCACAGAGTAATAAAGACATGCAAAATAAAAACAAAACAAAAAAACCTTTGTTTTTATTCTTTTGTTCCTAAACTCATACAGTGCTGTGAAAATTATTTGCCTTTTCCTTTTTTCATATTCGTCACACTTAAATGATTGGGATCATCAAACAAATGTTAATATTACACAAAGATAACACGAGTAAATACAAAATGCAGTTTTTAAATGATCATTTTATTTATTAATGGTAAAAAAAAAAAAAAAAAAAAAACAGTCTGAACCTGCCAGGCCCTGTGTAAAAAAAGTAATTGCTCCTAAACCTAATAACTGCTTGTGCCATCCTTGGTGGCAATAACAGCAATCAAGCGTTTGTGATAACTGACACTGAGTCTTTCACTTCGCTGTGGAGGAATTTTGGCCCGCTCTTCTTTGCAGAATTATGTTAATTCAGCCATATTGGAGGGTTTTCAAGCATGAACGTTCTGTTTTAGGATCTCAATCGGATTTAAGCCCGGAAGTCACGGCACTGTACATTAGCTTTATTAAGACCCCAGTTACAGAAAACTGTTCAGGTGCATAAAGTTTTACAGTTTTATGCACCAGCTGACACTGGAGACTCCTTCCATAACGCTTGTAAAAACGTCTCATTGCAGAAAACTTCAGCACGTCCACAATGACACATTTGTATAAGTGAAATGACATTTTACAGCAAATGTAAAGTTCTAAAGTTCATAAAATTTTCATAAGACTTTACAATCTGCAACTTTAAGTCTCACCTTTTAACATGTTTGTATTTTACTTCATAAATGAAAAACAGACAAGTATCATTTTCTCTGACTAATGTGCCTAATAAACTGTCACAAATCCAACTCTGTTACTATAGAACGATATGAACGATACGATCTGAATACATATACAGTACTTGTATTCAGACGAGATTAAAACTCGTACACAGCAGTTTTATCAGCTTTCTAATGCATGTTTACTGAAACAGCTAATAAACTGCTTCCTCAGTATTTAGGCCACAGATCCATTTGTAGAGATGTGCGGAGTTGTGATGTCACAAAAGGAGAACATGTTTCTTTTATTATTTACGTCACCATATTTACGTAAACGTTCACTGCTCTTGAGTTGTCTCTCCATCTCTGTTGGTGTGTAAAGGCAAAGTTCACCACTAGGGGACAATCTGTGACTGATCGTATACTCAAGTGAGTCAATTCATTCGACTCAGCTCAATGAATCGACTCTTTTGAATCTCTTTTTTTCCCTTAAACATGATTGTGTGAATTTCTACCCACACACACACTTTGGCCCTGAGCAAAAATGTTCTCTGAGCACTTTTGGCTCACATGACTTCCACTTTTAAATGCAAACCTGCTGCCTTGACACACACACACACACACACACACTGACCATACTTCTCAACATCTGCGAACAAGCTAATGAATGAATCCGGATGAGTCACCCTGTCTTCTAACAAACCACGAGGATATCAATAATAAGACTTTATTATTTATTACCTAAAAACTCTTCCTGAGCAGAATAGCCAACACACACACTGTTCCATTACAGCACAGCCCATAAAGACTGGAAGAGTGAATGCTTGGGTGTGTGTTTTTTTTTCTTCTTCATTTTTCTTGGAATCTCAGAATCGATCCAGATTTAACTGGAATTGTTTGCAGGAGTCGCATCTGGCGTGCAGAAGACAAACGAAAGGAAGATCCAGGGATGTGTAAAGCAGCCAGCAGTTGTACATTGTAAGAGTAAGAATAGAGATTTTTCTTTTTCTGGGAAATGACTACAGTAAAACAAATACAGCTCGTACGCCAAGACGTGTCTGACGTCTAAAAGCTGCTTCTTTAGTTTCACACACTTTCTAGATAACGTTGCTAACAAGCACGTGAGGTTTAGCATGGGACATCCCTGGCATTCAATTTTAGGCCACACCCCTTATCTGTCTAATTCATACTGCAAAGCAAAAGCTCCAGACTGCCACCTAGGCTCAGGTTTTCATATTTTGGCTGCTCTGAAATTTGAAAGCTATTTTATCTGAATATTTTAATTCTCATTTGTTGTGTTGCGTGTTTTATCAGAAACATATCAAGGCGTCGTGCTGCACTTTATTCTGCTTTGTTCACATACAGTACCTGATTCAGAAAAGATGGATAGATGGATGGGTTGGTGGATGTTTGGGTGCGATTGGAGAAGAATGGATGGTTAGACATAGGGATGGATGGATGGATTATATGGAGAAGGATGGATGGATGGATATAGATGTAAGGATATGAATCTTTTGTCCGTAAAAAAAATCCTGATGTCTGTAGTGCGGCAGGTGGTTGTACAGTATTCAGAACGACTAGCATGAATGATTGTACAGTAAGCACACTGAGGTGTGTAGCAACACATTGAAGCATATTGTCTAATGTAAACATAACGTCTATGTGTTATTTAATCAATCTTTTGTTATTTGATTCAGTTAATTGAATTCATAGGTGAGAATTGCTTCACACTTATTAGTAAATTATCTAACCATAAATGGTCCACAGTTGCTGAAATACTTAAAAAAGATACTACAGATTTAGCAGAAAATAAAAAACCCCCATCCTTCCTTCCATAGCATCACTGTGACTTCTTCTTTTGATTTTATGTGTGTTTGGTGCAATACCGCCACCTATTGGGCTAAAGTGTGGAGCAGGACATCAGCATGAAAAAAAAAAGATTATCACTTTAAACAATCAACACAGCATTTCAGTGTTTATTTGATTCGTTTATTAGTTTGCAATACTTTAAAACCTCTAAAAAATATAGCTGCTTGACAGACAAATCAGACAGTAAGCGTTAATGCTAATGTATAGAATCGAATAAAAAAAAAATCACAATGCACAAAAATTCAATCGAAACAAATCCCCAGTATCCCTGCAGCTCTAATGAACAGAGACGGTGAGGAGAAATTACAAGCTATCCAGGTCTCAGGAGGTTAAAGTGCTTAACCCCCTTCTCAGATTTTACAGGAAGTACGAGCACAGAGCTCAGAGTTCCTGAGAGGCCTCATGGGTACCTCTGGAGATCAGGGGCATTCAGCTAACTAAACTGACTAAAGCTGTAAGTTGTGTACCAGCTCTGCTATATTCAGTCGAAAGTTCTAAAGAAGAAGTAACTTTTCTCCATGATGATTTGTAGCATCAGTCTGCCGCTTCACGTCACCATTTCTGACTCACGCTATGGACCGTGAACAGACCTAACGTCTGTTCTGAATTTGTGATCTTGGACAATAATTTATTATGTGGTGTTTTTTTTTTTTTTTTTTTATAACATTCTGTTTTCATTATTGACATTTTTCAGTCAATTCATGGCTTCATTTTCGCTAATCAGATCAAGGAGAGTCATTCAAATTAAAACCCTGTGTGTAAAGTCTGTAAAATCTTTCCTAACCCTTCAGCCAAAATATTAAAATAAATGCATGTGGTTCATTAAAACACAGCAGAGGACCTGCTCCAGAAACCACAAGGGTTTGGATTTACAAAATTAGAACTGCTGAACTGTGGATGGTTTTTAATTTGTGATATTGTTTTGTTACAGTGTGTTTTTTTTATCTTCATGTTTTTGGTTCAGGTGGCTACATACATGCTGTCAGCATACAGGCGATGCACAGTCAGATGATGAAGTCTGGAATGGGTGGTCCAGGTTTGACTCTGGGGTCCAGCTGTGGAAGAAATGGACAATAGTACTGGTGTCTTTCGTAATTCCAAAAGTCCTAATCTGGCCACAGATTTAGACACAGAGCTTTAATCAGTTAACCAATGTTTTATTAGTGGTGCTTGCGAAGCGAAGCACTACTATTGTTATCTCACAGGCTTATTTTTATTCTTTTTCTTCCGATTCTTCTTCTTCCGTACGAAAGTTTGGCGCGTAACTAGTCCCGCACCGTTTGTCATAGACCCATGAATGAGGCCCCAAAAAGTCCCATAGACTTAACATTGAGACCAACTTTGACGGATTGTAGCGCAGAGAGGGAATTTTGTAGAAACGTAAAATTTACCACATTTGAAGAGGTTTGCAACCTGTGTCAGAAGATACCCCGCACGAGGGTATAAGTTTTACCCCCGGGGCACAAGAGGTCCCTAAATTTGCCCCATTGACATATAATGGGGATTTTGGCGAATAACTAGTCCCGCACCGTTTGTCGTAGACCCATGAATGAGGTGTCAAATCGTGCGGCTTATTCGGGAATGGGGTGCTATGACTTTTCTAAAAAATCCCATAGACTTAACATTAAGACCAACACCAACTGTGACATCATAGCCATGACACCATAGCTATGTTCTATGATGCCACGGCAAGCACCACTCACATTTTCTTCAGGAAATGTACCTCTCTAGTTTTATCCTACTATCTGCTTTGCTTCTAGCATTACAGACACACACATGGGGTGTGGACTGCATGGTGTGGTCCAGCGTGTGACTGTGTGTGTTATGTGGTATTTTATATACTTAATTAACTGATTTTATAGCAAGCTGTGTCTTGTTAATCCCAGAAGCATGGCTATATGAGCTGCTTCAACAAATCCCATTCCATTTCTCATTTTCAACACTCGTCATTTTTGGCTCTACATGCTCAGACTGTCTCCCACAGATCAACAGGATCTAGTACACTCCTTCATTAACATACCTTTTTTGTTTCCATACAGTCTGTCACCTACTCCTATGACTGATGACCTAAAGAGGCTCATTTTCGGTTTGCTGGTGTCTTTGCTCTTTAGAGCCTTGTTTAGAAGATCTCCATCATAAAGATGTCTGTCCTTAATGAGATCTCCAAATGTCTAGCCATGAAAGATGGGAAAATATCAACACTGTGCTCAGCTTTAAGCAATTCTCCAGACGTTGAATTCCCAAAATCCTGAAACTGTCAAACATTTTTTGGTTTGATTTGGGAAATCTCAGGTGCTACTGTAAAAGTCTGGATCAGGACCTGCGGCATCTTCAGTAATGAATAATGTGGGATGGGGAATGAAAGATGCGGTGCAGGTCATGGGAGTACTTCAGTTTAGCTCAAAGCATTTTTATTGCCTTTGTTGGTTTTGGACTGAAATTTGATTTTAAAGTAAAGACTAAACAGATCACTTAGACAGAAACCTGCTTCGTTCAGGGAATCCCAGCTGTAGGGATGATACCTCACTTATGGGTTTAGATGGTGCTGAGGGCCAACTATGTCACATGGGCTGGCACTTTAAAAATACCCAGGCCTAATACAGAACCCTGGAATCTCCAAAGAATAACCAGCCATGACCAGTGCTTATTGGACTTATGACAATGTCTGGAATTGTAAGATAATTGGGCCTAATACAGAACCCTGGGATCTCCCGAAATCAACAACCCAAGACCAGTGCTGATTTCTGGCATTGTAAAATAGCCAGGTCTAGTACAGAATCCTGGGATCTCTGAAGAACAGCTAAGACCAGTGCTGATTGGACATGCAGGAATAACTGGCATTGTAAAATACCAGGGGCCTAGCAGAGAACCCTGCTACTGAACACGCTAGTAATGGTACTTGTAGTATCCATGCTAATAAATATCTTATTTTTAACTATAAAATGAATTTGTGCATTTCGTTGTGTTTACATTCTACAGTGCCAAATATTGTTCCTGGAGGCTGAAGGCTAACATGCAACTTGCTGTTGATGTGATTAACAATGGAGAAAGACTACGACCCACCCACTCTGTCAAGCTAGGGATTGCAAAGGTATTTAAGAACTTTAAACCTATAGACATTTTTTTAAAAACCCCATATCCTATTTGATTTGTTCAATCTCATATATAAATGCTCTTCTTGCCACATGAAGTTTCTGAGAGGATCAGCCAGATTCCTCCATCTGTGAATGATCAGCCCAGGAAGTCCAGAGCTGCAGGCAGAATGTCTCCTCATCTTTTGGAGCATCTGAGCTAGCAGCACTGCTAAAACCATCACACTCATCCTCCTGTTCTCCACTCGTTCCTTCTGTAACTGTATCTGATCCCACCATCCACCCTTGTGGTTCACCAGAACCCCCGATCCTCGGCGTAGTGTGTGGTGGCCGTGAGTCAGAGAGACATCACTGTTTCCAATATGAGACAGGAAGTGGAGATGTGGGAGTTCAGCAGAAGCACAGAGAAAACATATTACAGTTTATCTATCTATCTATCTATCTATCTATCTATCTAATTGTCTTACTTTCTCACCTTTTTTATGTTTCTTTCTTTCTTTCTTTCTTTCTTTCTTTCACTTTCTCCTACCCAATAACAATCTATCTATCTATCTATCTATCTATCTATCTATAATTTTTTTATTGTTTATTTTCTTTACTTCTTCATGTATCTCTCTACCTCTTTCATTCTTTCACCTCTTACTCCCTACTCATCTATCTATCTATCTATCTATCTATCTTTCTATCTATCTATCTATCTATCTATCTATCTAATTGTCTTACTTTCTCACCTTCATGTTTTTTTCTTTCTTTCTTTCTTTCTTTCTTTTTCTTTCTTTTTTTCACCTTTCACTTTCTCCTACCCAATAACAATCAATCAACAATAAATCCATCTATCTATCTATCTATCTATCTATCTATCTATCTATCTATCTATCTACAGTGAGGTCAATAAGTATTTGATCACCCTGTGATTTTGCAAATTCTCTTACTTAGAAATCATGGAGTGGTTTACAATTTTCAGCATAGGTGCATTTCCACTGTGAGAGACAGAATCTAAAAAGAAAAATCCGGAAATCACATTGTAT
>JAOTRS010000035.1:819281-831997 GCA_028565755.1 Dinotopterus cunningtoni
GAATGTGACACGGGTGGACGAGCGTGTGCTGAACTGAATCCACTTATATAATCAACACACACACACACACACACGCACACAGAAAATGAGGTTAGCGCGCACACACACACACACACACACACGCACACAGAAAATGAGGTTAGCGCGCACACACACACACACACACACACTTAAAAACAAACTTTCACCACTACATCTGGGAAATTTTCCAGAATAAGAGAGAAGAGCTGTAAGATTTGGAAAAACAAAACTTTAGAGTCTTGTGTGTAAAACTGGGTGAAGTGAAAGTTAGTAAAAAACAAATAAAGACAGAAATGATGTATTTCTTGATTTTTCTCTTCTTAAAGAAAATGAACAAAAGTGTTCAGAGTGCTGATCGATGCAGCTGATTTGCACTCGGTGACGCCTACAAAACTCCATATAAGGCAAAGCTCACAGTGCTGAAATAACAACTAAATGGCAAAAACCTTAGAGGTAGAAGTAGATGATATTTAAAATTATTTCTCTAAAAGAAATGAATTGCATTGGTGAGTACAATTAATTAAAAATTCAAATAGAGTACGTAAAATAGAATTAAGAATATTACAGAATAAGAATATTTAATAATTTAAATATTTAATTATTATTTAATTATTATTTAAGAATATGAAATAAAAGAAACATATACAAATATAAAGAACTTTAAACTGAAAAATGTACAATCGGCCAAAACACAATGTTGGTGCTGGTCTAGTTTTTTTTTATGTGATACATATATATAATGTTTGCATCAAAGAAGCTACTTCTGAAGTTTATGCAACATGGAAGAGACTGATCTCGCTTCCTGAACAATTTCAAGTTACTAACTTCAGCTGTTTTGAAGGGATGATTTTATATGAGCACCAAAAGCGGCCATTTTTCAGCGTTATACTGTCTCACTTTGAACAATAAATATTTTAAAAAAAAATATTTTTAAAAATTTAATTCTGTTAAATTTTTTTTTTCTGTTAAATAAAAATCTGTAGTGTCTGTAACCATGTCAGATTCGGGTTGCAATATCTTAACAATTTTGCATTTTAGAATAAAACACTTTTTCAGGTTTATGTCTTTTCATGTGAAATCCAAATTGGCCAAGTTTCATCTGAATGACACTTAAGATCATTGAAAGATTTAAATTCAAAAAAGTAACTGACACTAAGACATAAAAGGGCATGAAATTATATTTAGCAAATGTGTTTCTTTTTATCTGATAAAAATATATATGTGTATGCATATTTAAAAAAAAAAACAAAGCATGGATCGGGATATAAGAAGCATTGAGTATTATAAAAAATGGTGTTATATGATACTCACGAGGTGAGACACGTTTTAGCACCGATACCATGTTTTGACCGAATATTTAAAGGTTGATAATAAAGTAGAAGTGAATAGAATTGAAATACGAGGCTTTAAGTTTCTGGAAGTTAAATTAAAAGACGAAAACAAAGAAAGAAAGTTAGGAGCAGTCGTGACGGCAGCCGACCTCATCGGCGCCATCTTCTACATTTGTTACACTCACATAAGTGTGTAAAAGGTTTTTTAAAAAGTGGATTATGTGGATGTGGGTTAAGTGGTGTGTAGCAGCTCAGCAAGTCAGACTCTCAAAGTGACTGTCAAGAAGAAATCTCTCTGCATGTAGAAACAGCAGGAGTGTGTGTGTGTGTGTGTGTGTGTGTGTGTGTGTATGTGTGTGTGTCACACACTGATGGCTCACAGCTCACACCAGGGAGTTTACAGCCCACTGCATACCAGACCTATCACTTATTCACTTAGTGCTGACTGTAATAATGAGTCACAAACATTAAACACACATCTTATAGTCCTGCTCTCACACCGCTGTGGCTCTGTCGGCTGTAAAGCTCGCCTGCTTTCTTGATTTCTGTATAAAAAAAATAAAATCCTTGGAGTTTATGTGAAACGTGTGTGTGTAACTAAAAAAATACATCATTTATTGAAACTTAGCTTATAAGATCAGTAACTGATTGCAAACAATATCGAGTCGAGAATTCTCATGTACAAATTTACACACGCTCAGGAGCACGAGTGGATATGAACTTTTTTTTTTTCCAGCCTTGCATTATTTTAAATGACAAATTTCTTCTGTAAAGGTTTCTACAAACGAGTCTGTTCATATCCGGGTTAAAAAACGAAGGCCATGTTGTCACTAGTTCTTCATGATCATAAGTATCGGAACGTACATATAAATGAACAAAAGTAAAAGGATGAGAGCTGAGCGGTAAATGAGGACATGGTGAGGTCTGGGGGGGTTTTGTTGTTATGTTTGGCGAGAGTTTCACATGAGTCTTAGGCGCTGTCAGATCCACACGTGTTCCTAATGAACGGAGCTGGACAGCACCATGCTGCTCTCTCTCTCTCAATCTAATAATCAGCGCTGGAGGAAAGAATGCTCTTTATGTGTGTGTGTTAGTAATTATATTACTGTTATAGTAAAGAATTCACTGTGTGTGTGTGTGTGTGTGTGTGTGTGTGTTAGGAATGACACTGACATTCACGCCACACACAATCCAATCCAAAACGTTTCACTTCTGTAATTATAGTTCGGTTGTAGGATTCTGTAAGTGTGTGTCTGGGAATAGATTTTGACATTAGATGACCTTTGACTCTTTTCAGAATGGGACGAGAAACGGAGGGCGGAGGAAGAGGAGGAGGAGGAGAGAGAGCGGAGGATTAAAAAACCACCACGCATTTACCGAGAGCCAAGAGGTGAGTACCCACAATGCATCAGTTACATTTACATACGGGGAAGTCTACAGTTTCTTAGAAAGTTATTGAAGATTATTGGTCACATTTTATTTATTTAAATATTTATATATTTTCATAGTGCAATGAAGATAATAATTCATTGCACTATGAATTGAAATTAAAGCACTTATATGTTTGTGTGTGTGTGTGTGTGTGTGTGTGTGTGTGTGTGTGTGTGTGTGTGTGTTTGAAGCCGCTATGACCTGTAAGTAATATGACATGAACACTGCATTCTCCTGATCACACTTCCTGTCATGTTGAAGCTCTCATCTCCCGCACCCTGAAAAAATGTAATTTCCTCACTGACTGATTCAAATCCCAGAGTCCTCTGCCCCTGAGTCTCACTCGATAACGCAAAAGCCCACGATGAAACATCTGCAAGGCTAAGCTTGTTTTTAAAGAATCCAGACTGTTTGTTTTAGACGATTATAATCCAGCTAAGATTCGTGCCAGGTCCTCGTCCCGATCCAACAGCTGGTTTCTTTCAAGGCAATATTGAAGCATTCCTGAAGTCCTGAGTGTTCATGAACCAGATGTGGATGTAAATGTGAACTGATCTGGAACGATGAACCAAAAAGTCTCCACGTTAGTAATATGGGTCAGAGTTTTAGCATGTCATGTGACCAATTTTCATCAAATATTAATAAGAATTAACATGAAACATTAGAATAGTTCAATCGATTAAATCTATGTGACGCTGCTGTGTATGTTGCGGCGGGAGATCAGTGCTCATATTGGCCGAAGTGTCTCACAGTCTGTGCATGTTTAAGATCATGTTACCTTTTACAAAGAATACAGTCGAATATTCAAAAGGCAAATCATCCAGTATACTGTGCTAGAATACAGATTCATACGACTGTGACACATACACTGCAAAAAATTACAGCAAGTAAGAGCTTAAGTGATTAAGCTTATTTCAGAAAATTTCTTGTTCTATTGGAAGATCATTTTGTTTCTTTCAAGAAATAAATTTCTAAAAACTAGCAAAATGATCTGCCATTAGAACAGCGGCTCCTCTCCAGCCGCTTTGACCTCTGGTGTTCCACAGGGTTCCATTTTAGGCCCTGTTCTATATTTTTTTTAACATGCTGCCACTAGCGTTATTTTTTTCAAAGCACAATGTTTTATATCATCTGTATGCAGATGATTTAAAAATCTATCTCCCAGTCGTGCCAAATTCTTCTTCAACAGATGTTTGCATGACATCAAACTATGGCTGTCACTGTGAATTGTCTCTGTGTGAACGAGAGCAAAACAGAATGTATTCTGTTTGGCACCTCCAATCTTTCTAGGTTTGTTACTGCTGGTCTTGATTCCCCGGTCTCTCATTTTGGCCAAGCTGTCATAAATTTTGTGGTGACTTTAGATAACAGTTTAAACTTTCAGACGCACATTGACTCTGTTGTCAAGGCAGACTTTTCGCCTCCTCTCAAAGGTCAAGCATTCCTGAATCGGAGTGACCTGGAAAAAGCCATATATGCTTTTATTAGTTCGTTGCTACGCTCTTTACGTTGGAGTCACTCAAGCTCGTCTGCATTGCCTGCAACTTTTGCAGAATGCTGCGGCCCTTATGCTGACTAATAATCGGAAACTTGATCGTCATCACACCATTCCCGTATTCCCTCGAATGGGAACAGTTCCGGTACAGTTCCGGCTTCAGTTTAAACTTTTGATGCTTGTTTTTAGTGCAATAGCCTGGCACCTTCTTACTTGTGTGTGACAGTAACCAACAAAGTAAAACTTTACATTCTGCTGATGAAAACCTACCTCGGTCGAGGTGCAATTCATTTGGAATGGCTTTTGGTATTTAATGATTTTATGTGTCTTGTTTTGTTTTGTATAATTTATTGCCATTTTATCGCTATTTATTTTAATTCTGTGAAGCATATTGGTTCAACTTAGGTTGCTGTAAGGTGCTATATAAATAAATGTTGATTGATTGATCAATCAATCGATTAATAGAACAAAAATTTTTCACTTTTAATTTTAGCAACATTTGGCTCGAAATATACAGTATATAATCGTATATTTGGGTATTTGTAAACTTATGTAAGAAATAAAGATTTACCTACAAGATGTATATTTAAGATATTTTCCCTTTGCTTAGATAACACTTTTTGAAATGTAGACTAATTTACTTCTAAATAAAGCGTTTTTAGGAAATGTTCATATGTACAAGAGTGAAATTAATGCAAAACACTGAATTGCCAATGTTTTTAAAGTTCTGTTTTTATATGTTTATATGTTGCTAAAAATAAAAGCTGTGAAAAGTGGACATGCTACATTTTTAGCAAACTTGAGTTTAAAGATCTTTTGAAGTTTATATGGAAGCGATTTAAGCAGCTATAAATTAGTAGATGTTTTAATCCATGATAGTTTGGTATATAAAAATGTATAATGAATATGGCATCTTATAGACACTACGCTTACAAATTATTGATGCGATTTTCAGCTAAAAAGGAGAAATTATATATTTTAATAATTTAATTTATAAGTAAGAGTTTATTTATAAATCTTTGCAGTATATTTGTATTAAGGTTTTTTAAAAATCATTTTAATGTTATTGATGTCAGTATGTCCTCCACTGGGCCTGGAGTCTCATCGAATCGAGAGTGACCAGCTGCAAGTGTCCTCCATGCATTTTCACCGCTACGGCTCTCACAGAGCTCGCCTCAACATCCAGGTACACACACACACACACACACACACACACATCACATTATAAGTGGTGCCTGTATACATGATATCCATCAGTATTTTATGATCTCTTCGAATTATTTGTCAGGTCACTACAATAAGTCTGCATTACGTGTCTGGACGTGTTCTCCAGACCTCAGCCTTGAGTTACCAGTAAACTGAACGAAACAGGAAGTAATGTGTACATTTCTTTAGGCGTCAGGAGATGAGGACAATATGAACGGAGGAGCCTGGTGTCCTAACCCTGAGGACAAAGTCCACTGGATCGAACTGGACACTCGCATGCTCACCGAGTTCACCGGGGTCATCACACAGGGCAGAGACGACCCCATAGAGTGAGACACTTTCTAAGACGTTGACTATTTCACTGAAAAAGAAAGAAAGAAAGATGTATTCAAACATATTTTTCTTTGATCATTTAGAAACGATTACGTCACTTCCTACTACGTGGGCTTCAGTAATGACAGCAGGGAATGGACTGTGCTCCATGACGGCTACTCAGAATGGGTAGGTTGCGGCTCTTATGATCAGTGATTATTTCACCAAAAGAAAAGTATATAGTACGTGTACAGTATAGTGTTTATTTATTATTATGTCACATGGCATCCCAAGCATTTTGACTGTATTATAATTCATTTTTTATTGTTCATCATAAGTATCTGAATTACTCGATTGTACTTTGCACATTTATATTTCGGGATCTGGAAATAAATGGTTCATTTTAGTGAATGAAGTATTATCATTTTACTTAAACATCTGTTTCATTCTCTCTTAGCTGTTCTTCGGGAACTCTGACAAACACACCCCAGTGATGTCTCAGTTCTTGGACCCGGTAGTCGCGCGTTACATCCGCATCTATCCCCAGAGCTGGAACGGCACCGCCTGCATGAGGCTGGAGGTCCTGGGCTGCCCTTTGCTTGGTAACAACATGCACTTGCACATGGACATTTTATATATTTTATATTTTTATTTTATTTTCCTTTAACGAGAGGCATTCAAGTCAAAGCAGGACTTTTGATTTTGAGCTTATCCCAGTGTTTCACTAGTGCTTGGATACCATCAAAGTTTTCTCAGTACACCGGAGCCAAGATCAGAGTGCCTGATTCAAGTCTGAAATGCCAGCCTCCCAGGACCTACTTTAATGGCCCAAACATGTGGAAATGTCATGGAGCGAGGTCAGGACTGTACAGGGATGTGGCAATAACTCCTGGCCGAGTTCCTGTAATGTGCAAGTGGTCTTGGTGAATGATTGTGTGTACAGTTCACACAGACAGATGCGTCTCTTCCTTGTCGCAAGTTTGTGACAAGTTATCTGTCGGTTTTCAAAGATCAGGCATTCTACTCACTGAATGTTCTCATGAACGACTGCAGTGGGCTCTGAGCCACCCCATGACAACCAAGTTGTTCCTGTTGGGCCTTTGACCAAGGCACTTAACCCTCAACTGCTCAAATGTATAATGAGATAAAAGTGTAAGTCACTCTGGATAAGGGTGTCTGCCAAATGCCTAAATGTAAATGTTTTACTGCGACTAAGAGTCTCATTACTGTACTGTATTTGAAGTCTTCTGCGAATTTAATCACAAGTCCCGGTTTGACTTGAACACCCCTCATACTACTTCTTAATTTTTCCCTTAGGCAGGCAAAAGAACTGAGAACAATCTAGTTGAAAATGTCTAGTTGAAATGTGATGATTATAAAAAACAAGAACATGAGGACAATTATAATAATAACACACATCGTTATAAATGCCTTGTAAATGTTTTAATTAAAAATGTCTTTATGTGAGACAGATTCTGTCAATGAGCACCAGAGGCAGAACGAGGTGACGCCAAGAGATGACCTGGACTACACTTACCACAATTACCTGGACATGGAGAAGGTGAGATGTTTATGACACTGGGAGCGTGTAGTCTCTTAAACCAGGTATAGTTCGATTGAGTAAGTTGGGTTTTTGTTTTTGATTTGCAGTTGATGAAGTCCATTTCAGACGAGTGTCCCAACATCACCAGGTTGTACAGCTTGGGTAAGAGTTACAAAGGCCTAGATATCTACGCCATGGAGATCACTGATAATCCTGGGATCCATGAGACCGGTGAGGAATTCCAGAAAAAAAAATCTAGAATATTCAAAAAAAATTCTTTGAAATCTTACTCTCACTGTATAACTTGTAAAATGAAAGTCAGTTAGTGAAACTTGGAATATCTACAACCTTGCGTACATGTTCCCATCTCAACAGGTGAGCCCGAGTTCCGCTACACAGCAGGTTACCACGGTAACGAGGCTCTGGGCCGAGAACTCCTGTTGCTACTAATGCAGTACCTCTGTAAGGAGTACAAAGATGGAAACCCGCGAGTGCGCACCCTGGTGGACGGAATACGCATTCACCTCGTACCCTCGGTCAACCCCGACGGCCATGTGATTGCTTTTGAGAAGGTTCGTGTGGTTACATACAAAACTGAAAGTTTGTGTAGATAGTAAAGCAGGTTTTCTTGACCATGTCTCTTAACCTACCTGGGTTCTGCTAGTTCTATTAGATCTAGTCAATTCACCATGATCTAATGTTAATACAGAACCTAAGTGGAAGCTAGCAAGTTAACATTTGAACTGTTAGCATAATTTAATTAGCTAAATTAATACCATTTCTGTCTGGCCCGATTAAACCATCGTTCATTTTTTTTTTTTTACAAAAAGAGGTACAGCATGGATTTTCTTTTTATTTGTCTTAGGGTTCAGAGCTGGGCAGCTGGACTCTGGGCCACTGGACTGAGGATGGACATGACATCTTCCAGAACTTTCCAGACCTCAACACTGTGTACTGGAATGCAGAGGACAAGGGCATGGTGCCCAAACTGACTCCCAATCACCACGTTCCCATTGCTGAGGGCTATCTGGCTGAAAATGGACCTGTAAGCACAACTTTACAAATAATACAAAGCAATGAGCATTATTAGTTCATTCTAATAATATTTGAGTATTATTAGAATGAACATTTAGTAAAATAATGGATGCTTACACTATTGTCTAGGGCATGACATGTAATATCTGTAATGAATGATGTGGCAACATGTGCAGTAATTTAATTTACTTTTATTGGGTTTAGCTAGCAGTGGAGACACGAGCCCTCATCTCCTGGATGGATAGCCACCAGTTTGTTCTAGGAGCCAATTTGCAAGGTGGAGAGCGGATGGTCACCTACCCCTTTGACATGCGTCGCCTCACCAAAGAGTCTGAGGAGCTGGAGAAAAAGTTGAACCCAAGGGCATACCGTCGTAAGCGCCAGTATGATGAAGAGGAAGAACCAGAACCAAATCCATACCTCCACATCGGGTACCATCAAGAGAGCTACGGTGACCACCAAGAGGGGCAAGGTTACCATCACGAGAACTACGGCTATCACCAAGAAAGGCAAGGTTACCATCAAGAGAACTACGGCTATCACCAAGAAAGACAAGGTTACCATCAAGAGAACTATGGTTACCACCAAGAAAATTATGGATATCATCAAGAGAACCAAGAGTACCACCATCAAGAGAACCAGGGGTACTATCATGGGGGTCACTCTGAAGGGGACCACGAAGGATACCAAGAAGGATACCATGGAGGATACCAGGAAGGGCACCAGGAGGAAGGCTATGAACAAGGATATGGACAGGCAGAACCAGATGAGATCAGGATGGCTGAGGACCATTCCTTGTTCCGGTGGTTGGCCATATCTTATGCTTCTACTCACCGGACGATGACAAATACGTTCCGGGGAGGGTGTCATGCCGAGGACCCCACAGGTGGGATGGGAATTGTCAACCGTGCCAAATGGAAGTCCATTCCAGGGAGTGAGTATTACATCTCCTGATATAAATGGTGCCATGACCCAACCAGAACCAAACAATTTGCCCAAAAACTTTTGCCCCAAAACAAGAGTACCAATGTTACTTTTTTGTTCCTGTCTCTTTCTCAGGTATGAATGATTTCAGCTACCTGCACACTAACTGTTTTGAGTTGTCCATCTTCCTGGGCTGTGATAAGTACCCCCATCAAAGTGAGCTCCTGAGAGAGTGGGAGTACAACAGAGAGGCTCTGCTCACATTCATGGCTCAGGTGAGGGAGTCAAGGTCTTTCAAACACGTCTCAGCAAAAGATCATGATTTTCAATAGACATTAATACCTACAGTTTACTTCACACTCTGGTGCCCTGCTTTTATAACATACGAACCTTGATCTTGATGTTTGTAGGCTCAGCGGGGGATAAAGGGGGTTGTCCGGGACAGGGAGGGGAACCCCATTGTAAATGCCAGTATCGCTGTGGAAGGAATCAATCATGATGTCACCACAGGTGAGACCTGCAGATCAGTAGTTTTGTTTTGAGGTCACCTTCTGATCCATGGGCATGTAAATTTATTGTAAATCAGTTTTTGTGAAAGGTTATTGGTTTTCTTGTCTTCTATGCATCATAAGATCAAGTTAGCCGACCCCTGTTATCCAACCCCTCATGCTACTACTGCTAGACTAAGAATTTGCTAAATATTCTCTTTTAGGTGAGGCTGGTGATTACTGGCGCATGCTGAATCCTGGCGAGTATCAGGTAACAGCACGGGCCTACGGTCATTCCTCCGTGAGCCGGAAGTGCGTGGTGGGTTTCGAACCAGGCGCCACCCTGTGCAACTTCGAGCTCAACAAATCCAACTGGGACCGCATCAAAGAGATCATGGCTCTTAACGGCAACAGACCCATCCGACTGCTCAACCCAGGAACAGGAAGTCGTCAAACCTTGCGTGGTGACAGAAGGATCAGCAACCAGATTCCTAATGGTAATGCTGGATTCACTGAACGATCCCGTATGCGACGCCTACGGTTTATGAAGATTCGTCAGTTGAGGCAGCAGAGACTGCTGGCCAAGATGTCAACTACACCAAGTATGCCAACAACACTGCTGCCGACGACCACAGAACCCACCACTACTCCCAGCACCACCACAACCCAAACGTTTCCTCCAGAATTAGAGACCTTCACGCCGTGGTATGACTCGTGGTTCCCAGAGGAGGAAAACACCGCCCAACCAGAGCTTGAGATCACAGACTCCTTGAACTACAACTATGACTTCAAGATTGATGATTACTGAGACTAAGGGTCAGCAAAGGGTTTGTGCTACTTTCTCTTTCTTCTGCAGATACAATCAGCACAGACATCAGCGCTCGTGGAAAGTTCTTAAAAAATCAGATGGGTTCTGAAGGAAGTACTCCCAGAAGGGAATTTTAGTTCAAGTGCTCTACCAAGAACTTGCCTTATTTCATCAGTTACAAGGAACTAATGCTGTTCAAAACAGGCATCTATGGATCAGTGAGACTTGGTGTAACTTGATTAGCCAGTTAGTTACAAAAGTGATATGATCTCCTTTCCAGTTTTTCCATAGATCTTAAAATACAGCTTTAACTTACACAATGTATTTTCCACATAAACTAATTTAACCAACGTTTGCTAAGTATCTACTGTTCTATACTTTGGATCATATCCAGTTTGCAACTTCTTGACCAAATGTAACTTAAACCCCACCCCTTTCTGATCAAAACATAGCCATCACTTACTATCAAAACAAACATGTCTATGCTGTTTTTTTTAACCAAAACAAGTTTGCATTACATAACTAATCCTGACGAAATAAAACTAGTTGCTGTTAGCGTTCTCCGCAGTCCACAGCTTTTGTTTTTCCCAAAGCCAGTAACAGGCTACAGATGTGGCGATCATCTTTCAATAACAACAATTCCTCTACACCCTGCCACATCTTTCTTACAATTCCACTGGGCTCAAACCTCAGAACCCCCCACCCCCATCCCATGTCCTTGGACAACCCGCACGGTTCCCACAGAGCCAAAAACTGAACATTTATACAAAAAAGTGACTTTATTTACACTTCTTTCACACAAGTAAGCACCTCTGTCAGCACTGCACACGTTTCTCTCAGAGAGACCTTAAGGTTGAATGGACTTGTTTCATCCAATAAAAGCTTGATTATGGATTTTCCAGAGTTTGAACTTGTTTACAAACCCACAGCTGTTTCAAAATTCTCAAAAACATGAATGATTTTTATCAAACCTATTGTCTGACATACTTGCCAATAAATTTTTTTATTAATTATAATTAATTTAATTAATTCATTATTAACACATCGCTTACACATTTTTTATTTGAATATTTAGCATTTCTTGGTAATTACAGAGGGCTTCTCCTGCTCAACGGTTTGTTTAAGAAAACACAAACACAAAGTCTGACATTTGACACAGTTTAGTGACTGACATTCATCTCATTCTCCTCATCATCATCAGCGGAAAAGGCGGAGAATCTGATTGGTTCGCACTCAAGCGTGCGAAGGTTTACCAGGCACGCCGTCTGAGTACAGCTGAATTCTGGGATCGTCACCAGCAGCACCTCCTGACCTTCAGGACCTGAGAGAGAGAGAGAGAGAGAGAGAGAAAAAAAAAGAAGAAAAAAAAAAGTTGGTAAATCCCAGTTTGAATAAGGAAGAGGTGGCCTCTGTGTTACATGTCACGGTAAAGGAGGTGTGGCCATTGTGCATTTCAGTTCCGGTAAAAGTGATGCGGTCAATGTTCACATCAGTCAAAGTCTAGGATATGTCATCATTGTTACCTTTCATTTAAAGTAAAGGAGGTGTGGCCTCTGTTATTTATAACAGTGTCCTACATGCTTAATAAAGGTGGTAGGTGTGTCCTCTTATTTGTCTCAGCAAAGAAGACATGGCCAACATAATAAGTTCCAGTTAAGAAGGTGTGGCCAATATGACTTAGTTTCAGTAAAGGAGGTGTAGCCTCAATTATTTTAGTTATAGTAAAGGAGGTGTGGCCTCTTGTCCCAGTAAAGGTGTTACCTATATGCCTATTAGTTTCAATAAAGGAGGCGTGGCCTCAGTTATAGTAAAGGAGGTGTGGTCACAGTTATAGTAAAGGCAGTGTAAATATTACACTGTTAAGTTTTAGTAAAGCCTCCTTTAGTAAAGCCTGAGGTGTGGCCTCAGTTGTTTAGTTATAATAAAGGAGGTGTGGCCTCAGTCACTTAGTTATAATAAAGGAGGTGTGGCCTCAGTTTAGTTATAATAAAGGAGGTGTGGCCTCAGTCGTTTAGTTATAATAAAGGAGGTGTGGCCTCAGTCGTTTAGTTATAATAAAGGAGGTGTGGCCTCAGTTTAGTTATAATAAAGGAGGTGTGGCCTCAGTCGTTTAGTTATAATA
>JAOTRS010000035.1:869105-881926 GCA_028565755.1 Dinotopterus cunningtoni
TATTTGAATATTATTTAACTATTTCAAATATTCTTTTCAATCTCCAGGCTTCGTCAGAAAAAACATCTTCTATTCCTTGAGAAGACCTCCACCCTCGGACATCATGTCGACCCAGGACGCGAGCGAGAACACCCCCCTGTTAGACAGCACGGGGTCGCACTACAGATCCGAGTCGATTTTCTACGGGCGGCGTCTGGCCTGCGCCGCCATCCTGCTGGCCGAGTCTCTGGAGCGCGTGGCGTTTTACGGCATCACCTCCAACCTGGTGCTGTTCCTCAACAGCAGCCCCTTCTACTGGGACGGTGCGTACGCCAGCCAGGGGCCGCTCATCTTCATGGGCGTCACGTATCTGGTGTCCCCTTTCGGCGGCTGGTTGGCCGACGCCTGCATCGGGAAGTTCTGGACCATCGCCGGGAGTTTCGTCTTGTATTTAGTGGGCATGCTGCTGTTCCCGTTCATCTCCAGCGATAACACGCGGGTGCAGCTGTGCGGAGAGGAGATGGCGTTCCCTGTCCAGCCGGCCGAGTGCTACAGCGCGAACGAGACGCTTCCTGCCAACGTGAGCTGCCCGACCCGGAGCCCCTACTGCAGTCCTGTGATCTACACGGGCCTGGTGCTGGTGGCGCTGGGCGTAGGGGCGGTGAAGTCTAACATCACGCCGTTCGGGGCAGATCAGGTAACAAGCTCCAGAGACTTAGAGTCAACCTGGGGAACGCTTTATGATTTAAGATTTATTTCCATTTTAAGAATTTTTTATTTGTTTTGTTGCACTTTACAACTTTTATAAAATCAGTAAAAATGAAACAATTATAAATATAATAAACGCTGCACCAATTGATTTCTCAGTTGAACCCTGATTCTCTCTCGATCTTGTATTAATACCCGCTGCAGAGCTGAGATTTCCTGTGTGCGGTGTTTTCTAAAGCAGTCACGTAAACCTCGGCTCAGTTTCACTTCATGCATGCGGCGAGGAGACGCGGGGACTGACTTTATTTCAAGTTAGACGCAGTGAAAAACAGTCACAAGACTGAGACGAGTGTGACGTGTGTTTGGAGCCACTTCCCAGTCAACAGCAACAGTCACCAGAGTTTTATATCCAAGACTGAAACGGTGCGTCTTTACCGTGCGTCAGGAATATTTGGAATCTTTGCACTTGTTACGGTTCGTTGAGTATCCAGTTCATCTTCAATACTGACTCGTGATTGTAAGTCAGTATAACCCAGACTGGTGTACGAAAGATGCTCTGTAAAACTCCTCCTACTCAGGGATCGTCCTGATGATCGCCATTTATACTGGCTCATAAGTATTGGAACAATGTTTTGTGAGTGTTTGGCATCTTTTATAGTGAAACACTCAACGTCAAGACTTTCATCTTTAATTCAAGGGGTTTGACAAAAGTGTGGCGTTAACCAAACAGGGATTACAGCCACTTTAATACACACACCCTCGTTTCAGGTGGGCGCAAAAATAATGGAACCAACTAACTTTATTACAAACGTAAGACTTGTCTTTAACACTTGGATGAAAGTCATTTTCCGTTAACGACCACCCGTAGTCTGGAACTCATGGACATGACGACCAAATGCTGAGTTTCCTCCCTTGAGACGCTTTGTCAGGTCTTTCCAGCAGCTGCCTTCAGCTGCTGCTTGTTTCTGGGTTTTTCTACCTTCAGTTTTGTCTTCAGTAAGTGAAAAGTATGACTTGTTGGGTTGAGAGCCGGTGACGTCCGTGGTCTTCCAGGCCTTTTGCAGATGCTGAGATCACCAGTTAATTTCTTCTTTTTAGGAATGTTTTAAACTGTTGAACTGGCCACTCCCATAGTGTTTGCTTCCTCTCTGATGGGATTATTTTATTTATTTATAATGTAACACTCAGAACAATCTCCGAGCCTTTCATCTGCTTGATTAGTGACGGAGTAACAAGGGAACAGGCCAGACCTGGCCATGCAACTACTTGTCAGGCATTCATTCCAATATTTATGAGCCCTTCAGTGAGAGGTTTGTGTAAGAAAAATGGTGCTAATTCCTGAATGGTTAATGACACTTTGGTCAAAACCCTTGAATTAAAGCCGTAAAGTGAATTATTAAGTCTTGACTTCACTCACAGCTGGAGTGTTTCATTCCAAATTCAGATGTGCTCCTGACTCTCTTTGTACATCTTTATATCTCCTGATCATGTCTGTAAGCCACACGGATTAGATTATACCTCCGTCTCGCATGACTTCCCCCTACCACATGGAGTTCATATAGCTTGAATTAACATCTGCAGAGTTTGTGTTCAGTCCCATGTGATTCCTTAGAAATCTGGATTTCTCATGTTGATTAATTGGATTTTTTTTTTTGTCGTTTTATTGAAAATTCATTAATGTGAGTATTATTATAATTCTTTTCCCCTCTTCAGATTCGACTCCCACGCGTTAATAAAATGAAGGACACGGATATCGAGCGGGTTACAGTGCAGCGTCGTCTCTGTAGATTGGCTGAGATGATCTGCTTTATCACGGAGAGATGGGATTAGTGCTCTCCTAGCCGCTCTGCGTGTGAAAGAGCTGATCCCAGTATTAAGTGCTGGGAGACTTTTTTTATGAACGTTTTTAGGATTTTTATGCACAACACACTCGCTGCTCAGATTTTGGTCAATGATACGTTCAATGTGTTTATATGAATCGTGTAAAAAATGACAATTTAAAATGTTAATGAAAGTTATAAGATGTTCCCTTATGGGCGTTTCAGAGACATGGCGTTTAATAAAGTTTACATTTCTCCAGCAGTACCTCATCATTCTTCTCTAACAGAAGTGTGTTCTTATCGATTAAACGCCATGGAAATGAAATCATTTAACACACAGTCAATAGCAGGAGTCTCATTTCAGGCATCATCAGTGTGTCCATTTATATAGTGTCGTCTTCAATACTTGCAGTTGCAGGCAGAAGTTTACACACACTCATCATGACTAAGGGGTTTCATGGCAGTGTTGGGCTTTCAGTGATTTCAATTACTCGTCTCTGTTTCTCAGACAGAATGATTTGTTCAGAGTTTGCTGAAATCAGTGCAGGGTCAGAATTATACATACATCACACCTAATATTTGGTTAAATGTCTCTTTAGCAAGTTTCATCTCTAGCAGACATGTTTGGTCGCCGTCAACAAGCTTATGGCAGAATTCTGTTTGGCAAAATTCATAGTTTTCATTTTAATTTGTTGGTTTTCTGACATAGACCCGACTTTTCAGCACGGCCACCAGTTGTTTAATAAGGTCGAGGGTCCAAAAACCTAAAGTTGGACTACTTTATCCATTCCACCTCCAGCTTTAACGTGAGTTTTGGGTCATTTCCCAGTTGCAACACTCATAAATTTCTCACTCTATTTTTGAAAAAACGTTTCAGCTGTGTAACTAAAGAATTCTGAGGTCATCCTGCTTCTTCATTATTCCATCCACTTGCTGCAAAATAGCCCCAGACCATGACTCTACCACCACCACCCTATAATGTTCTTGAAGTTCTTGAAAACCTCATCTTTCCTCCTCCAAACACATCTCTGGTCAAAACTTTTCTCCCAAAAGCCTTTTTTTTCATCCATGTGCTCAGCTGCAAACTTTAGTGCTGATTTTGCAGCAGGAGCTTCTTTCTTGGACAGCATCCTTTCAGTCCACAGTTTCAGCAGCTTCCTGGTCTGTTTTCTGATGTTTTTTGGGTTCTTTCTGACCATCTGAACCAGTTTCCTTTCAGCTAATAAAGGTGACCAGTTTTGGTCTTCTTCCAGACCTTGGCAAAGCAGCTGCAACTACCAATAACTTGTATTTAAGTACAGTATTTTAAACTGATCTTGGAATCTGCAGTTGTGTAGAAGGAGACATTCCTGACTTTCCTGAGCTCCTTGGAATCTCCCATTGTACTGGCTGTTGGTCAATCCAATAAACACTGTCAAACAAACCCTTTTAATATTGCATAGAGAAGCTACTAGCTGCAGGTCATCATCATCATTAACGGGAAGTTGAGAGACTTTGAGGTTGGAAAATTAAAAGACATTTTAGGACTTTCAGCACCACTGAATTAATAATCTGAGGTGGCTTTCTTCTATTAAAGAGGTTAAGTCGGGTCAAGTAGGCTTTTATTTGTCAATTCAACCTTATACAGTTCAGTACACAGTGATACTAAACAATGTTCTTCTAGGCTCAAGGTGCTACATACAACCACAGACAAATTATCACCATAACATGTATGTTGTATAATCATTCTCTCCCAGACAAAGACCAGTTTACAAAACTCATTAAAAGTTAATTATTGCTGTTCATGTTAGTGTATATAAGCTACTGATTGAAACCGTAAGCCTGATAATTTCCTGTTCTTCCTCACAGGTGAAGGATCGTGGTCCTGAAGCAACACGCCGTTTCTTTAACTGGTTTTACTGGTGCATTAATCTGGGAGCTATTGTGTCTTTGGGTGGCGTTGCGTACATCCAGCAGAATCTGAGCTTCTCCGTGGGGTTCACCATCCCCACCGTTTGTCTCGGGATCTCTCTAATCGTCTTTCTCCTGGGACGCACCGTCTTCGTCACCAAACCTCCAGATGGCAGCGCGTTCACACACTTGGTGAAAATCCTGTGGTCGGCCTTCTGTGGAGGACCTCCAGACCCTCACCTGCTCAGGTAAGAACACAAATAAAAACAAGAGCTCTTATAGACAAATGATGGATGGATAGATGGCTTGATACATGGCCAGTTGGTTAGGTTTACAGTTGGGTTGGGTGGACAGACAGATGTATGGGTAGATTGATGGAAAGATGGATAGATAGACAGACTCAGGGACTAATGGATAGGTGTATGAATTTTTAATGGCTAGACAGATAGTAGATTTGTGAATGGATGGATGGATGATCGTTGGAAAGATGAAGTGGATGATCAGACTGATGGAAAAATGGGTTTATCGATGATTACATAATGAATGGATATATGTATGGATAGCTGGATGGTTGGACTGATATATGGATGGATTGGTGGCATGACTGAAGGTAGACTGATGGACGAACTGATGGATAAATGTCTAAATCATTGAATGGCAACATAAATGGATGGAGAGGCGGATGAAGGGTTGGATAACGTATGTGGATAAAATAGATGAATGGACTGGATGGATGTTCTTGAACAATAAAGTGGATGGATGTAGTTTATAAATGAAGTGAATAGGTAAAAAAGATAGATGGATAGATAGAAGGATGTGTAGATTGATAGATGTCAAAACGTGCATTATGGGTGATGAAGGGATGTTTATATAGATGGATGGATAGAAAGTTGAACTGTTAGAGGAAGTTGATTAAGATGGCAGATTTGTGATTGGATGGATAGATTTATGGGTGAATGAAGTGATGATTTATAGATGGAGTGATGGATGGTTGGAGAGATGTGATGGACCGATATGTGGTTAAATGGATGGATTTATGGACAGCTGAATGGATAACTCAATAGATTATTTGAATAGGTGGGTAAACTTATAGGATTAATAGGATGTTGGATGTGTAGAACCATGGATGAATGGATGGATGGTCCAAAAGAGCACTAGACTGCAGTGCTGTATGTTACAATGGTATTTATAAAGCAGCACTGTAACCCTCACTCTTGCAGGCCCAAGCCGACTTTGCTGGACGGAGCGAAGGTGACCTACGGAGGGAGATTCTCCGAAGAGAAAGTAGAGGAAGTGAAATCACTGCTGAAAATCCTGCCGGTGTTTTTCGCCCTCATTCCTTACTGGACCGTCTACTTCCAGGTACATCACACTTCTGTAGTTAATGATTATAACCTTAACTTTTATCATCAGAGCACTATGATTGTAGGATGTCGGGATGCCAATCATGCATTATGGTGTCATCAGGCACAGGGGGTGGGAATTACAGTACTTTTTTCACATGGCTTTACTTTTATAGAAAATACATAACATTTAAGGTATAAACCACTTTATGCTGTATTGGAAAAAAACTAACTCTGAGTACATGTTGATTATTGTTCTGGAGGGCCATCTGGACAGGGTGTACGCTCACAGCTTTAGATTTCTCTAGTGAGTTTAACATTTCCAAGGAATTTCCTCCCTTCATTAAAAGCTGCTTAAATGATCATTAAGAAATGTTAAAAATATCATTTTGAAATGTGGGGATTTTTGAGTGAAGTTCCTCTTTCACTCGCACTGTGCCTTTTTTTTAATTTTTTTTTTACACTTGACCATGTTCTTTTTCACAGGAAACTCGTTTTTAAAACAGCCTGTGGGTTTTTCTCATTTGAGTCATCTCTAGAATCGCTAGTATTTTCACTTTCTTTCGTGGTCGTCTTCTTTTAATTGATAAAAACACAAAAGCTAAACAATCAGTGAACTGATGAAAATCATTAAAGTCACAAGCATTAACTTTACAAAACTCTACGATGAGCCCCGCCTTCTTTTCATCACAGATATAAGAAATTCTGATGAAGATTATTAATCATAAGCAGGAGCGCGTGGATGTGTTCCTGTTTCGTCCAGGTTGTTGTACTTCCTCCATGGCGTGGCTCTTCTGTCTCGTTTTCTTCGGCAGAATAATCTCTGATAGCGAGGAGCTAAAGTGGGCTTTGAGAGGAGATGAGATTCTCTTTCCACCAATTACATGGAAAGGTCACTTACGAGCTGTCCTATTTCCTGACACGTTCTGCCTGATTGTTCACTCTCCAGCTCTTAGCTGCTCATTACCTCACATTTCTCTCATTTACTGAGACTTGAGGAACACTTTAGAAAGATTATAAAGAGTCAAGAATCGTAACAGTTCTCTTTCTTCTTTTTTTTGTATTCATTCCTCATTCCCTTTCTTCAGGCAGTGGTGTTGTAGGTGTTCTGTTACACACCTACTGTCTGTCTGTAACTATAAAACTGACTTAAACCAGGAGATGAAATGAATGACTGGAAGGATTAATGGACGGAGGAAGGGAGAGATGAGTAGCTTAATTGCTAGGTGGATAAAAAGAAGATTATATAACAGATGGACAGTCAGAGAGGTGGACAGGTGGACAGGCAGGCCGATGGATTGACAGATGGTTATGTAAAATGATAAATAATATAAAGTGATAGATTGTTGGAGAGATGGGCGTGGATGGATAGTGAAAGATAAATGGAGAAATATTTCATGTCCTACATTGGAGAGATAAATGATGAAAGCTGGATGGACAGGTGATGGTGAAAGATGGATCAGATTATGGAAGGCAAAGTGGGCCGATGGATGGACAAATGTACAAGGACATGATGTATAAGAGATGGGTCACCAGGTGAATATATAGAAGGAAAAAGGGACAATGATGTGTGGATGGACAGACAGATGAGCAGATGGTTGAAAGAATAATATGTAGATTAATGATGTGTGGATGGATGGATGAAGGAATGAAATACTTGATAAATATAATGATATATAATAATGGCGTGGTAGATATAGTGATGGCAGGATGGATAAATGCATGGATGAATGGATGGATGAACTGGCAGATGGATGGATAGGGAGAGATGAATTAAGTGATAGAGTAGTTGATGTAGTTAGATGGATGAAGTGGTTGATGGAGGGATGGGTGAATGGATGGAGTGATTTCCAGAATGATTGTATGAATGATGGCGTGATGGATGGATGAACAAATGGATTGGTTGATGGATGGATGGATGGTATGATGGATAGAAGTCTGAATGGAGTGGTTGATGGAGTGTTGCTATGGTTGATGAAGTGATGATATGATGTATAGATGAATGGAGTGATAGAGTGACAGTGTGGTTGATATAATTATGGTATGAAGTATAAAGTGGTTGATAGAGTGATTGGTGAATGGATGGAGTGATTGTTGGAGTGTTGGTGTGGTTGATAAAGATGGTATGATGGACAGATGAACGATTGGAGTGGTTGATAGTGATGGTGTGGTTGATAAAGTGATGGGTGTGTGTTTGTTTAATGTTCCAGATGCAGACGACGTATTACCTGCAGAGTCTCCACCTGCACATCCCCGGTACAGAGGCACAGAACTCCACAGATCTCCAGCAGGTAAGATCTACAGCACGTCCTAAAGTGTCTCATAACCAGCTTATCAGAAACCGGTGTGAGAAGAAACCGATCAGAACCCAACAGAACCGCACAAAACAGTTTAGAACCACTCAGAGGAGTGTGCACACACTAATTTAAGCTGTTTGAGGCTGGGATAAGGAGCTGCATGGTTCTCTTACACCTTCTCCAACTCCTGCAGCTCAGTAGCCCACTATCTCCATCAGTCTCCAGGCTTCCACTCTAACATCTCCAAATCGAGTCCAGTCTGTTTGCTGTATGTGTAACGCTCCAGATCCCCAGCACACAGTCTGATACAGAAAAATGAAAAATAGGAGAAAAGTCAGGAATTAACCTTTTTCGGATCAAAATTTCAGTCTCTTGTTTGATCTCAATCATCAATAGAAAAGCTTTTATTGGCTGTTACAGCAATCAAACGCTTCCTATAATTGCTGACCAGCTTTTTGCATGTCTCCACTGGTATTTTTGCCTGTTCATCTTTAGCGATGAGTTAAACAACTCTTTCAGGTTGGAGGTTCTTCTTGCCGTCACCCTGATCTTTGGCTCCCTCCACAGAATCTTAATTGGATTTAAGTTTTATGTTTTTATGAATTTTATGTTTTTGCCTGCTAACCATTTCTTCACCATTTTTGCCGTGTGTTTTGGGTTGTTGTCGTGCTGAAATGTCCACTGGTGCCCAAGGCCAAGTTTCTCTGCAGACTGCCTGATGTTGTTGTTAAGAATGTTGATGTACAGTATTGCTCCTTTTTCATGGTGCCGTTTACTGTGATTAGGTTTCCTGGTCCACCAGCTGAAAAACACTCCCAAAACATTAGGATCCCACCACCGTGTTTGACAGTGGGGATGGTGTTCTTAGGGTTGAAGCCTTCTCCTTTTTCATGCCAAATGAAGGCTACATCATTGTGGCCAAACAATTACATTTTTGTTTCATCTGACCATAACACAGAGTCTGAGAGAGGTATGAAGAAGGTGGCAGCATCATGTTGTGGGGATGCTTTTCTTCAGCAGGGACAGGGGAGCTGGTCAGAGTTGATGGCAAGGTGGATATCTTAGAAGAAAACCTGTTGGAGTCTGGAAAAAGACTTGAAACTGAGGTGGAGCTTCACCTTCCAGCAGGACAATGTCCTTTTACATACAGCCAGAGCTCCAATGGAAGGGTTGACCAGTCAAATTCCAGACCTAAATCTCATTGAGAATCTGTGGCAAGGCTTGGAAACTGCTGTTCACAGAATCTCTCCTTCCAATCTGACTGAGTTTGAGCTATTTTGAAAAGAAGAACGGGCAAAAATTTCACTTTCTAGACGTGCAAACCAAAACCAAAAGACGTGCAGCTGTAATTGCAGTGAAAGCTGTTTCTACAAAGTATTGACTCAGGGGGAGTGAATACTAATGCACACCACATTTTTCACATATTTATTTGTAAAAAATTTGAAAACATGGAAAAGACCAAGGAGTAGCAATACTTTTTCAAGGCAAGGTAGATGGATGGATGGATAAAACATTTATTTTAGAGTGATTTATGATGTCACATATATATATATATATAAGTCCAGCGGTGAGGCTCGGCGTCGGTGGCTTTTTGCTCCTGCGTTGCGTCAGACGGTGTAGGTGGAGTGTGTGAGCGTTCCGCTCTCAGGCAGCGCGCTAGTGTAACGAGATTGGCAGGATTAACTCGGAAACCTTGACCCACATCGTGCTAATCAGAGATTAAGGTCGCGTGTGTTGATGATGTAATCGTCGCTGTCAGGGGAACGAGCGGCGCTGTTGTTGTTGGTTCACGGCCTGGTTCGGCTCTTTGTGTTCTTACACACACACACACACACACACACACACACACACACACACACACACACACACACGTTCATGTTACTATTTGTTTTTAGATTTTCTTACAATTGTAAGTAAAAAATTTTCTCCTCCAAAACAGGACTGCCTGCTGCCTGCCAATGTGTGAATAGTTCAGAGTGCGCCACCTGTAGGTTAATACAGGAACAGCAACATTCTACCACTTTAAATACAAACATATACCGTATAAATAAAAAAAATAATTAAAAGTACAAATACATCTCCATAATAACACGTAAATGTTTTATAATTAGCTGTGTTCTCTGTTCTTGGGTGGATTTTTGTGATTTCTACACGCACTCCGTAAAGCCTTCACTCTCCTTTTTCTGTTGCTATCTTTCTGACTAGCGGTTGAGATTTATCTGTGGATGTTTTCAGCACTACCTGCGTTGTTTTTTCACCTACACCTGTAGGTGGTGCTGTAGTACTAACGTATGCAAAAAAATTAATTACATAAATACCACATCTAGATGTAGTTAAACTTATTTTGTTGTCTTTGTAGTAATTGTGTAACTGTGTTAATTTGCATGCACTCATGACTCCTGTGCATTTAAACATTTATACATTTATACGTTTTCGATAAATCCGTAGCAACAGATCTGCTAACAGAACGCTAACGCACATTTTTAAACACGTGCACCGAACACATGACGCTAGCCAGAGTAACAAATGTGAGCCGAAGATGCTGCGTTTTTATCAAGGATAAACCCAGACGCTTCATCACCCGAGACGTTATCAGGACAGGAGAAAGACGAAACGCTAGGGTCAGGTACTCAGTTATAGCGCTGACGTTACCCTCCCGCTCTAATGGCGTGATGAGTCACATGGTAACGCTGAACAGAGGAAGTGGAGAGGCTGATCAGGAACTGAAACAGGAGGGACAAACCACACGGGGAGGTGTATGAGTGTGTGTGTGTGTGTGTATGTGTGTGTGTGTGTGTGAGAGAGAGCTAGTAAAACTATACGCTGTTTGTTTTCGTATGCTAAACTTATGCTAAAAGAGATGTTTACTAGTGTTGGTGTAATCAGTGCTGAGTCATGTGACCACACTCAGGGGGTGCACATACTTTAGGCTAGAGAGAAAGCTCCTGGTCAGAGGTGAAGCACCGTGAAGGTTCCGTGTTCTGGAACGGCGTCACATGTTTCCTCCCACAATCCCTCTCACCACATGACGGTTCCATGAAAGCTTAGGTTGAGAAGTATTGGCACCCTGCTGGACACGTTCAATTTTAAAATGTCTTAGAAATTTAATTCAGTTTAATTTAATTTATTTAATTTATTTATTTATATATTTTTGTCCCTGATGTCTTGAATTTGACATTTATTTTCACAGTCCTGGGACTTAATAGTAATAATTAAATTTGATTTAAAATCTTTTATTATTTAATTTAATTAACTTTTTTATTTAATAAAGGTGATTTACATTTGTTTATTTAATTTAATTTATTTGAATTGAGTTTAATTTAATTTATTTATTTTTTACTTTTATTTATTTTCCCTCTGAAATATTTTTGTTGTCTTTTCAGAGATCAGAGTGAAGCTCGTCTTTAGGACTTAAGAGCCTTAAATATTCAAAGATTAAAATTCCAAGATTCCTTTATTAAAATTAATAAATAAATAAATACATTTTAAAAAAAGCTAAGCACGTGTGCAATGTGAAATTTAGTTTGTTTATTTATTTCTCTCCTCAATGTCTTCAAAGTGGCGTTTATTTTAAACTCACATTCCTGGAACTTTGTTAAAAAAAAAAAATTTAATTAAATGTAATAAATAAATAGGAATTTGCATGCTTAACTTTTTTTCTTTATATAAAAAATGTAGATAAAAGGATTCTTTAGGGGTTCAAAGCTTTTTTAAAGTTAGCAGAAACCTGCGTACAGAACTTTTAAGGAATTTTAAAAGTGTAAAAAATTAAGGTAAACAACTAGTAAACAAGTGTTTCTCCTGAATGTTTGTGTTTACAGTTTACTTATTATTATTATTATTATTATTATTATTATTATTATTAATTAGTAAAGGTTTAAAGTGTGTTTATTCAGAGGCGTGTCTCCTCTCAGCGAGTGTTTAGCTGAATTGTTTGAGACGTGTGTGTGTGTGTGTGTGTGTGTGTGTGTGTGTGTGTGTGTGTGTGTCAGTATCAGATCCAGTGATATCAGTGTGTGTAGAGCCGAGTGTTGAGGTGGAGCGGTAGTGAAACAGGGAAGTGAGGGGAGCGAGGAGGCGGAGCTCAGGTTGTGTGTGTGTGTGTAGTGTGTTAATGTTCATTACGACGTCTCCAGTTCCCTGTCTCATAAGTGTGTTGTGCAGTGTGTCTGAAAGTGCCGTGTGTGTGTGTGTGTTTTCTGTAAACACACTCTTTAGACTTTAGCGAATGTTCATCCTGTAACTCATCGTCAGTGTGTTCCTCTCTGCAGATCACTAACGAGTCCAATTATCTGCATGGTCATGTGTGTTATAGCTTTAAACACACACACACACACACACACACACACACACACACACACACACACACACACACACACACATAAACACACACAGGCGGAGGGTCTTCCCTCTCCTAATTAGCATGTGCTGCTGTCAAATCGTCCCCACTGAGCTCGAGGAAATCCACTGAGCGTCTCTGCAGATTTAACAAGGCCAAGCTGTGAGCTCTTAATGAAGACGTTTCGGAGAGAGACAGAGAAAGAGAGAGAGAGATGATGATGATGATGATGCAGAGGTGGATGCAGAGAGGGCGAGTGAGGAGAGACCAGTAGAGGCAAGGAGAGAAATAGAAATGGAGACACTGGGAGGGAGAAGAGGTTGAGATGGGTGGAGATGGAGACACTGTAAGGGAGACATTGTGAGATTGCGGAGAGATGAGAAAGGTAAGGGTGGGGGGAGGGTGAGAAAGACAGCAAGGGGACCTGACTGACAGCTACATAGAG
>JAOTRS010000035.1:911286-922596 GCA_028565755.1 Dinotopterus cunningtoni
CGCAGGTCCTCATACAGCTCCTGATCCACTCATACACACACACACACACACACACACACACACACACACACACACACTGCGGATTTCCCAGCATGCCTCTCAGCAGGAGCCCGTGCCACACCCAACACCTGCACTTATTTATATATTTAACACTTGTCTCCTCGTCGTCTCCCGATCAGAATCACGTCTCACCGACTCCGGGTCAGAATTCAGAGTTTCTGAGTTTGAGCTCCAGCTCTCACATCTTCATCTTCCTCTTCCTCCTCTTCCTCCCGGTCCTCACGTTTCTGTCTTCAGTCATGGGATTAACATCATGATGAGACTCACCCCGCGGCCGCGTGTCAGGACGGTGAGACGACTCGGACACTCGCTCCTAATGAGAGAGAACGTTAACGTGCTCCAGCAGCTTCTCCTCCACGATTCCACTGAATCAGACGTCACTTCATCTCACACTCTCGTATAATACCTGTAGTTTGGATTTGTATCTTCATATTCAATACAATTCTGTAAATATGGAGTGATGTGACAGCGATTGCTTTTTTTTTCTCCTAAATATCGTAGCTTGTCATTGCATTTCTCGTCACTTACGAGGCAAAAAATGTGTCAGTTTACAGAGAGCCTAGAGAAACGTCGCCAGGAGAAACAAATAGGAATATGGCGGGATCGAAAGTAATGGAAAAGTGGGTGGAGCCTTTTTATTGACTGACGCGAATTGCACGTGTTACATTTAGAATAACTCTTCCTCTAACATGGTCTCCATCACAAACCAAAGACAAACCGCACAGCAGGAGAACCTCGACAGGATCCCAGAGACGAGGTTCAGTAGTGTGTTTGTGTACAGAAATGTAGGAATTTAAATTCAAACAAGTCGGGATGCTGGCACAGGGGGGTGCAAACTTTTGCTCAGAAATTCTGTTCAAGCCTAGCACTTGAATTAAATCCTCTTCCACAACGTGATGATGATGGTGATGATGATGATGATGATGACTGCAGGCTTCGTTCCAAGACCTGACTCCGCCTTTGTTTTTTCAAAAGCGTGCAAAATATGGACTTGATGCTGTTTTTCAGTTTAATGAGGTGGAGGGTTGGGTTTGTGAAATACTTGGTCTCAGTCCCTGTTTGACTCGAACATCCCGTGTCTATATGAGGGCTGTTCAAGTCAAACCAGGACTGTGTTTTCCTTTAGGTTTATTCTTTTTTTGGTTTGTTTTTCAGTAGTATATTCTTATTAAAATCATCCAAGAATGCTGCCTTTTAGCCACTAGTAGGACAGTTCAGATATCACACACACACACACACACACACACACACACACACACACACACACACACACACACACGTCTTTCACACTTTTTTCCCGCTCAAACATTTACAGTTTATCCTTCAGAGTTCATAGTGACATGACCCACCTTCGGAGCTCCTGACCAATCAGAACTAGACGAAAGAAAAAACAAACATGATGATCAGAAAGTCTTTATTGGCTGATATTCAAGCATTAAAATAACATAAGTCACATGACATGACGTCTCACTTAAAATGTATATACACTGCATATTCATACGCTCGGATAAAAAAAAAAAAAAGTCACACTCCTGGTCAGCAGAGCTTCACTGACCTGAGATGAGCTGGTGCGCTAGTGGGTCGTTCTGAACTTCGTGTGTTCGTGACCGATTGTGCTGTTGCTTTAGATCAATGTTGCGTTCACGTGTTGAGTGAGGGTGACGTCTCGAACGTGCTTTAGTTTGCGGGTGTTTAATACTCAGGCTTTGTATCTGCACTGTGAGTGGTGGTGTGTTTCTAGCCGGAGTTTATACTACAGTTGTAAAAAACTGGAAGAAGTTTCTAGGAATCTCAAATCGTGGACACTGTGGTTTTTTGTTTTTCAATAAAGGTTTGTTTGTTACTCTTTTTGCACTTTTATAATGCATTTTAGGAATTTTGTGCCTGTTTTTTTGATTGTACTTTATACTTGATTTCTGCCGTGTGACTGACGTGAGCTTTTTTGATCTCTGATGATGATGATGAAATAAATCTTCATAAACCCAACTGGCTTCTTGTCTTTTTTTCACACAAATGAGCTCCGACCCGAACCACAGCATAAACAGCGATGATGCGGTTCACACCCTGGGGTCGAGTTTGAGGTTGAGGTCGATGCCAAAGTTCAGACAGAGGGCCGTTTCGAACGTTAACTCTCGGAGACGTGAGCGGATCAGAGGGGCGAAATGTAGAGCAGGTGATGGTTGATGTAAACCAGGGAAGAGCAGAAACAGCGTGGCTCTCTGATTAGGACGGATTTCTGTCTGATTTCATCAGGAGTTAAATCCTCTCTGTGTGTCCAATAAATCAGACACGAGCTCATTCTTTAATATGAGCTGCTGTTCTTCTTCTCATCTCTCCTGGAACTGCTCCGGTGTGTGTGTGTGTGTGTGTGTGTGACCTGAGATCATTTTATTAATAATATAAGCAATGCAAATAAAAAATGATCATGTCTTTTATTTTTCACCATAATTATAATACTAGTAATAATAATATTAATATGATGATGATGATGATGATGAGAAGGAGACAGTACAATATTTAGTTCTAAAATTTAAAAGAAAATTTTAAGGCAATAAGTCTGAGCACCTCACGGCTGGAAACAGAAGAAGAAGAAATAGTGCCGTAATTCTGACATCGCCAATAACCCCTGCAATTCTAAATAATAGTCTTTTAATATTACTTTAATCACATGAAAAAACAGATTAATTAAAGAAATCAAAGTCCAAATTATTCACTGTTTTTTGTTGCCATTTCCTTTGAAAATAATTGCAGTGCGCAGTGTCGAGCTCAGTGTGAGGTATTAGTCACAGGAAAAAATAGTCATTAATGTGTGTGTGTGTGTGTGTGTGTGTGTGTGTGTGTGTGTGTGTGTGTGTGAAAGAGACTCCAAGGTGGTGAAAGCTGAAACAGTAATTAGCATCAGTGTTACTGCAGTTGATCGGTGCTGATCTCGTTCTCGCTTTAATCTGACTGCACACAGTGACGGTACTGTAGCTCCGCCCACACACTACACTCCCGAGATCTAAATCTCAGAAACGCTCCCTGTGAAGCGGAGAAGGACGGATCAGGGTGGTGAGCTAAGGGCGCTACCACCGTAGACACACTCACATGTACTAGAGTCCATGGTTAATAGATCTGTGTGATGTGTTAAAATAGTGGGTGGAGTCAATGCTAATACACTGTGAAGTTCCCTTAAGGACCAGAAATGATGTGTGTGTTGATATGACTGTAGGGCAGGTAGGAAGAGTGGATGGATGATTGGATGGATGGATAGATGGATACTTTATTGATCCCGTAAAAATATTCAAATAAACACAAACACACATCTAACTGTGATTTGATGACAAAATAAAACCTTTCTTGTAAAAGTTTCTGCAAACAGTGATGTCTCATTTCAAGAATATAAATAATGCTTGGGCGTCTTGATAAATAGCTCTGGTGCCTTTTAAAATAAATTTACTACTCAGACCTGTAAATCAGTTCATTTTGCGATTGGATTCCTGAATATACAAGTTTTTGGCATCCTAAATAAATCAATTTCGTAATAAATAGGAAACAAATAAATAGGACGCCCGGATTTTCGACTGAATAAATAGTGTTTTTGCGGCTAAATGAGTGAAGTTAGTGTTCGGGCTACTAATGTGTCACTTTCACGAACCTGATTGTGCGATTGTTTCCTAAATAAGGCCTGAGCCGTGTTTCCTAATCACAGACCTCATTAACACACCTGTGTGTGACAGCGCTGGGAACCGCCGCCCCCCGCAGGACGCCGGTACGAGTCGCGGGAGCGTGGAAAAAAGTGACTAAAAGTCTATAAAGAGAGAAAATCATTTAGTGTTGTGCAGCGTGCCGAGACGGACCCGTTCCCTCCTCCGCCGCCGCAAAGATGAAATAAAATGAAAGAGGAACATGATGGTGTGTTAATTACAACCCCAGCGCCATCCATCTTCCCTTGGCTCGGTGTGACAGTGAAATTTCTCCGTCCTTCACAGTTCACAGGCTGCGTGTCGCGATTCGCTGCCCTCAGAGCAACACACACTCCGTCTGCATCAGCCCCGGCGCTGATAGAGCCGCAATCGAAGTCTCACCACGGAGACACTGAGACGGAAAGAAAGAAAACAGCCATCTATCAGGCTGCTGAGTGCGGGGACGACAGGAAGTGCACTGTGAGAGGGGGAGAGAAAATGAGAGGGAGGAAGTTGTGACAAAGTTGCTAGACAGGAAGTTGGAGAGTTTTAAAAGGACTAAAGCAGAGCGGTGCGATGGACTCGACAGACTCGTTTAATCTTGTTTCCATTCAAGACGCCGTAATCGATGGGGGTGTGACTGTAATCACACCAACGAGCTCATTCAGAGCGAGAGAGAAAAGGAGTGAAAACACAACCTGATGGAAACGAGTCTCTCGAGGATTAACGTCGAAGCGGTCGATCCCGGCCTGGTTCGACTCGTACGCGCTAAAACTCTGCCACGCAATCAGGGTGAATAGTGCATTGATGAAATTTATTCTAGATATCAAACAAGTTTTTTTTTTTTTTTTTTTCCTCTGGATGTCACAGGCAGGCGCACCATGAAAAGGAAAATACGAATATTGGAACAGCTACATCAGAGCAAATTCAACTTCAATCAAACCAAACTCTGAGCAAATCAGCGTTTTTCACCCCGACATCAGCTGTAACTTTAAACCCAAAACGGTGCACAAACAAACGTCCATGATTCCTTTTTTACACGAGGAGACTTGAAAATGTCTTACAGATTACACATTTCTCTGTCTTAAACAGGAATGACTTTGTCACGGCAGAAATGTCTAAAGAAATTTTTATCAGACATCTGAAAGAGATTCAGCTCTTTAACACTCATTCACCTGCTACAATATAAGCAATCCTTTGCGTTCATTTGCATACTGAAATCTGATTGGCTCTTGTATATTATGACACAATAACGCACATGTTGTGCCGTTCAAAAGAATATACTGTGCATTCCTAAACAAACTCCACTTCTTTAAGCATTTAAACAGTGTATTGAGTAAAATCGGTTTATAGAGGTCGTCAGTGTATTAATGATCATACAGTATTTTATAAGGAATATTGACGTTTATAATGCGCTTATGAAGCGTCATGGTTACTAAATTACCAGCAGTGTACCGGTGAATAATGAGTCGGGATTTCACTCATTAATACGAGTGCCGTGCCGCCTCTCCTGACCCCGCTCCAGTTCAAATTAAAGGATGAATAGTCTCCGCTGGCTCCCCTCTTCATAATCATAAAGACCATTTCCGAGCCGAAAACTAATACGGACGTCACGTTAATTGGTAGCAAAGAGGAAATATGACGCTCCTCCACTAACGCCCAGGGAAATCCGGCTCAGGTTAATTAGACAAACGCTGGCATTTGTGTGTTGAACACTTGCAATAATTCAGCTTGAGAGATTATCAGCAAAATGCCACATTAACATACAGCGCCGCTTTCATTAATTCATTTAAACAGCCAGAGTGATGACAAAGAGACAGGAAGAGAGAGAGAAAACCATGGGTATAATGTACACATTCTGCAAATGAGCACCGTAAAATAAACAGCGTTTTTATTTCCTTTGCATGCTGCAATACTGAGCACACACACACACACACACACCTACACATCATATCTTAAGCGTCCCATTTTCAGTAATTATATTTGGGAATCCAGGTAAGTGTCTGACCTCTGGGTGATGGTTAATTAATAGTTTTGTTCTGATATCGGACGTTTGAAACATTAAACAAAATTTCCAAGTAAAGATCAAATAATGACTGAATCAATTATATATAAATTGTATAAGTGATGCAGTGATCGCAAACAAGCTGACGTTTTAAACCGGACATTAAGTCATAGTCGATGCATATTGCCATCTTTCCTTTGTACAGTGACACCAAGACAAATAGTGTTACGCTCTCGAAACCTGAAAACTCTCCCTTTGACGACAATGAAAGCATGATTAAAATGCTCTTAGGGAATCCTACATCCATCTGACATGTTTGGCATAGAACAAGGATGAGGATGCAGAGGCGGTTTTAGTGAGAATTAGTAAGATGTGCTGCATAATGCAGTAGTTCTCAGCTCTGGTCCTGGAGGACCACCTGCATTGCGCATTTTTGTACTTTCCCTGCTCTGTCACATCCACTTCAATTCAGAGAAGGCTGTTAATTAGCTGATTAGTTAAATCAGGTGTGCTGGGAGCTGAGAAAACACTAAAATGTGCAGGGCAGGTGGTCCTCCAGGACTGGAGTTGAGAGTCACTGGTGTAGTGAATGTGTTGGAGTTAAATGGAATTGAAAAGGAAATCTGCGAAAGAAAGGCGGGCGATTTGCACCGTTGCCTCACACTTATTCTGTATGTGTGTGGAATTTGCATGTTCTCCCCAAGCTTGGTGGGTTTCCACCAGGTGCTTCAGTTTGTTTCACAGATCCAAGATGTGTTATAGATTTATTAGTGTTTCTAAGTTGCCCATAGTGTATAGTCGGGTACGTGTGCACTTGTGCCTTGCAATGATTTGGCACCCTGTTTAGGGTTGCCTCTGCTTTGTCCCCTAAACTCTTTAGGAAAGGCCCCAGACCCCTGCAACCCTACACAGGATATGCGGTATGAATAATGACTGAATGATTCATACTCCAGTAAAAGCTAAGTGAATCACGGACACACTTGATGCACTAAGCGGACAGATAAAGACTTTTAATAGAAATGTCAAATCTTGCCCTTGGCTTTGTAGTAATCAATAAAGATTCTCTACAGAAAGATTAATCCTTGTTTTCAATAGTAGAAGCACCAAAATCTGGAGTATTGACTCAGTCTGCTTTCATGTACTCAAAGGCTGGTCTGTGTGAAAGGAAGTCCTGGTGTGCTCTCCTTCCTAGTTCAGTTCTTAAGGCTCATTTAGGTCTTATAAGGACTTTTAAGGGAGGTGGTCTTGTTCCATCACCCAATTAACTCTACTTACATTTAACTGACTGTGAATCAAGTACAGGAAGTGACTCCTAGAGAAATGACCCACAAAATGTTCTACTCTTGTTATTTCTTTAATGATACAATGATTTGTTGTTGGAGATATCTCCATGTTCTCCATGTTCATATGACTTTTTTGCGGTTTCTATGCAAACAGTAAAGGTTTGTTTAACTTTTTCTCACTTTGTACTCCTTCCCAATTAATGAAAGAGTCTTACAAGATGCGTTCACCCCTACACACCACTCAGACAGTGTTATTTAAGCTTTTTTCGTTTGTTTAATTATGTGCAATGATAAAACCCACAAAACTCTACAAAAACAGATTTGAAAGCACGATTAGAAATACCAGTGGATTTCTATTTTTCTCTTTATATTGAAACAGTATATATGCTGTTGCAAGGAGGGAAAAAAAACACAAAACACTGTTTTTTTAATCACGTTTTAGTCACTAAATTCATATTAGCAATTTTCAGCTTGTCCTTGTTTAACTGTTCTTCTGCCTCCTGCTGTTTTGCTCTAATGATGCTGGATTTATAATTGATTTAAATTAGCTTTGAATTTTATTTTATATTTTTTGCCCTTTTTTTTGGCATTATGAAAATCGTCCCGGTCACAAATGATTAAATTAGAACAGAGACGAATTTATTTCACTATCTGGCTCAAAACAGCTTGTGTCAGATGCTCGCAGCAAGCGATGCGTTTGCATACCAAAGATTTGGGGAATAAAATTGCGTTTAAACAGGGCACAGAGGGATAAAATGGAATAATTTAGTCTGCTGAGGTGGAAGATTAGGGGAATACGGTGTTTATATTATATGCATGAATATATCTTTAACTCTACAAATGCCAGCTCCGGGTTTTGTCTCGATGAGCGGAACACAAGAGCCGATGGAAAGATACGCAAAAGCACATCGGATCTGTCAAAACAATTCTGTGCACTTTATTTACAGTGGTACAATATGCATTAATATTACACTCATCCGTGTATATGTGTGTGTATGTATGTGTGTATCATCCGCAAGCCTGCCAATGGTGTCCTTTTTTTTTCTTTTAACTAGAAAAGACGCTAAAATAAATTTGTTTATAAATGAAGAGGATAAGGAACAAAGTCAAGGGCATTAAATGAACAATAAATGAAAGTTGGATTTTTCTGTTTGTTGATTTAAAAACTCTTTTGCCACGAGTACCATGACATCAGGTAGCAAGTCCTTTGGCAGCTGCCATGTTGATCAGAGACTACAACAAACGCACAAATGTTCTGTCCCGTGATTCTTCTGTATCTCAGAGAGCTTGTGATGTTCCTGTGACTGAATCCTGGCTCTATGAAGAAGGCATAAGGGTGAGTTCTGCAGTTTAACACTCGCTGTCACTTTGCCTACGACTACGCCACGTCTTTTAGAACACTGTCGTTTAGCCGCTCCATGTAGTTCTTCAGTTCTTTGGACTCTACCATGTCTACATCTTGACACACCCACTTTATCTCCTCATTTGGCTCCTCTCCAAGAGTCTCATTGGCTGGAATAGTGGTGAACGTGGTGAATTTTACCCTCTTCCTTTTAGTGGTGGGCGAATCCCCTTTCCCATCTTTCCCACTGTTGTTCTCGGCTCCTCGCTGCTCTTGACGCTCATGACTGTTCTTTTGCAAGGAGCCGCCGTTGAGCAGAAGGCTTCCTTCCTCCAATCCACCGATGCTGGAATCCATAATCGTGATTTGCTCGTCTGTTTGGGGTGACAAGCTCACATGACTCTCCAGGAGCTCCGCCTCATTTCCCAGCCACACCCAGTCATGTGCGTGGTTCAGACTCTCCTGACCCTCGATGCTCATCTCCTTATGGCGATACTTCAGTGCATAGGAAATGCAGTTGATAAGAAAGACCAAGATAGCCAGACAGAAAACTCCTAGCAAGGCGTACATCCCTATTTCCAGGTCTGAGAGTCCTCGATTGTTCTGAATCAAATCATCATCATAGACGCTGTGTCCTCGAGGAAGGTCCACCTGGGCTGGGAAATCAGAGAAGTCGATAGGAACGTTGGAAATTCGGCTGCCGTCGTTTGAGAGTTTCTCTCCCCCGGTTCTCCGGATGATTTCTGTCTTTGTCGTGGTGGTAATTCTCCTCAACACTCCATCATCGTCCATATTGGAAATAGAGCTGTAGAAGTAATGGCCCTCCATTCCGGTTCGGTCCGGTAAATTCAAGTTCTGCCGATGGTTCTCATTGTCATCTCCGTATTCAGGTTGTGAGACACTCTCTGGACGGCCATATTTCACACGGACGTGGCAGTTTCCTGCAGCGAGCATGCTGCGGCGAGGTTTGAGTTTCTGACATGACTCGTGGACGCTCATCTCGACGCGCAGCAGCGGGCCCTGACCCTCAGCCTGAGCCGAGACGATGGGCCAGCGCCCGGTCGCATCCTGATTCACAGTCACCACCTCCTCATCCAGAGAGATCACCGTCAGCACAAAGTGATCCGGATCATAAAGGTCCAGAGGGGCCATGGAGCCATCACTGAACTGCAGCCAAGCACTGATCAGCGCCTCCTACAGGACAGACAGAGGAAAAAGTACAGCATGTAAAGATTATAGCCACCAAAGTCTGGTGTTCTCGTTTGTTAATAAAAACTACATGGAGTTTGTCGCTGCTGTGAGTTACACCACTGGCAATAAAAATACAAACACAGAATACGACCAGATGTGGCACTATTGTTTTTCCCACTGTATTTCACATGGGTACCTAGTCATAGTGAGATAGCTTGTACTTCTTGGCACTGTCCCAAATGGGGTACTTTTTACAGTCCAAAATTCCTTCTTAACCCTCATGTTGTGTTCTGGTCAAATCTGACCGATTTACATGTTTCCTCCCTAAAAAAGTGAAGTTAATTACATCTTTTTGTCTTTTGACTTTGTTCGCACATGGCATTTGACCACATCAAATAAATAGAAAATATTTAAAAAAAATTTTTTTATAGACAAATACTTGGTGTTCCTTGTCATTGGAAATGAATGGGTAAGACTACAATTAGTATATAAAACAGAGTTCAAGCACATTTACACTTCTTTTCCAACCTCAACATGCGGGCGTCTTTGAGCAGACAAACAAACAGGTATGCCCACACAACCACACACACACACACACACACACACTTTATGCCCTTTTTTGGATTCCATGTCAACCCTCATGAGAACCTAACAACAATATAATGTTTACCTTACAGGAATCACACTTGTTGAAAAACAAAACTTCAACATTGTTTCAATCATACAACTGTTACGCAGCTCTGGAATATAAATCTTTCAGACCTTACAGTTCAGTGAGTGGTAGCAAAATGGCCAAGAGATACAGTATACTGCACGTGAAGCTCTGGAATTCCTTTTTGACAGAGACAGTGATCAGGAAGACAGAAGCCAGGTTGACAGTGAGGAGGCTTTAGAAGAGGAAGAGTCAGAGGTTGTGGATGAGGTGGATTATAATTTTTCCGGTTGTCATCCCCACCTGAGAAAAGAGGTCAGCTTCCAAATAAAAATTCTATCAGGATGACCCCAGGGCCAACGCGACATACCATATCCTGAGTGGATGACATCAAGTCCTGTTTTCAACTTTTTTCTTACAGACTTTTCAATATGATCATATTGTGTCGATAATGGCCTTGTGGTTTGGAGGGAGATCAATCCAAGTTGAAAAGAGTAAAAAAACTACAAGAGGAGACTGTTCCTTGAAGAACTGGGCAAAAGCATGATGGAGCTCCTCATTCAAGGGCACCGACACCTTCCACAAACGCCATCCTCTGCTACATTGGTGAGAGACATGGAAGCAACACCAGGAACGTCCATGACAACCGAAGATGGAGGAGGCAAAAGAAAGTGGTGATGATTGTGTGCACCAAGAGATAAAAAAACAAGCGTTGTGTGCCACAGATGTGGTGTATATATTCGCAAAGATCATGCAGCGACCTCAGTACACTGTATTACCCAACATGCTCATGAGAGGACAAAACTGAGGAACCCTGGGATGTCACTAGTCTTTTCAGAGCTATTTCAAAACTACATGAGAAAAAGGATAAATGTGTTTATGTTCATACAAAAGTTATTTTGTGCCACAGTTTAGAAAATGGTTTAAAAAAATGACTTTAACATTTCAGTAAAGCACTCTGTGATGAATATTACAATAAGTTTTATCTTAGTGTTTGTTATAGTCAAAATAATATCTATATATAAAATTATTTTTGCAAGGTTTACAAGAGATCAAGTTGATAAAGAAATCTAATCCAACATCAGGTGATAATATCTGTATTATTGTGAATT
>JAOTRS010000035.1:927439-940345 GCA_028565755.1 Dinotopterus cunningtoni
ATTGGGTAAAGCAATTGATATTACAAACGATTTTAAGTTATGTCAACTTAGCATTTAAGTTAAACTTACTTAAGTTTTCATTAAACATTACTTAATTTTTTTAAGGCAACCGGTTTCCTCAAATTTTTTAAGTAAATTCAACTTGTCTGGGCTTACAGTAGGAGCTGTTACCATAACAAGGCTAATGTATTAGAACGAGTGCAGTAATATAATAACATTATGAACCTGTGATTTAGAGCTACACTGTGGTGTAAGATATGGTAATACCCTCGGCCAGATGCTCTCAAATGTAATTAAATGGAGAACTCTATTTAAAAAATGAAAAGGGTAAGACAAACGAGTAAACCATCAGAGAATAAAAGAGGACAGGACGATGAAACGAGACCTCTCTTATTGATCGGATAACGAGATGTTCTGTACACTGGAGTGGATGATGTAATGTTACAGCAACAGCTTAATATCTTCCATTTCTTGCGTTTATTTCATTTCAGAGCGAATGGAATTAATCACACTTTCACTGAAATGAAAGTACCAAGAAGGCATGGAGTTTGGCTTCTGCTCTAACAGGTGTGATGATGATGGGAATGATCGAACACTAACACTAACATTTGTTTATCTTGAGAGAGAGAGAGGGGGAGAGCATGTGTGTGTAGATGTTTAATTAAACGACTCTACACAAACACCACCGTATGCGGTTCCACTGGGGTTTGAAGCAATCACAAATCTAATCAGTTCTTAATCAGCTGCAGCAATCAGGACAGGAGCCACGCTGCCATCTCAACGCAATCGTTCCGCTTCATCTGTCCTCCCGCTCCCTCGCTCTTGTACATGCATTTGTCTGCGCTTTACAGCCGTATTAATGCCCGTGTCCTGCTGTGTCTCCTCAGGCATTTCTCACGAGAGCTGCGATGGTGTTAAGCCGTCTGCCTCACCCCAGGGAAGTGAAGGTCAGAACTGGAATCACGTCTCCTATGTTATATAACAAAACCAGATCGTCATTGATCAGTTTCACGAAATATCACTGCACTCTACACTACACCCATCCACTAGCATTACTACAATTGTTTGTTTCTATTTATAAAGCTTAATTAAGCACTATTGCAGTGTATTTAGTTGACTATAACTGTCATATTATTGTTTCAATCCATTCAGCAACGAAGTACCATTGGTACTCCTTAATGATCTCACCAGTGTATGGAGACGTCAAGTCACGTTTACTAGCTAATGCTGTTTATTTCTGGGTAAAAAGAATGATAATTTTTAGTATTTTTTAACCAGTTGGGTTTATATCCAAAAAAGTATTTTATCTACAGTTATAGTCTAGTCTAGTCATAGTCAGTTAGACTATGATCATTGTTCGGTGCTTCAGAGAGAAACGCGTATCTGTATTAGGATGACAATAACTAAATTACTTACTTTTTTTATTTTGACAATCACATCCCATAAAACTGCAAGGACAGATTGGCCCTTATCTATACTTAGAGGTCATGTGATTTATTTGTCGTCACAGCTCATCAGTGAAAAAAAAAAAATCTTAAAATGCAAAGCTTGCATCATTTTTATGTCGTCCATCATTTACTCAATTTGTGCGAGAGAGCCTGAGGGAATTTATCGTACAGAGAGCAGTCCAATCAGAGCCTCTTCAGGAAGACGATGTCGCTTCGGGTTATCCTCGTAAACATTTCTGATTGTCATTTTCAAGCTGATGTGAACCACTTCACTCGCTGCTTCATTAAAGCACTGAAACCCATCCCTCCGTCTCCAGCAGCACTAGAGCGAACACAGCTGTTACACAACATTTCGAACAAGTGCTTGAGAATCTTCAAATATCACGACTTGAGCTGTAGCACAAAAACAGACACAACGAGAGGGAACGCTGGAGATCAGTGAGAGGGCACCCTGGTGCACTGTACTCAGTCTGTGTGCAAATGTGTGTATTAACATAAGTAAAGAAATAACACTAGACCTACACCTATCCTCTGTAAAGAAAAGTCAATGTAACATGAATGGAAGGAGTCTCCAGTGCCAGTGCTCGGTAAGAGTCAGAGGTAGCTTTAGGTTTCTGCTATTTGTTAACTTGAAAAAACGCATAAAATGCCATTTTATACGGGCCTCATTATAAAAAATTTCCCTGTTTGGACAAATATATATACACCCTCTCTCTTTTTGATTCTTTAATTTTTATTTTCATAAACACACTTTTTGGATTTTAGATTATTTGTGATGTTTACAATATTCCTGAAGGAAAGAACAGTGGTAAGACTTGACCTTCTCCAGCTCGGGGCTCATGCACACTAAAACCTCACCATTTTATTTACCCAAAACGAGCACAAAAGACAGCAGAGATAAATCAGTGTGAAACTTTGTAAGCCAATTTCATGGTCTTTAAATAGCAACGGATCCATTGGGTCTGACTATAACAGTGTTATTCTGCAATGATATCCAATTTTTACTCTGTTTAGCAATATAAAAATTAAAAAAGGGCTGAGATGGAGCTACATCTATGGTTTCTTATATACTAAAGATGAATAGGTTAGTGAATAACTGCTAACACATAACCTAGCCTTCTTCAGCTTTTAGTTGTGTGGTAACTTTTATAATCGCTCAACATCATTGTAAATAAAATCTCTTAAATATACACACAATGAATCAGTTGCTACTAAAAAGGACTTGTTTTGCCATACTTTCATTTGTGGTCCTAGATATCCGATACGCAATCATTAGACCTGGATGAGAACAGGCAGATGGGAATTCATGGGACTTTTTGCCTCTACGTATTGACGGCATTAGTCCGCACCAGGAGTGCGGGGATTTCATTGCAGTGCTAGCAACAGCTGCTAAAACAGCTAAAGCAAGGCATCCAGCTTTCTTCCATCTTCTGGACCGCAACAAATCCAACTGTCTAACTGTTTGCCGTTCCTCCAGAGTTCCTCAAGCAGATATATTTTGATAAAATTGCGTTTGAAATGAATGAGTAGTCACACAAATATGACATGATTTAACTCAGATAAAGTGAGCAAAGACGTATCAATGTGCATGTGTGTGCTGTTTCAGAGTACAGAAGCTTCCATAATGAAGTCAGAGAAAAATAAATCACGAATGTGAACTGCAAATACAATCTGAAAATAATAAAAATAAAAATCCGAATCGAGCAATGTGGCGTGTAAGGAAATGTACTCTTATATATGAGCCTTAAATAAAATAAGACAAAAACAAACACACAAACAAAAAACAGAAAGACTTGTTGGCAAACTACAATGTATTCTTATTTCATATTATAGATTTCTTTGATCTTTCTTAGTAATGGATATTAACTCAGATATTATTACTATTACATTGTGTGTTAAAGTGAATCCATCCATCCATCTACTGTAGGAACATCTGTGGTCCAACTACGAACCGTAGGGGCCAATGATGACCGTTATATTCATTCCCATTTTGTACGACCTCCATTCAACACTCACACACTACAGGCAATTTGGGAACGGCAATTAGCCTAATCTAGGTGTCTTTGGACTGTGGGAGAAAACCCACCAAGCACGGGGAGAACATGCAAACTCCATGCACACAGATCTGACGCGGGAATCGAACCCAGGACCTGGAGGTGCAGGGCGACAGAGCTAACCACTACACCACCTCGCCGCGCCCATGTGAATGAAGAGGGAAAAAACACAAGCCGATAAATTATTGACGTGTTTTGGTTAAAAAAAACTTTATTTCTGTCTATTTGCTATGAGCGCATGTACGAGAAACTCCGGCATGCCTGCTGTGTGTCTGGCCACTCGAGCGGCTGAGCCATGTTTTATTCTTCTTCCTCTTCATCTCGGATTTATTCAGCCTGCTGAGTTTCTGTACTCAGACCGTGGGGCTGCGCCTCTGCAATCCGGGTACAGCATTATTTATCTCTCTCTGTTTCTTTCTATCTATCTCTCAAACACACACACAGACACACACACACACACATTCTCAAACCCAAGTGGGAAATAACTACAAGTTTCTAAGCAAACATGTTTCTAGGCATGAGAGCAGAAGTGTGTTGGAATCAGATCTTCCAGAAAATAATCAGATCTTCTGAGTTCCACTTTACTTAAAGTTCATGTGTAGGTGTTTGAGTAACTGATGACATGTCAGGAGGATGTCACACAAATCTGATAAGTGAGAGAGAATGAAGAACCCTCTGTGCGCTGTTTAAATATCCTCTTGAAAATGTCGAACGTCGAGGGTTTACTAAGTGTGGATGTGTGACAGTCCACTTAGATTCAATGAGATTAGGAAAATACTTGAATAAAAAGATTGGAGCAAAATCCAGACATTTCCCTGAGGTGATGTGAAGCCTGAAGAAATCGAATAATACTACAAAGTGAGGACTTGCATGAGAAACATAGTTTCTGTTGCATCGCTGGTTTTTATTTGTATGTTTTTTGCCAGATGTTTTTTTCTGTAGCAACAAACTGCACTTATCCTAAACACAGATCCGTGCAATGTAAGCTTACATCTACAACCAGCGCTGCTCAGGGTAGTGGGCTTGACAGCAAAACAGCCATTTGTTTTTATTTGTTTTTACCTGAAAACCACTAAAAATCATTCGTCAAACTTGTTTTTTTTCGCACTGACACTTTATGGAAAAAGAAAAAATCTAAATCCAAAAGTATATGGACGACTGAGCATCACACACGTACTGTATAATTCAAAACTACAAATAATTCCCTACATTCTTGGGACAAAGTTAAAAACACATTATTGTCTAGAACATCTTTCTGTACATTAGATATCCAACTGAGATGAGGATATAAATGTAAGAACTATTCAATTATGGTTTATTGATCAAAATAAACCAAAACAAACCACAAACACAAAACTAGGGACTGAACTCTTAGCAATGGCACAAAAGAAAAATGTCCTCATGATGCTGATGATCGCAATCTCTCACTGACACTGGAGTTTAAATGAGTTCCACTTCACTTAAAGAATGAAACACTTGAATACAGATTGTAATAAAAAGAATAAACAAGACACACCTGAACCTAATCACAAATAGGGGAAGTAGTGAGAGAACAGTGAACTGAAGGAACATTGGGAAACCACGACACAGCCAAAATAAAAGTCTTCGACCTAAACAGCCAGTAGATGCGGTCACTCCTGAGGACCTGAGAGAAAACCATGAAGATGCCCCTGTGAAATCCATAAGCCAGCTTCAGGAAAGTATGACATGTTAAGAGTGTGTTGGAAGAAGAACTCGAGTGTCCTGCAGAGAGCCCTGACTGAACTCAACCCCAATGAACCATCAGCTTTGGAGCCTCCTCGACTTTCCAACATCACAACTGCCTGAATTCACTAATGCTCTCGCAGAATGTGTGAATAAAGACAAATCTGCTCTGTCATGCCATGTCTAATCTAGGCAAAGCACTCTTCTGGGTTTTATTCCAATCAAGTAAACAGGAGGCACACCTTATTCGAGTAGAGTAGAGATTGAAAAAAAAACCAACTCCAAAATTGATTTTTTGTAAACACATAAAAAAAAAATTGTATGTGTAATGGATCTTTCATGTCTTATAATGTTGCTATTCCTATATGATCCTACAGGTGGTGTGCTCTCAACTGTTCACGCCTTGGCAGGCAGCACAGCATTCTAAGGTATATTAAATTTAATAAAAATTTATTACAATTTGTACAAAATCGCAACAAAAATTGGATCTACACCTACAGTGGGTATCATGACAATATCATACTGACTGGTCCACGCTGATTCCTATCCCTAAGTATCTGTAGATCTTGGCTTTTGATGGACCATCAGGTGTGGCTCAATTTTCCTGCCTTGTGGTGTAAGCCAGTGTCTGACTGAGGACTATGGAAACTGAGATGTTTAGACAATATAACCTCATTGACCTTCATCTTGACTTGGTTTGGTCTTGTTTCACCAGTGTCTGCAATAACACCATTTACCATTTCGCTCGCTCCTACTTGGTTGTAATGAACATCTGCACCCAAACAGATCGTTTATGGAGAAGATTGGATGCCTGTGGTGTACGTCGATATCCAAATCCTGCTATAAGATAATTATAATGATCTGAAAAACTGGGAATCCTTTATGGAGGTTGAATATTTCTCTCTAGGCCTATGGTATCGTCATTGAGTTCTCTCAATTTTCCTGCCACTAACAGAAACCTTGTGTGTCTCAGTGGCCTGGAGGTTAGAGGCCTTGGCATGTGCACATGGTAACAACCCTGGGGAAGGTGTTCACACACATTACCTCTGTCACGAAGTATAATATGGTACCAGATGCAAGGCTGGGAGCTGAACAGGCACAATGTGTGCCACACACTACGCCTGTATCTGCGACCTTGTGGTGTAAGCCAGTGTCTGACTGAGGACTATGGAAACTGAGATGTTTAGACAATATAACCTCATTGACCTTCATCTTGACTTGGTTTGGTCTTGTTTCACCAGTGTCTGCAATAACACCATTTACCATTTCGCTCGCTTTTCCCAGGGCTCACCTTGGCGTGTTGGGCGTCGCTGGGATCCTCCAGCCTTTTACGGGGCTCAGCTCCGTGTCCGAGACCTCGATGTGGAGCGGCAGACGCGGGATCCACACGTTCATCTCCAGCTGAGCCGTCGCAAAGCTGTAGGTAAAGTTCACCAGCATCCGCACTCGTCCTTTCATCTCCTTACCGTTAACGTAGACGTAGTCGCACCTGTCTGAAACCTGACACACACAGATACACACGGACACACATATCACTTGAACATCACAAATAAGTTTCCTCTGCTTAGGCAACATCATACTTAATCCACCTCATCTCAGTGATAAAGTGATAAAGAGAGAGACGCAGTGGGAGCAATGAGCAGTGAAATCACAAACAAATAAACTAACAGCTCACGTCAGCTCCGTGTTTTTAACTTTTAATACTCGCCACCGTGACCGGAGGTAGATTTTCATTTCTGAATACTGAAGTTAGCTAGGCGTATGATTCAATATTAATGTATCTGTGCTGTTTGCTCATGCTCGGTGTTTATTCACTTGTTTATTTTTTATTACTTTTCGCCACGGGCCTGTTTGCAGAATATTATTTCTGAGACAAACATTATCTAAACCAAATACAAAGATTTTTATCTCGTAAATAGAGACAATTCACATGGAACTACAGGAGTCAATCCGAGATGTAATTTAAATAAAAACTTCAATTTAAGTCCGCTTTTATTTGTACGGCGCTTTCAACTGATACACATCGACACGAAGTCGTTACTGAGTAATAGGGTTTAACCTCCCGAGACCCAGACTCTCGTATCGCCTGCCTCGTTATTTCTCCTCACTGACTCTGTTCATTAGCAACAACTTGATCAATGTCTTCAAACAGGAAGAAGTTTGCAGCAAAAGACTAAAACACGGTTCTCATACAAATTTTACAACAATACACACACACACACACACACACACACACACACACACACACACAATGAAGCTGGAAAAGAATGGTGATGTCTCCATATGAGGACACCAGGGTCTCATGAGGCTAGGATGAAAGGTCTGTTAATAAACCAAAACTCTTTGTGTTTAAAGTTGGCACATTTCCTCCCATGATTAGAAGCTCATCTAGACAGGATTAATCAGCATTAGATCTGAGGCCGCTTTCACACTCAGCATGACTGACATGTGCCCAGGAACGCTCGCCTCCAACTAGCTCCCCCTGCTGGCCAGAGATCGTCCTTGTGACTACGTCTTCAACAAGACTTCAGCAGGTTCCCGATCGCAGAATGATTGTGTTCACACTGATTAAAAATAGACCAGACTTTGGGGTGAAGTGTTCTCAGAAACGATCCCGGGACCCTCATGTGAAAACGCCCTCAGTGGCCTCTAGGTGTGTTTGATACGTGTGGCAGTGAAACATGATGTCATGGGTGACCGCTAACGTTCCTGATGACCTGGGTCGTGTACAGGTCTAAGGGTGCCAATAATTTCATCAGGTGTGTTTGAGAAACTTTATAGAAAAGTCTCACACTGACTATTCTACCATAAGGTGTGTGTGTGTGTGTGTGTGTGTGTGTGTGTGTGTGTGTGTGTGTGTGTGTGTGTTTGTGTGCTTGTGAGTATCTGTGTGTTTTTGTTTGTGTGTTTATGAGAGTGTATGTTTGTGAGTAAGTGTGTGTGTGCATATGAGGGTGTGTGTATTTGTGAGAGTGTATGTTTGTACGTAAACAAGTGTAAAAATGAGTGTGTGCATGTGTGTGTGTGTGTGTTAGAGTGTATGTTTGTAAGCAAGTGTGTATATGAGTGTGTGTGTGTGTGTGTGTGTGTGTGTGTGTGTGTGTGAGTGTGTGTGTGTGTGTGTGTGTGTGTGTGTGTGTGTGTAAGTGTGCATGTTTGTGAGCATGTATGTGTGTGTGTGTGTGTGGTCTGAAGATCAGACATCAGAACAAATCTGTGTAAATGTTCTTTCACACCAACTCTCCTGTGTGTGTGTGTGTGTGTGTGTGTGTGTGTGTGTGTGTGTGTGTGTGTGTGTGTGTGTGTAAGGGGCTTTAAATCACAGCATTTATCCCACTTTGATCTTTCAAGTCAGGGATCACATGTGATCAAAACATTTTCTCTCTCTCACACACACACACACACACATACACACACTTCAAGGTGCTTTGAAGTACCTAAAGCACAGCCCTCGGCTGATAACCTGGATTTAAATGCTAACACACACACACACACACACACAAACACACACACACACACACACACACACACACACACACTACACTCTCCACACTTTACAGCACATCACTTGAGATCTATAAATCCTTTCATCTTATCATTCTGGCGGTGTTCGCTTTTAAACCTGGTCAGGATCAGTCATACACACTGACGCTCGGTGTGTGTGTGTGTGTGTGTGTGTAATACCAGCTGAACGTCTGGACAGGTCTGTTCTAACACCACTCAAGACTCTGTCACCGATATTTAATAATTTTTTTTTCATTACTTACTAGAACAAACCAGCAGGAGTGACACCGACCGGCGGTAAACCCCCTGACCTCGTCGTGCGCATGTTACACTGCTGAGGCAGTACGCGGTGCGCTACGTAGCGAAAGATTAGCGCTTGTAAAAGCTGATTAGATGAAAAATACACACTCTAATAAATCCTTCCGGGCAGAACAGGGTGTGTTTATAGTGCTGTAAATCAGCTTGTACTTGAGTCGACAGTGTGTGTGTGTGTGTGTGTGTGTGTGTATGAAAGTGATGTCATCAAACTCCCTGCAAAATGTTAACAATAGCTGAAGCACTGCAGGTTTTAGGGGCGGAGCTTTGTGTAAATGGGGGGGAATGGGGACAGGGTTAAAAAAATAATTTAGATTTTTTTTATTATTATTGTTTCAATTGGTTTGTGTTTAGTGACTGACTTTTGAGACGTTCTGTCTATAGAGGACGGTTCCGAGCGGGACACCGTAAAGAGCTGTAAAAGATACCTGGTGAACATCAAAGTCGGGATTTAATGTAACATTCTTCACGCCGGCATTCAGGCATGTGTATGTGTGTTTGATTTGCACAGTAGCGGCTCCTGTATATCGGACTCTCGGCATGGCAGCAGGACATCCAGACGGTGCCAGGACACGTCTCTCGTCGCTCTTCATTTCGTCTCCGCGTGCCTGTACGATCCTTTATTGCCGTCTATAAAGCGCAACTTTGGCTGGAGCCACTAAACGCAGGGGTGGGAAAGTTACCCTGCGCTAGGTCTAAACTACGAACCTGTTTCCTCTTTCCCTCCGTCGTTATGGTAACGATGTCACCTTGACCCTGACTAATATTCATAAGAGTTACTCGCTTATAACAAAAAAAATAAAATAGAAATCCTATGCTAATTACCCGAGCGTAAAGAGAAGTGGAGCGAGTGATTATATCATATTAAATCAGAGTGTAAAAGCTAGAAAAGTATCCTGTGTGTGTGAGTGTGTGTGTGTGTGTGTGTGTGTGTGTGTGTGTGTGTGTGTGTGTGCTTTAACTGCACTATAAAAGCTCAGAGTCAGAGAGCAGACTGCAGCGTGAGTATAAAGACATCATGCTGTATTTATAGCCTGCGAGTGTTTCAGTGCGTTCGAGCTGTTAGCCCTGAGAGATTGTGTGTGTGTGTGTGTGTGTGTGTGTGTGTGTGTGTGTGTGTGTGTGTGTGTGTGTGTGTGTGTGTGTGTGTGAGTGTGTGTTTCACTCTGTCTGACTGATGGAGATGTCTGTCAGGGTCCTCGATGCTACTTTTCTCTTCTCTCCGCTAGTAAACAGGTTTTTTTTTTCATTCCCTGCAGATATTTAGTATGAAATCTGGTCCCAGTCTCTCTCTCTCTCTCTCTCTCACACACACACACACACGGTCATGAGGCTCATTGTTAACCACTGACATTAGGGGATGTAATCCTCGTGTCCCGAGCAGCACATGTCCACATTAAGGTGCTGAATGGACCAGCTACGGGTGTCACACTGAGTTAATCAAGCACAGATCCGCATGAGGAGGAGAGGAGCGAGAACACCGCGGCAGGAACAACCCTCAGCACGCTATGTAGGAAAAAGGCGCTATATGGGAAATGAGGCGCAATTAACTTCGCTAGAGTGGGAATAAACTAGATGGAAGAGTGTTTCCTATAAGGTTTGGTTTGGAGGAGAATCACTGCATCATATATCAGTTTGATATCACACTCATTTACTTGTAGTTGAAAAAAACTGAACACTTTGATATCAACAATCCTTATACACAATCCTTATAAAGTAACAACATAAAATCTGGATATATACAGAGGTGGAATTTACATTGTTACTGTACTTAAGTACATATTTTATGTTAGTGGATACTTTTTACTTTTACTACACTACATTCTATAGCAAATATCTCTACTTTTACTTCAATGCATTTCTGCACAGCACTGCCTCACGTAACCAGAGTACAGCCTCGGTACCGGTACCGGTGCCTTAACAGATAAGTTTAATCCGTTCTGGAGGCGGGGTCTTAAGGTGAAATTTTGTATTGTGAAACACACGTTCCCATAGGAAATAATGTAAATGCAGATAATCCGTTCCAGACACCCAAAAATATTACCTATATTACCAATTTCCAACACTATAATCATATTTTTGCATATAAAACAATCAAAACATTTAGAAAACACATGTAAATTTAGTAAAATATGAAATAAATAGACATTAAACCTCACTTAACCTCAATTTATGATTCCTCTCGGCACCGGCTGCTTTAAAAACTAAACTGAAAGCGGCTCCATTTTCTTCTTGCTACCGTCCTTGATAACATTCTCTGTACCCATGGTGCTATGTCTTCACTAAATCTTGCACAGAATGTAAAAACACCCCACAAAAGAATATGTAAGTGTTCTTTTCTTGGCTTCCCACTGACATAAATGAGTTTTGAACGGCTCCAGGACGCACGCGCAACGTAGCCAGCGTTCAGTTCGTTTGCTCACATGCCGAAAATGACACAGAGAGAGAGAGAGAGAGAGAGAGAGAGAGAGAGAGATAATGAGAGAGAGACTCCATCACGTCTTAAGCTCACTTTTAATAGTTAAGTAAAAGTAAAGCTTTGTACCAAATACATGTATAAATGCAGAACTTTTACTTTCACTGGAGTGAAATTTAACCTAGGGGTCTCTACTTTTACTCAAGTACAGTAACAATTCCAATTCAGATGAATTCCCTTGTTATACAACTGCACTTTTCACAGCATCACAGAAACTAGCATGAGTCCCCTTTAGGGTCTGGTGCGTCTCAAGGTTTGTCATCGCAGGTAAGTTTTTCCTCACCACTGTCACCTCCAGCTCACTCGTTAACGATACATTGGTAAAGCTGTAAATTAAAGGTCAATAATAAAAAATTATCAGCGCTAAGTGTCCAGTGGCTTCTCTAATGATTGATTAATAATAACTAAGTTATACATTCAGTTTCAGTATCTGCATCAACAAGTATCAAACACTAGGACTCATGAAATATCCCTAATAATCTGTTTCCAGGAACCTGCATAACTACAATAAGGCATGGTGTCCGTGTCTGTGTCGGCCCTGAACCCAGCAAGTCCAAATGAATTCTGCAGTTGATCCACAGCCAAGATACAAACATATTAACTTCATTCCAGCAGCTCATAACAGCAAATTCATAACCTTCTACAGTTTTATAGCACCAGACTTCCCTCATCTAAAATCCATGCTCAAATGATGCTTAGCTTCTTCCCTGGCCAAGCAAATGTGATGAAATTCTTTAATTAACAACAATGAAAAGACTTTCAGTAGAATAAATTAGCAATAACAACACTGCATTCTGTCGAGCTTCTCTATTGTTTTTTTTTTTAACTCCTGTTAAAAAAACGTTTAAATACGATGGCTTGTTTTTTAAAATCCCATTTAACAAATCCTTAATTAAACGCTCTCATAAAATATCCTGGGTGTACTGTGCTTAGGAGGCGCACGTAATGGTTAATGTTCTTTTAAAGGCCATACACACACACACACACATATACACAAGGAGGACAGAATTGTATTATTGTGGGTCTTTTATCTTTTTTTTTGTTTGTTTTGTTTTTTGTCACTGTCCAATAAATTTTTTGGTATTTTTCTCATTTATATATTCTCCAGTCATAAAACTGGACTTGAGTGAGAAAAAAAACAAAAAAAAACAAAACAGGATTTATGTCACCTGACTCCTGACTAAAACATACAGTCAACAATGGAATGCTTTAAAGCTAGTCTACATTAAATAAAATAAAAACATAAAGTAAGTAAAAGTTAGTATAAGTAAGTTTGGAAATAGACTAAAGTTTTTTAAGGCTAGCCAAAACTAATGTAATGTAATTAATAATGTAATTTAATTAAACATGCAATATTATTGTACTTTTTCAAATTTTAAGTTTGTATGAATGTTGTACAATGTTT
>JAOTRS010000035.1:961488-979667 GCA_028565755.1 Dinotopterus cunningtoni
TGTATAATGCTTAACTAATAAATTGAAATGAAATAAACACAACAACAAATCACAAGAATGAAATATGGCCCTTACAACCATATTTAAAGCTTGCCTGGAGACACCCGAGACACCCATCTTTAGAGATGTGCACAAACAGGGTGAGCAAAGGATTGTATACTTTAACACACACCTCACACACACTCAGTAGTGTGCTGTTTTCTCTTTCCCTCCAGCGATCCTGTCAGCACCTTTTTCTCCTCAGCCTCGTTTCAAACAGCGACGAGAACACAAATCAACAGACGAACAGCAGATCAATCTGTAAAACGCTCCAGAAGAGGAAGAAGATTTAGCTTAAAACCTGACACAGGGCTTCGCTCAGGGCTTCCTCGCTCTTCTCCTTGCTCCCTCTCTCTTACACACACACTCGCTCGGGTTTGTACTCCGCCGTACCGCACCGTGACCCGAGGCGTCTCCGCACCTCTGACAGACAGTCGAGAGGAACAACAGAGCTGAAGCACACAAAGGTGACACACTGCTGTCAGCTCACATGTCATTCTGGATTCAGTTCCTCTGTCTGTATTCACACTGACACGCTGAGAGAGTGTGGAACTGCAGGTAAAGACCTTCTGCAGGCAGTCCAGTGCAGCTGCAAATCATGGGTTTATAATAATCCTAATGTATCATTGTGTCTGTAGTAAGAGATTTCTCCAGGACAGAAGAGTTTATGATGCTTACCCTGGAAGATCTGCATTTTTCCCTTAAAAGAAAAACGAGAGGCTTTTAAGGAACGCTTTAGTTTTGAAGAACACTGAATGGAACTACATTTACATTTACGGCATTTGGCAGACGCCCTTATTCAAAGCGGCTTACCTTTTTTTGTTTCTTGTGTTTGTGTTTTTTTACCTCATTATACATCTAAGCAGTTAAGGGATAAGGTCCTTGCTCAAGGGCCCCACAGGGGCAACTTGGTAGTAGTGGGGTTCAAACCTGGGCTCTTCTTAACTAATTATAAATGTATAAAAACTACAACATTTACAGTACAAATGGTTGAGAAAGGAGGGGGAGGGGCTCAAAAAAGGAAAGGCACAAAAGGAAACACTTATCTGTCGGGATTTATTTTTACTTTTTTTGAAGGTAAAACCTCTCTAATGAGACTTGCTTTTGCTTTACACGCGCGCTGTACACACACGCATACAGACACAAAATAAAATATGTTTTACACACACACACACACACGTGGTCACAGTGTTATAGTAAACATGGATGTTGATTATATCAGTAAGAGACGCACACTAAGACCCAGCAAGGAGACGGTTACCCACAATTCCGCAGCGCAAGAGAGAGAAAAACCGTTGGCTCAGTTGTGATCATGTGGCGCTCGGCGTCAAAACAAGAAGCGCATGCGTGATACATGATACTCAGTATTCGTAAACCAAGACTTGGTCGTTTTCCAAATCAAATTTTATTAAAAATCTTTGCTCGTATTGCGGAACACTCGCAAACCGTGTTACTCGCAATCCGAGGTGTCACTGTAGTTTAAAATAGCGATAGCGACTCCAGTTCATCATACCACCTTGTTATTTTTAATGATTTTCCTATAACAGCATGCCACCGCGTGATTTATTTCTGCCCAGGTCTAAAAGTCAAAAACTTACTGAGCCAGGGATATAAGAAGGGAAAATACCAAAGAGACGTATGGATTCTTGCGACAAGTCATTTTCTCTGGGAAAGTTCCTTACTATATGTGCATATAAGAACATTTACTTAAAAATATTGATTTTTTTTTTTGGTTCATTTGTTCTTCATTCATGGCTTCTGGTGGTGCTCAGTGTCGACACACTTTTACGTTACGATCCTGCCCAATTCGTCTCACGGAGTGCCACTAAATCCTGCAAGCACCATCTTAGAATTTAAATAAATGTTGCGCTTAACAGAATATCCACCAGATGGCACATAGGAGGACTTTATAAAACACGTATTCTTAATGGCCACATCTGTAACGGGAAGAAAGTGTTTTTTTTGGAGTTGGTGATGGCTGAGAGTATATCGGGGTCAATATAAGGCAGTGGCTGGTAGACAAGAACCATCTGTTTATTATTATTCCTTTTTAAATGATGTGTTCCCTTGTAGTGATGGGTAAGCCTGCAGTGCTTTAACCACAGTGACTAGAGTTCAAGTCTGGCTGCATTCCATTCTTTAGGGGCAGTAGGAGTTCAGCAAGTTAGGGGTCTGGGGTTCTGATCAGAAGGTCGTTGGTTCAAGCTCCACCTCCACCACTGCTGGGCCCTTGAGCAATCCCCTTAGGCCTGTCTGCTCCAGGGGGTGCTGTATCTGACCCTGCGATTTGACCCCACCAAGACGCTTTCTTAATTAGTGGGGCTTGAAAGATGTGCATTACTTGTACATTCCCATAGACTGAACATTGAGACCAACTTTGATGGATTCTGGGTCAGAGCAAGAATTTTGTAGAAATATAAAATTTACCACATTTCAAGAGGCTTGCAAACTATATCAGAACATACCCTGCAAGACAGTATAGGTTGTACCCATGGGACACAAGAGGTGCCTAAATTTGCCCCAGTAACATATTATGGTGAAGGTACTCCCCACTGAAACAGGAAGTGCTCACAGTTGCATTCCCTGCTATGGTAACTTCCATAGGAACTTTGAAACTGAGGATCCCGTCATCATAGAGACACAGGGATGGGCTTTTTTTTTTGAGTAATGGGATTTTACTCAGTCTCTCAGGGTCATTGCAAAGCTGTCAAGCCCCGCCCTAGCAACCACTTTAGAGCACCTTAGCAACTGATCTGGTGGACTGTCATTATAAAAGGCCCAGAGGCACAAGTTTTGCCATGGCAAGTACCACTCACATTTTCTTTTTTTCTTTTTTTTTTGCCCATATTGTGCCAGCGTTTGTCCTCTATCTGGATCACGGTTTCATCTTTACCTTTCTCTCAGTCATCCTCGGCACCTGTCCTCTGTCCATCTTTATCCGTTGTTATGCAGTGTAATTTATACGACATAATCCCTGTCTTCTTCTGGGGCAGAAAACAGGATGTGGGGTAATTAGCGCTAGAGAGTGACCTTTTCATCGTTTGTCCTGGAGGAGAGCAAAAAAAGAAAAAAAAAACATACACAACAGCTCCATTTCCTCAGGGAGAGAGAGAGTCTGGAGAACAGACAGACAGCGGTGCGTTCCTGGTTTGATCCTCAGCCTTGTCATGCCGCGTCTGAATGTTGTCTATTTACCACGGTTCTTTAAAGTAGACGTGAGCCGCGTTTTCCCCCTACAGGGACATCCCACTGATCTCTGACTGTAAACGACTAGAAGGCTGAGTTTTTGAGGCGGCCTTTATATGGAATGCCCTTGAGACGCCCGCTGAGTGTTTTATCCTCTGAAGGATAATAGAAGAAGATCTGAAAAATGTAAGGAGAGGAACATAAAACTGCAAATAGCCTGCCATTAACATAAATCCCCGCGGTGTGTGGGCTATTTAAGAGCGGAAAGGCCGAGGAGTGGTGAATAAATGCAGGCCGTGGCGTCTGCTCTGATTACAGGACTTGTGTATGAATAGAGGGCACTTCATTACGCCAACGATAATCATTAAAGTTACATGCATTATGGCTCTGACACCTTCACACGGTACCTGAGCTCCAGATAGAGAGAGAGAGAGAGAGAGAGAGAGAGAGAGAGAGGGATTAGGTACAATGGTGTCGTATATCAGAGCCCTCATCCTGGAGTGTATATATGTGTGTGAGAGAGTGTGTGAGTCACACCAGCTTGAGAAGTGTAATGCGATACACTCGCCTACTCAAAGCCCAGGCTTAATGCGAGGGGAGGATATGGGAGGAGAGAACAGGGTGTAAGAAAAGAGTGAAGATGAGAGTTTAACTTCATAAAGGAGTAAAATGGTGACAGATGAAACAAAACGGAATAAAAAAAAAAGGGGGAAAGAAATTTAGTAGCTGGAGTACGGCGGGATGTTAATCATTAACAGATTGAGTGGAAAACTGTAAAGAAAAAAGCAGTTTAGTGTGCAGAGCATGTTGAACGTTTGCAGCTAGGTTTGCTAGGTTAGTGATCGTTTGTTAGACTGGCAGGCTTATGGTCGCTAAGCAAGTTTCTTTTTCCTATGCCAGCTTTTATTGACTCGGCTTTTGCTCACATAATAGTTTCTTGCTCACTGGATGTTAATTTTGTTAGCACTCTCGTCTTGCACCCCCAGGTTCCAGGTGATTCCCACCTCAGGGTCTGTGTGCATGGAGTTTGCATGTTCTCCCCGTGCTGGGTAGGCCTTCTCCAGTCTCTCCGGTTTCCTCCCAAAGTCCAAAGACATGCGGATTAGCTGATTGGCGTTCCCAAATTGCCCGTAGTGTGTAAATACGTGTCCACGGTCGTAAAAATGGGAATAAATACTCCTCGGCCCCTAGTTGGTCTACAGAGGTACCCAGATGGATGGATGGAGATGGTCTGTTTAATATTGACGAACCACTGCTTCTGTCCGCTGTGCATTGACACGCTTGTTGATCGCCACTGCTGTCGATCCTGTGAATGACATTCAGCATGTGGAACGCTTTATCCTTGAAAATCGATGGATAACTTTTTCGCCAACTTGCAGAAAAAAAAAACTGGTCTGTCTGTGTGAACTGTACACGCAATCATTCATCAACACTACTTGCACATTAAAGGAACTCAGCTGGGAGTTATCGCCACATACAGTCCTGATCCACATGTTTGGGCTGTTAAAGGAGTTCCTGGGAGGCCGGCGTTTCAGACATGAAGCTGGGAAACCATTTTATGTAGATGGTATCCAACTAAGCACTAGTTAAACGCTGAAATAAGCATTAGATTATTTTGAAAAATAAAGGGAGGTTTTACTCTCATAACTGTGGTCTGTTATTCTGCACAATCAAAAGTCCCGCTTTGACTTGAACGCCCCTCGTTTGATGCTAATAATAATACTGCTACTGTTTAAAATCGCCATATATGATACAAAGACTAACAGAAGACTAAAAAAGTGCTCTAACTGCACTTTTCACCGCTGCTCCTGACGACGCCCACGGCTGCCCCGGGAGCAAAAGAAAAAGTCCAGAAGTTCATTAGCGCTTCTGGTTCGCTGGGGGAGTAAAACAAATTCTAATATACAGTAACATCAAAGTTTTGAATAATAATGTAAACTCAAAATAGCTTCAGCTTCACTGTCTCACCGCACTTTATTCCGTAGCCGCTCGTGTGATACAGCGGGAGCCGCGTGTAAAGCGTACACACGCTGATGTACCTTAGTAAGTAATAAACCTCACGCCTCGGTGTAAATAAATCTCGTACATTTGGCTTTTATTTTCCAGGAGCGAACGAAAGGCTGGAGGGCAGAAGAGTCTGTACGCGTGAGAGCGCTGCAGCGGGCGAGGATGTGCGCGGACGCCGATCTCGTTATCGAGCGACTCAAGAATTCCTTTCACACGGCTCAGCTTCTTCTTCTTCTTTTTTTTTTGAAAGAGGTGCTTAAAAACTCTGAAAACAGGACAATTACCAGTTTCTCATCCACCAGACCTTTTTTTCCTCCTAGTCTGTTGACAGATTGTACATTTCTTTATCGTGCCGTCAGCACTTCCTGTTCAGAGCTACATGGGAGAGAGAGTGAAGGAGGAACCTGCGCTACATCGAGGAAATATCATCACTCATCATAAAAACAGCCGATAAAAAGAGAGTTCTGGATTCTGATTGGTCGGAAGGCCTCGATTCATTAATGTGCCGATGTGTTCTAATGTGTCATTGTTTCCATGGTAACAACTATGTTACTAAGTCTTGTAACTGATGGCAGAATTGCTTGAATTTTTTGCTTCAATACGGTTATTGTGATACCGACTGTCACTCACACACACACACACACACACACACACACACACACACACTCCATATACACATATCACACTCTTCACACTCTCCTCACACTCCACACACCCACACACACTCCTCACACACACACATTCCTAACTAATATAATTAGAGATTATAAACACTGTACACTGAATAACTCTAGACGTTTAATTAGACAGATCCTGTACGTGTTGGTGTTTAGTCTGTTGTCACGGTGATACGGGACGCGTCTGCAGATTAAACCAGGCCGAGACGCCCAGATCACTTTACATGCACGAGACTGCGGCAGAAACTCGCATTATAGATGTGTTATTGAGCCTGGAGTGAGTTTAAAACACATCTCTCTCTCTCTCGCTCTCTCATCACTGAAGTTTGCTAAAGCCAATAAATGGTCTTTTGTACAGATTGATTAACAGCAAGGACGCCATTAATTGTGAAATATGCTGCACATTAACATAGAGAGAGAGAGAGAGAGAGAGAGAGAGAGAGAGAGAGAGGTATGAAGGAGAGTCACAAGGCAGAGACTTCGTAAGTCGTAAATGTGATCAGAGTAAATGTGTGCTGAAGCTGAATAATGGTTATTGTTAATAAAGCCTGACCTTGGCGCAGAGGTGGTGTGTGTATCGGCCTGAGAGCAGAGAGACACGTGAATGTTAATCAGCGATGACGCTCTCTCTCTTTCGCTCTCTCTCTCTTCAGCACAGAGCCCTTACCCATCTCACACCCCCATGGTTTACACTCCTGCCTCAGCAGATCAATCACGAGCATAAATCAGTCTGATATTCTGTAACGTACGGAGTTAAGCACACTCTGGCATGCGCATGCAGGAAACTAATCAGTCTTATAATGGGCTCATGATAACAGCACACCATGACGTCTTTTATTCCGCTCCGATAACTTAAAAACTTAAAATTTATTAAACATGTTCAATTTAAGGAAAATACTTCAAAAGACTTCAAATCGGTTTCAATGTTAGCTTTAAAAAAGGGGGCGGAGCAATGTTCAACATCTAGACTATATAAGAAGCACTGGACAAACCCTCTGTGACATTTCTAAAGAGTGGTTTTGTAGCTGATCTGAGCTGACTCCGCCCAAATACCCAGAGTAATCCATAAATGCCCAAATGCTATGGTGGTTAACGTAATAACGAGCTAATGCATGTGACTAAATAACATACATCCTGTGACAGCTCCTACATTTCCTGTGGTGAGTTAAACTACAACAAATCCAGTTAGTTTATTAGCCAAAGTGATTTATGGCAGAAGACTAGTGGTGCACTGCAGCTGTCACTCAAATCACCAACGCTCCTAATTAGGCATCATTTTAACTAATGGTTTAATGAAAATTTTTACTCCAGTATCGTAGTATTAAACGGAAAATTTATATTTTTTGTACCAGGCTTTAAAGATGTTTATTTCTGTTGTAAAGTTACGAATATTACACAGAGCTCACTTTTGGAGCCAGTGGCCATTCAAGGAACTGCACATTTTGGCTACATTTTTTAGAACTGGAGGTTGCCCTTTGATTCAAAATGACCATTATGAGACAGTGCTGAACTAAAAATCCCAGAATGCACTGGAGCTTTACGAGGAAACTAATACAGTGAAACCTTGGATTGTGAGTAACGCGGTTTCCGAGTGTTCCGCAAGACGAGTATGGATTTGTAATAAATTTTGACTTGGAAAACGCACAAGTCTTGGTTTACAAGTGCCGAGTATCATGTATCACGCATGTACTTCTTGTTTTGACGCGTTTTCTTATGGGAAAATTAAATTTGGTTTACGAGTGGTTTGGAATACAAGCCCGCTTCTGGAACGAATTATACTTGTAATCCAAGTTTCCACTGTACTCGTTTTAGCTAGTTAGCTAGCATGAAAGCTCAAGCTTTTGTAGCTAATATGTTTATACAATCTGTTTGAGGTGCGAGAGCTCAGGATGCCATCGCATCAATGTTTAAATGAAAACTAACAACATGAGAAAATGGCATTTTAGGTAATTTAGGAAAAAGTTAAACTCTGAAATAAATAAAGAGCTAAACTTATTGTATATTTGAATATATATTTAGCATGACCATATATATGCAGTATATAGCACTCATTGTCTATACAGCTTTTACGAGGGGCCTAGAGCCTATCCCAGGAGGCAATCCATATGAGGACACTCACACATACACACACTACAGGAAATTTGTGAACACCAATTAGTCTAACCTGCATGTCTTCGGACTGTGGGAGGAAACCGGAGTACCCGGATGAAACCCACAAAGCACGGGGAGAACATGCAAAATCAAACCCCAACCCTGGAGGTGCAAGGCGACAGTGCCAACCACTACGCCATCGTCCTGCCTATTTATACATACAGTAAATCATGAGATGCACCTCCCTATCAAGGCTTCCTTAAGAATCAGTGCTGACTTTTTTCAAAACAGCAGATGCTGTGAGGACGAAGCACTCCAGGGAGCGCTACACTGGGCTTTTCGGTTAGCTGCTGGCACTTGCTCAACTCCCTGTCATGGCTGCGTTTAAAAGCGGGCGTGGAGCATCTGGTTCTGCCTGCTGTTTAAAATGTAAACGCGGCACAACCAAGACGTTTCATTCTGCCTTCACGTCTGTTCTCACCTTCTACTGTTTAAAGCTTTAATTAACTCGGCATCATTACTGAGTCAGAGGAGGGAAACAGAAAAAAAAAAAAAAGCAGGATGTTCCCGAGCTGCTGTGAGGAGGATCACATCACGCTCCGTATGCTCGAGCCGGAGACGGTGGATCAGACAGAATCCACACCTTTAAAAATGAGAATAAAGACATATTAAATTCTCTCTTGCTGAACAGAATTAATTTGGTAACGAATTCATTCTGCATTTCTGCCAGAGATGGCGCCAAACACCCTGTACACACTAAAAAGGAGGCGTAACGAATCTAGCCCAGTACACATTCTGTCTAGTTAAGCGGTTATCTCATCATGGTCCACTAGCTGTCTGTTCAGTGTGTGTCCTGGGCTTCGCACACACTTCCAGCTCTGCAGACAAAACCACAACCACCAACAGGGGACGTGTTCGCATATGGAGTTTTATATTAATATTCATTAGATGTTACTGTCTCTGCCTTGGCAATGTGTGTCCATGATTTTGGGGGACAACAATGAAGGGTCAATCAAACTCTTATCTGTTTCAGTCTTTCTCTCTCTCTCCTCTTTTAATCTGTCTGTCTCATTGGATGTCTCTCCCTCTTTCTCTCTCTATGGCTTTCTCTTAACTATATCTATTCTCTTATCTATATCTCTCTGTGTTCTTTCTTTCAATTTGTCCTTTTTTTCATTTGTCTGTTTGTGAATCTCTCTGTTCCTTTTTTATCTCTTTTACTTTTCTTTGTCTCTCTATCTATCTATACTGCTCTTTGTTTCTCCGTGTGCCCTGTGATTATCAAAGCCTGCTTCAGTAGGTCCATCAGTCTATCAGTGTGTGTGTGTGTGTGTGTGTGTGTGTTTGTGTATAGTGCTGCAGACCCGTTAAAAGCTGCAGATTGTCACTACACTGCACTTCACTGCCCTCTTTACACCAGTCTCACACCACACACTGTCAGGCTGAGCACGCACCATGGTGATCCGGACACATGTGAATGAACACACACACACACACACACACTTACACACATACACACACACACACAGTCTGGAGCAATAGCCCAAGAGTAGAGGCCAAAAAGCACTGCAGCGATATGATGGTTGAACACACACACACACACACACACACAGAGTGCAGTGAAGCTGCAAATCACAGGTTTAGTATATATTAGCGCGCTGGCTCTTATGTTATTGTTTCTATAGTAACGGCTCAGGACGTCTCTGGGTTCAGCAGGAACACCCTGAATCAGGACAAATCGTGTTTATTAGCGCCGCGTCTGCTCGGAGAGATCTCTGAGAGAACCCGCGGGAGACGTGACGTGACAAGAGCTGAGCACCGAGGGCCAGGCGCAGCTGTGTTTACATGGCCCGCATCGAAATCGCTCGATCTCAATTAAACACACCGCAGAGACCGAACTAGTGCAGGGGAACCATCAAAAACAGCAGTGCATCATGGGAAATGCAGTCCATCCATCTGAAAGATTCAACCGAGCTGGGACGTGATGAGGGGATGTCCGTCTTTAAATCACCGCCGATGAGGACGGACGTGATGAGCAGTGCATCATGGGATGTGTGGTTATTAAATGCACCGTTCCTGAGTGTGTGTGTGTGTGTGTGTAAGTGTGTGTGAATACGGCTATTAAATCGATAAATTTTAGGCCGCTTGTTAGCACGCTGCAGAAGTGAACATAAATTATCACCTGTTTTAACCCATCAAGCTGTGTAACAGTGATTTAATTAGAGTCCTGGCAGGAGGAAAAAAATACAACAATTAATTAGCAAGTTTAAGAGGTGCGCGGAAGTGGCGCAGAACTGAGCCGTGGATTAAACGCTGATGTATTAGACAGGGGCGGGTGATTAATCTTATAAACTCCGCTGACGGCGGGATTGAGGTGAGTTAAAGAGAGGCGTGTCACCGCTGCTTAATAATGACACATGCTTATGTCTGCTCAAATAGCTGTTAATATTCCTCCCCTCATCAATCCCCATTACGCTCGGAGTATTCACATTGATCTCTCCATTAGGCAGCCAATTAAAGAGAATATCACACGCACACGCACATGCACACACACTCGCATACACATTAAGCTACGGAACACACACACTGGACCTCAGTTTTATGCTCGCTTTTTCAGATAAAGGTGTAAAACACAGATTCTAAGACCGACAGAATACAATGCAATTCAGCGAATCAGAGCTACTGTAATATGATTTAGTATAATTCATATGAATCGGTTCAGCAGCAATACAATATGATTCAGTTTATTATACAATATGATTTGATTTAGTTCAATAAGATTCAGTTCAGATCCAATGTGGTTTATTTTGATCCAATATAAATTTTTGAGTTTAATTCAGTACGAGTCAACCGAGCAGTAATCTCAAATCTGATTCAGTTCAGCTGCAAAATGATTCAATTTAATACAATATAATTTGGTTCAACTCCAGTGTGATTCAATTTGATCCAAATCATAATTCTGTTATGCTCCAATTTGATTCAATTGATCCATTATGATTAGATTTTATTTAACAGGAGTTTGACACAGTATGATTAAACTGAGCAGCAATCTCAAATCTGATTCAGTTTAGCTGCAAAATTATTCAGTTTAATCTAATAGAATTTTGTCCAACTTCAATTTAATCCAATATGATATAATATACCTCCAGCATGGTTCGGTTTGATCCAATATGATTTGGTTCAACTCCAGTGTGATTCCATTTAATACGATATGATTCTATTCTGCTCCAATTTAATTCAGTTGTTCCATTATGATTTAAATGAATCCAATATGATTCGATTTAATTTAAGATGATTCAGTTCAGTTTCAACATGGTTTAATTTGATTCCATTGAGTTGATTCAGATTGATCTGAATGATTCAGATTGATAATCTGATTGATTAGTTAAGCTCCAATGTGATTCAATTTAATACAATATGATTTGGGTTCAACTTCAATATGACTCAGTTGATCCATTATGATGCAGTTCGATTTAATCCAATATGGTTCAGTTCAGCTCCAATGTGGTTTAATTTATTATGATTTGATTTTGATCCAATATAATTCTACTGAGCAGCAATACGATTCAGATTAATCCAATATGATTCAGTTAAGCTCCAAAATGATTCAGTTTGATCCAATATTGTTGGATTTAGCACCAATAAGATTTAACATGACCAAATATAATATGATTCAGCACTATGATTCATTTGGCCTAACATGATTTGATTTATTCATCACAATAAATAAATAACTATATAGTTCCTTCGTCTTATCTTAACTTACTATGATTCAATGTGATGTAATCTGAGTCAGCCCAGCAGCAACTTGATTCAGTTTGATCCGATATGACTCAATTCAGCACTTATATAATTCAGTTTAAACCATATGATTTAGTTTGGCTCTGAAATGACTCAATTTGATTCAATATGATTCAATTCAGCACCAGCATGATTAAATTCGGCCCAATAAGTCCTGTAGCTGCTCAACTTATTCACCAGTTTATGTGTAGGTATGACTCTGTGTGTGTGTGTGTGTGTGTGTGTGCGTGTGTGTGTGTGTGTGTGTGTGTGTGTGTACACAGCTGTGACAGCTCTGATGCGAGCGCTACACCACACTGTTTCCATTTCAGCAGCGGCGTGTCGTGTAGGAGGTGACAGAGGGAACTGCAGTGCTAACAGTTACATGGTACAGAAAGTTACGATGTACCAACACAAATCTGTAGCAGACCCTGAACCCTCACTCTGCTGCTGCAGTATCACCAACCCGGTTTCACACATAAACTGCTCACATGCAACTTATCTGCAATACCATCCGTACAGGGTTAATCATCGCTCTGCACAGCAACAGATCTCAAGTGTGATTAAATGTGAGTCAGCACGGATCCACACAGAGTCCACGATGACTTCATTTGTTCCAATATGATTCAGTTCAGAACAAATATGATTCATTTGGATCTAATGTGACTGAATACACACCAATGTGATGCTGTTTAATCCAATAGGAATCGGTTTCATGCATGTATGAATCGATTTGATCTGATATGAATCAGTTACACACCCCTAACTGACAATTTGACAATTTGATCCAGTAAGACAGATATAATTTGATTTGATTCAATATGATTTGTTTAAATTGAATTAAATATAAATTCATTTGTCACGATTATGAAATGTGACTCAATTTCATTCGATATGATTTGAATCAGTACAAATATGACTTGATAGAATTCAATATAATTTGATTCAGCAACAACTACACAGCAATATTGTTTGACTTAATCAAGTAAAATTAAATTCATAACAGATATGATTTGATTTGATCTCACATGATTCAATTCAGCACCAACATGATGCAATTTGATTTTATATGTCTTGATTCTGCATCTATGGGCTTCACCGTGATCCAGTATGATTTAGTTCAGCACTAATATGATTTAATGTAATCCAATAAAATTTAATTCATCACAAAATGGTTCGATTTAATCCATATTGATTCCATTTGATCCAGGATGATTCAATTTAATCCAATATGATTCAATTTGATCTAATATGAATCAATTCAGCACCAGTATGATTTAATTTGATCTAATATGATTCAGGTTAATCCAGTGCAATTTAATTTGATCCAATATGATTCAATTTGATCTAATAAGATTTGTTTTGATACATAAGGATTACTCTTGTATGACTTAAATGAATATGATTTGTTTCAGAACCCGTATACAGTTGTTATTGCAGTTTGCACAGGAAGTAGGCTACACTGAACATGTCTATAAAAAAAGTTGTAAAATTATTAGTACATTTTACATCACTCTAGATTTGCGTCTGGTTGAAATAAGCCGGCGTGATTCACAGAGCATTCGATGGATCGTTTGATACGTTGCTATGCAACATGTGCATGTGACAGAATGTTGATGTTCACCGTGTATTAAAGGTGCTAGAAATAATTTGCATCCAAACGTTGTTTTTCACCCGTGAGACTGGGTCAGACCTCCACATCATTACCATGGACACCTGGTTCGTCTACAGAATCATACCTATACAGATTCTCACACAACTCCACTAATAAAAGCACATAAGTGGTTTTTAAGCTTACTTCTGTTTTTAATTCTAGTCTGGAACATCGTGTCTCTGAGGCTCTTAAGCATTTTATAAAAAACATAAAAAAAAACCCTGCTCTAAATCTAAACTCAGTAAATCCTGGACCCCCTAATGAGCTTTCCTTCATTTACTGAAGAGAGACCCAGTCAGAGTCGCACGGATGACTGCAGCAGCGCTGATCCCCTGCGCTCACCCCACACTCACACCCGCAGCGAGCCACTCGCTCAACTGAGAGCTGGAGAGCTCTGACAACGGGAGGCACAGCGAGTGACGGCGGTGCAAATATGGGCGGAGCAAGTGACATAACAAAGTTCAGAAAAGTTTAACTTCGTGTGCATGAGAAGTGAGTAAGTGGCTAACAACAGTTTTTTCCCCACGAAAGTGAAACTTTTGTTTTGTTTTTATTTTTGTTTACACAGAACAGAAGATCAGAACCAACATGACTCCATTTGATTCAATAATATTTGATTCAGCACCAATATGATTTGATTTGACCGAATACGACTCAATACAACACTAATACGATTAATATTTTACAATATGATTCAGTTCAGCACCATGATTCAACTTGATCTATTATGATTCTGTTACTCAACCAGTATGATTCCATTTGATTCAATAAGCTCTGATTCAGCACCAGTATGATTCAATTTAATACTATATGATTCAGTTCAGCACCAGTATGATTCAATTTAATACTATATGATTCAGTTCAGCACCAGTATGATTCAATCAAAAGTTATATGATTCAGTTCAGCACCAGTATGATTCAATTTAATACTATGTGATTCAGTTCAGCACCAGTATGATTTAATTTAATACTATATGATTCAGTTCAGCACCAGTATGATTCAATTTAAAGTAATATGATTCAGTTCAGCACCAGTATGATTCAATTTAAAGTTATATGATTCAATTTGGTCCAATATGATTCAGATTTTGTACTGTTATGCGCTTGCTTTTCCGCTATGACTGTAAAACCTTTTCTGTCTTTATTCTATTTTTTTATTTACACAGAACAGAGGAGTGTTTTCGCTCTTTCTTATCTTTCTGCACAGCAAGCTCACGCATATAAAGGAGCAGAGGAAATCGCTGAGAGCAAAAACTGTACAGCACAAACGTTTCCTGCAGATTAATATTCAGGTGAGAAATAAAGTTTCATAATTAAATCTGTGGTTTACTGAAGATTCTAGTAAATTTCGCAGTATCCTGGCGACCAGGAGGAAATATAAATATAGGACACGCCCACAAACCAGGTCTACATGAATAATTACCTAATTGTGATTGGCTAACACCCGGACGCAACTCTTGTTCATGCATCTGTGTGAGTGTGAGCGAGGGACGTCTCACCATGGCGAGAGGGACGATGCCGGCCAGCTCTCTCTGGGCGATGTGGATTCTCGTCTCGGTTTCGTCGGATGTCGCTCTGATGCCCGGGTACTCCACCATCCACGAGATCAGCCCGCTGCCCGTTGAGTCCACGATCCCATCCATCTCCAGATCCACCTGCACCACCCGCTGCCACCCGGGCTCCACCCTGACACACACACACACACACACACACACACACACACACATATACATGTTAATTCCAATAAACTTCTAATACTAATGTAGGACTTACACGATTTAAACCTGAACCTGAATCCACAAACAGACAAAGACACAAGAGACAGACAGGAAGTGATACCAGTTTTATTCGTGCACCGTTTCCTATCATTTCATTTCACTAACAACAAATCCTTTTAAAAACTACTAAAAAGGGAAAAAATCTTTTCATTAGTCCGTTTTTCATTCTGTAAAGACTCTTGTAAAAAGCATTCTTTTATGTTTTAATGATCCCGGACACAGAGCTCTGACTGAGCCGAGCCCATCACTCTGTACACTTTACTGTAGAGCTTTGAAGTGTGACATGACCTCCTGATTCAATCCTGAGTGTGTGTCAAAACACGTCAGACGCCATTAACGCTCCTGCTGAGGGAGGAAAGAAAAGATAGAAAGAGAAAGAGAGAGACAGACAGAGCGAGAGAGAGAAAGAGAGAGACACAATGCAAACACGGCAACAAGCACACGGAGAATACAACAGCTATTACATTTAATGAGAGGAAAGGAAGATGAAAAGAACGGAAAGTTAAGGAAAGAAAGGAAGAGTGGAGAGAAGAGAAAAGAAAAGAAAAAACAGAAGAACAGAGGAGAGAGAAGTCGAGAGAACATACAAAAGTGGAGAAGAGAAACAAAGAGACGAGATAAGGAGAAAAAACGAGAAGAGAGAGACAAAAAAAAGGTGAAGGAATGCAAGGAGAAAAAAAAGAAGAAGAGAATCGAGAATACTGTTCCAATATTAACGAGCCTGCCGTTAATGCCTGAGTGTTCAGTTCAACGTGTTTTAAAGTAACGTACTGTAGATAGATGTTTAAACACATACGCATACTCATATACAGGTCTGTACTCAATGTAGATGCCTTTCTTCAGGCAGATTCCCGGCGACACACACACACACACACACACACACACACACACACACACACACACACACACACACACACACTGTGGAGTTCTGAGTGATGAGTACAGTGAGTGATTTCATCAGTAAATGAGGTATCACAGAGAATGGAGTCCGTCAGTGATTACGGCTGTAAGATTACTGATGAACACCAGGAACACATGCTCTATTCAAGGCATACACTAGACAACCATTTCTCAGATCTTCTTTGCTTCAGAGATAATAGTTCTTGATTATTATGTGTTCTGATGAACTGAATTAAAACAGGGATATTGATTGCTTACAATTTTTTTAATATTTGGTTTGCTATTTTAGGGCTATATAAATAAATAATGCACAGACACTGAGTAGCCATATCATTAACTCATTAACGTTAATTATATATTAGTATAACTGGTTACAGGATCATGGGAACTAAAGGCTCACCCACGGCCACGGGAACCGAAGGCCGACCCATCCGGTCCAAACCCACAGAAAAGCCAATGCAGGAATGCAAGTTGCCAAAATAAATCATTGCTGGTGACAATAGAGAGGAACCAGGACACCCAGAGCAACACAAGCCAGTCCGGCACCACACGGGTCCAGCAGGCAAAGAGCCGGTATCCAAACTCACCAGATCCCAAACCAATCAAACACACATGGGATTCACCCATATCCAGCAACCCATAGCACCTGAAGGATCTACTGCTAACATCCTGGGGACAGACACCCCTACACATCCCCATCCCCCCATACTGGACATAATGCTTTGCTGTTTGTAAAGTTTTGGCTGATCGGTGTATAATACAGTATTTATAAGAAACTGTAAACATGTCATTTCATGTATTGATTACACTGTAAAAACAAGCAAATGTTCTGTTTGTGTGTTTCTTATGAGAAATATTAAATGTTCAATTTCTTATAACCCTCAAAACTCAAGCAGCATGATCCAGGCCAGAAACACAGCACAGAAAAATGACTGATTAAAATAAAAAAATAAAAAAATAAATGATTTAATTAATAAACAGCTCACACAGACGTCCTGCTGGTGTGTGTTGACTTCAGACATCAAATTTTACCCCTATGGGCATACTGTATGAGAATGATGAATATGTCAATCAATCTTTGCCTGTGTGACCATTTTTAACTACTTTTTTTTTTTTTTTTACAATTTATTTTAACTCTTTGCTCATTTTTGCTCAAGGCACGAGGCCTTTACATGAGATTTTGCTGCATAACTCATACACACTCACATGTATCCATGTACACACTTAGATCCAATTGAGCTGCACAATTTTCGCTTTGCATATCATGGGGTCTACAGGCAATGGTGGCTCAGTGGTAGGTGTCTCGTCTGCCGTGTGGAAGGCCCGGGTTCCATTTCCAGCCAATGCCTAAAGTCCAGCCATTAGATGCAGTGCCCGTCTCAAGCCCAGATAAAATGGGAGGGTTGCATGATGAAGGGCGTCTGGGGTAAAACCTGTGCTACTGTAAGTTGTGTGTGTGGATCGGATGGTCCGCTGTGGCGACCCCTCCACAGGAGCAGCCGAAAGACCAACAACAACATGTCATGGGGTCTACTCAACAAGAGGTCATCCAGTGGTATTTGATTTACAATACTTCTCCTAGAAGATTTATAGGATCGCCACCGAAACTGGTCTCAAGAGGATGCAATCACATTGAGGATGCAAAATTGCAGAGATTTTTGATATCTCAAATGGGTCAACCATAATGATGCCTTAAACTTGTGTGAAGAATTGGCCTATTAATTCCTGTGTGACATCATATTAAGTGACAGCATAGTGTGATGCTTATTTTCCTATATCTGGGGCTTTTTGAAAGACTGAACATAAAATTCCCTCTTTCAAGTCAAGTCAAGTAAGATTTTATAATTTCCTAAAATTATGTCATAATGGTATTGGTATGTCCCCTATAAAAGCCTGTGCCCATTGTGCCCACTGTCTTTCTTGTGCGCCCAGGTGGCGATGACGCAGGGTGCTTGGGCCTACTCATCGTTGCTTCCATACTATATATATTTACACTACCGTTCAAAAGTTTTAGAACACTTGCAAATTTCTTTGTTTTTGTTTAGTGATTTATTTTCTACATTCTAC
>JAOTRS010000035.1:989639-1000013 GCA_028565755.1 Dinotopterus cunningtoni
CTTGCCATCTGTTGGTGTGTTACAAAACTCGTCTCAAAACTTTTTGATACCGATTCATATCACAGGGAGATTATGAGTTTAAATATTGAAGATGCCTTGGCCAACCAGGAGTCCAAAAAATTCTAAACTAGTTGTGTTCAGCTAGTTGCAGAGCATTTAAATTTTATGTTTAAAGTTTTCTCTGGAGTTTTCAAAAAATAAAGAACAGGGAATCAAGTATTGTTTTAGAATGTAGAAACTAAATCCAAACTTGTGTCCAAACTTTTGACTGGAGAAAGGTGATGCAGACGCCAACTGACTGGTGCAGAGCCGACACCTTATCTCTGAATGTGGACAAAAAACTTAAGGGACCTTTGGGGATTTCAGGAGACCCTTGAGCGGCTCCTCTCCACTGAACATCAATGGTGTCTCTGTGGAAATCAGTGGTGGCTGGTGGGAAATTTTGTAGGTGGTGTTGTGCCACAATGACAAAACTAGTAGGTGAAATATTGAATATAAATAATATTAAAGTGAAGCATTCTTGAATTTAGCCAAACTTATCAATAATTTCTTAAAATAAATTTACAACCAACCAAATGTAAGATTATGAAAGGTTATTAAAATTGTAGGAGAGAAGTTTGCTTCTTTTAACAACTAAATTTCTTAAACTAGCAAAATTATTTGCAAATTAAGACATTTTTGCTTAAAACGTTTAGTAAAATTTGATTAGAAATAATGTTAATAATTTGATATTTGGTTTGTTTTAATATAATTTGAAGAAAGTGTAGCTACAATCAACAATATTTCAGATAGATAATTTTTTTGCAGAACATAAGAAAAAAATGTCCTAATGTTTAGAGCTCTAAAATCTGCAGATGAAACACAAGAAATGTTTTCTTACAAGTCTGAAAATTGTGAACAGATATAGTCATAGCCATTTTTTTCATGCAGTTACACACAGCGACCACAAGACTGTAACAGAGTGTTCTTTTCCTTGTCCACTCTAGAGGTACACTAGCTGAGGGTTCTGATACTTCCTTTCTACCATAGCCAGCGTTAACCTTTTCAGATATTTGCCTTATTTTAGCTTTTATGTGGAATTGGACTGGACAGGCATAGGTGATGTCAACTCCTATTAACTATTAGAGTTAATAGTGATGTCAACGATAACAACATCCAAACAAGTTACAAAAACAGAACAAAACTGGCAATTCCTAACAACTGTATATTCATTCATCTTTATTAAGTGTTTTATCCTTTCATACTACAACAGGAGAGAGCTGTAGTTTATATAGAGGTAATGCCTAGGGTATTAGCATTGGCACTCTGCCCGGTCTGTGACTACACAGCGCCATACACAGTGAGCTGTGATGCATTGTGTGTTCTGACACCAATCACACCAAGTGTTAACTTTTCAGCAATGTCTACTACAGTAGCTCTTCTGTGGGATCAGATGAGACAGGCTAGTCTTCACTTCCCATTCTCGTCAGTCACCCTTGAGCACCCCTAAATCAGTGATTGCCCTTCCTCGGATTTTTGGTAGGCATTTACTACTGCATACCTGAAATATCCTACAAGACTTGGTAAATTCGCTCAGATTTACACTTAAACCTGCCCATTTGTCCTGCTTCCAACGCATCAGTTTTGAAAGCTGCCTGCCCCCGTGTTGCCTGAGGGATCCCACCCCTTAACAGGTGCCATTGTGATGACATAATCATAGTGAAAGTTATTCACTTTACTTCACAATGGTTTAAATGGTATGGCTGATCTGTGTATTTACTCTCATTTGAATAGGAGTGTTGAACTTGAATGTCAGCCATTTGTTGAGGCATGACTACAGCAGAGTCTGGTGGATGTAGTGGATTTTGACAAGGTCTTCCCAGTGCTAAAAAAAAAAAAAAAGAAGCCAGTATAATTTAAAGCTGTAAAGAAACGTAAGCTTCTGAACGGGTGTGGGGAAAAAAATTCCCATCATGATCTGTTAGCTGTATCAACACAAATATGGTCAAACCCAAACAAGGGCATTGCAGGTCTTACTGTTTAGACCCAATGCAATAGACTAGTTAAAAACTAAGCCAAGCATGTTCTGGCAGACTTAAACATACAGGATTTACCAGCTTTCCTGCCAACTATGTTGTGCTCAAAGAAATTTAAACCAGTGAACCCAGTTTTAAAGAGTACTAGGTAGAAAAGCTAAAAATCAATGTACAATGATACATAGAGTAAATATACAGTGTATATATAATAGTATACATAGTGTATATATAATTACTTATATAAATTTACACACACACACACAGAATGAGAAAACATTTCCTTAGTTTTTGTCATTCTTTACACTGGAGATCAAAATTAGAGAACAATTTATAAACAGTTGAACAATTCTGAAATAATGTTATCTTCACTGCTCAACAGTTGAAGGAGTTTTTGTCCTGTCTATACCATGCTACCAGAACACCTTTTCCACAAAATAACTAAGGCATTTCAACAAAAAACATTATTTTGCAGAAAACACGCTGATCAAAATAAGAGAACACTTTCAGATACCTCCCAGTTATTGGTGTTAATCTGGCAATCTGGTTCTCTAATTTTGATCTCCAGTGTATATTGGCCAGGCTTACATAAGCAAATCAGATTTTTCCCTATTGTGACCTCACATACCCAGAGACCCATCCCCCCCCCACTTTGCGATACAGAAATCACCCAAAGGAGGAAAAACTGTTTTTGTATAAAAGAATAGAAGTTCATTAAAAGTTTAACAGAGTTGATAAAGGATTAGAAGAGCAAAAATGAAAAGCTTCTACTTTTAGCAGCAGTCTACTCTGACCTGAGAGACCCCGCACTTCCGCTCAGTCTACCTTTTATAACAGCTTGACGAGCTGTGCGTCTGCCTTGCCCAGCAACATGACAGCTTTAAAGGTCTTAAATTATCATCTCATGTATTGTTCTCAGTATAAAAACTGCCAAAGTTTAACAGCATGTGTGAAATTATTCTCCATCTTCAACGAGCAACAGCTGACTTGCGGTGAACTTCTTTGATGCAGGAATTATTGGGATTTTATGTGACAGACCAACACAAAGTGGTGCATAATTGGAAGGAAAATGATAAACGCTTTTCTTTTTCTTTTTTTTTTTAAGAATAAATATGTGAAAAGTGTGGTGTGCATCAAGTATTCAGGCCTCCTGAGTCAACACTTTGTACAACCACCTTACACTGTAATTACAGCCACAAGTCTTTTGGTTTATGTCTCTACCAGCTTTCCACGTCCAGAGAGTGAAATTTTTCCACGTTCTTCTTTGCAAAGTAGCTCGAGCTCAGTCAGATTGGATGGAAAGCATCTGTGAACAGCAGTTTCCAAGTCTCACCACAGATTCCCAACTGGATTTAGGTCTGGACATTGACTGGTCCACTCTAACACATGAATATGCTTTGATCTAAACCATTCCACTGTAGCTCTGGCTGTATGTTTAAGGTCGTTGTAGGGTTTGATGAAGCGCCGCCCCAGTCTGCTGCAGACTCAGGTTTTCTTAAGATTGCGGTGAATTTGCCTCCATCCATCTTCCCATCAACTCTGACCAGCTTCCCCGTCCCTGCTGAAGAAAACCTGAGCTGTGGATCTCTGCAGCTCCTCCAGAGTTACCCTGGGCCTCTCAGCTGCTTCTCTGATTAATGCTCTCCTCGTCGTCAGTGTAGGTGGACGGCCATGTCTTGGTAGGTTTGCAGTTGTGCCGTACTCTTCCCATTTTCAGATGATGGATGGAACAGCGCTCTGTGAGATGTTCAAAGCTTGGAATATTTGATTGATTATTGATTATTAGTTTGTGTTTGTAGCATGACAGAATGTGAAAAATGTGATTTTATGGATTTTTTGTTCTTATTTTGTCTCTCATAGTTGAGGTATACCTATGATAGAAATTATAGGCCTCTCTCATCTTTTTAAGTGGGAGAACTTGCACAATTGGAGGCTGAATAAATACTTTTTTGCCCCACTGTATGTATATTTATATACATATTGCTAAATGTTATGGGTGATGTCGATCATACTTTTTTTTTCTAGCTACAGACACTGAAACAGCATGTTTGGAAAAGGAGAAAGAAAATCAAACAACCAGAATGCAGCATCTGATTTGAGTTTCAGCTAGAGCTTTAAGTCTTGTGCAAACTTGTTTAAAATGAAGTATAACGTGACCTTTAGATGTTTTGGATGGATTTTGGCTTGCTCCACGGGGAGCTGTTCTTAGCAGAAAGTCAAGCAGGTATAGCGTACAAACTGCACAATCAGAGTATTTCAGTTCATTCACGTCACTTTATTTGAGCTGTGGTTTTATTTCGGGACATTTTTTCATCTTCTCCATAACCAGAAACAGCTGTAAGATGCTAACAATTACCGCTCTTGCTAATCTCTTGCCTCCCCCCAATCCTGAGTCACTGCAGTGTGTGTGTGTGTGGGAGTCACTTCATGGTGGAAAAAAATGAAAAAGCCTTTCTTATAATCCGTAAGCAGCTAAGGGTCTTGTGTAGATTGGAAGATCAGACACGTGCGGCGTACGCGCTGTAATAGCCGAACACAGATGTGTCAGGAAACGCGCCCGATTTAGCCCTGATGCCTTTGAACGCTATGTTTGTTTATTTTACTTGCCTGGTTATGACGTGTTGTGGCGGATTAGCCTCCGCGACGCTAAGACACTGATTCGGTTTGGCGAGCGTAATCGCACACGCGTTCGTTCATCAGAGAACGACGAGGAGCTGTTCTTGTCTTTAAATCCACACAGGACGTCTTCATTAATCACGTTTAATTACGCTGCATTTGCGACGTTGTTGCGCCAAGTAAAAGCGGGGTTTAAAACTCTTATTATAACGTTTAATTAATAGAGCGAGTTTGATCGAAATAAAGAGTGAAAAAAAAAAAAAAAACCCAGCAGCCATGTTTTTTTTTTTCTCTTCTAACAAAATATAAGCACATGGGTGAAATTTAATAAGGCAGGAGTCCAGACGAGGCTTTTTTTCCTGGTGAATAGGCGCGCATATGCTGCTCAGCGAGATGTTTACTTGTGTACATATCCGCTCTTGTAAGCTGAGCCGCCTTATGGCGTCCGGACTTAATCGTTCCAGTTTAGCGAGCTCCGACAATCTGCTCCTAATGCGTAAAATTACACCTGTCAGAGCCGAGCCCAGTTCATTAACGCTACTTCCTGACCCGTGCAAATGTGCGATTAAGAGCAGGATGGAACACAAAGAGCGCGGCTCTGCACTTAATTACTGCAAAAAAGAGAGAGAGAGTGAAAGAGAGAGAGAGAGAGAGAGAGAGAGAGCGGGCCTTGTGTAAGAGATTAATAGCAGCCAGTAAACACTGATAGGAAATGGCCGAAGCTATTTCAAAGCATAAGCGCAGTGGAAATTTCATCTTCTTTGAAATAGGACGGCGGATATTTAGTGACCAGGAAACTTAATAAAACTTATTATCGTTACTGATGTATTACACAGAACTTTTTTCCTTTTTTTTGCTGATTTAATTAAACTGCTATAATGCGAAACAACCACGCGGCTCGACGCACTCAGAATCCTAAACCACTGCTTAGAATTTTTCATCAGCGTAAAAAAAAGACTGTACCTAGAAACCAAACCGAGTTCAGTGAAAAAAAAAAAAAAAAAATTAAACGTCTCCAAGACGCTTGCCGAGCGACTTTTGACGAGGATATTAATTCTCAATTTCCTCCCATCTATCCGCCTGAGTGACGTCTTAGCAGGTGAAAATATCTCGAACACGCTCAGATAGATCTACAGTACAGTACTGGACCAGAATATCAGATTATTCCAACTATTTCTTCTTAATGTTCAATTCCTTATTTTACTGGCAGCTCATTTTTCTTCTCGCTAGAAATGATTGCTTTAGCGCAAATATCCGAACGCGTACGCACGTCTGGGTCTATTAACTGTACACTGGGTTTGTTGTCATTCGGTAACAGGAAACGCTCAGAGTGTATTTCAGACGGTCTGACTTGTTGATGTTGTATAAAGAGAACGGGATGTGGTGTGAGCGTATCAGCGGGGGACGAATCGGTGCTTTGGGAGGCCAGATTTCAATTAGGTTCAACAAGCGGAAAAAGCAAATAAAATCCCACACCTTGTTGACTTTTTACAAATGATATTAATTTGTCTGGTCAGATTGTTTTTACTCGACGGATGATAGAATCGCTGGAAATAAATAAAATTAAAACACTCACCTGTAGAGCTGTGAATCAGAGACAGACACACTGCTGTTTCAGTTAGTTTTGGGGCATTCAGTTCATCGATTTGTTTTGATTCAATACCACTAATGTTTCTGGCCTGATTTGTCTCATGCAGTTATTTTCCATACCAGTTTTTAAATCATTTAAACTGCTAAAATGCTGTGACGACAGTGGAGTAGTGGTTAGCACTGTCGCCTTGGGACCTCCAGGTTCCGGGTTTGATTCCCGCAGCTGGGTCTGTGCATGGAGTGTGCATGTTCTCCCTGTGCTTGATGGGTTTCCTCCCACAGTCCAAAGACATGCAGGTTAGGCTAATCAGCTAATTTCCTTTACTGTGTGAATGAGTGTGTGAGTTGGTACCCGGTCCAGGGTGTACCCCCCCCCCTGGGATAGTAGGCTCCAGCGACCCTGTGTACAGGATAAAGCATTGTATAGATGGTGAGTGAGAAATTCTGTTATTGTAATTGACTGTTTAAATGTCATGCCTCCAGTCCAGTAGGTGGCAGTAATCACTCATCGACTCCAAAGAAAATGTGGAGAATTTAGGAAAATGTGATAAATTTAGCAAAACAATGGTATTTTGCAAGTGCTTTTAAGAATTTGAAAGAGTTTTTATTGTTGTTGATTTTAAACCGTTTACTGTTTATTACTTTACCCAAAAAAATTAAAGTGTGAATTGATTCTGAATCGAAAACTGACCCATAGTTTTGATAAAGTTGACCAACGGGAGATCAATTAAATTGCGTAATCGATATAATTGCAAAGCTGTAACCCCCTCACAGTTAAACATGTGGAGAGAAAATTATTGCTGATGCTAGCCAAACCAAAATGCTAATGATGCTAGCTCAGAACAAAAAACGTTCCCCGGCAACTTCTTGCCGACGTTCCTGAGCAAAGACCTTCAGCCCAACTGCTCAGATACAATCAGTAACTCAATCCTGTAGGAAACGCCATTGAAACGCCAACTACAGTCCTGTACAGTAAATCACACACACACCTGAAAGAAACAACTTTAAAGAAACAAAGTCAGCTGCTTTCTTTTCTGAATCTGCCGTATAAATATTTTTCTGTGATGCAACCACTTTATTCGGTAAAACTTTGACTTTTTTCAAAATTTCTTCTCTTTGTCAGGAATGTTTGATTACCAATCCTCTTTCATCATGAAAAAAATGAAAGTTAAATGTATTCTCTAGGATTCACAACATCAGTTTGCACAGTCGAAAAGATTACCAAGGCTGCCAGAGCTCATTTAACTTGTCCATCATCGTATTTTCTCCCAGCAGACATCACACAGAGAAACCATCTGGATCAGTGTAATTACACACTTTAAAAGAGAATAAAAACATTCCCTGTCTCCAATTCTTTCTTTTTTTTTAACAATCTTTCCAAATCTTGTTTGCAAATATCAGGAATTTCTGTATCTTTATGTAAAAAATTTTTTAAGTCAACCGAATTGACTCCACTTGACACGAGCCGTACATGAAGTCAGCGTTAGCGTGGAGCGAGAATACTGTACTTTTTAACCCGATCGCATTCCGGGGATGAAAGTACCGAGCTTCTGACCTACGACAGGTGGGAAAGGGCGAATGAAGCAAGGTAGCAGAAAAGCAGGACAATTTTAACCGGCTGCTTTGATTTCAGGAGCCCAGGATCCGTGACCTCCGCGGGACTGGAGACGAGCCAAGCCGTGTTTTATTTCCAGCGCTGAATCTCATTTGTCAATGAAAGCCCGGTCAGAGGGTGAACTAACTTATGAAAAGGAGGGGAGAAAGAAAAAATCTAGTTTTATCTCCTGATGCCGTGTTCATGACCACTGCCTGAGGCTATGGCTATAAAATTTTTCGGCAAGAAATACCCACATGAGTAGGATTCATGGAATTAAAAAAAATAAAAAAATCTCCAAAAACCCTCCTTTTCTAGCTCAGGTATTTTCATAGTTTAAACAGAAATAAAAGATGACATTAATATCGCCGTTTTCGCTCAGATTTACGGGCTACGCGGAGTTCACTGCGGCACCTTCCAACCTTCACGGGCTCGGAGATTGTAAAATCGATTCCGGTATATTTCCACTTTAACGTAAAGATTAAAGCAAAGTGCCGTTTCATAGCATCCCTATAATTTACCTCCCAGATTAACCTCCTGAGCTTGGAAGGAAATTCCAACGCGACGTACCTCTGAGCGTAGCTGGACTCTTTCTTCCGGCAGTGCAAGGTGACAACCCGGTGACCTTCGACCCTGGCGTCCTGACTGATCATCCAGAGCGTGGGGTTGCAGGGTCGAGCCCCTAAGAATGTCACTCCGTCTTTGAGCTTCACCCTGTCAGGAAATGGAAGAAAAAACTTAAAGCATGTGTTACGTGATGAAACTCGCAATAAGTAGAGAAAGCAAAAAAGGAAAGAGATAATATATTTGCTCGGTCCCGAAAGAAGCGTCGTGTCTAGATAGGATTCCGTCTTAAGAAAATGATTTTCCGCAATCACTATCCTCCGTTCCTGTGAGGCCGAATAATGTGTGTGTGCATATTACCCATGATGCCCTGCACATATGGGAGTTTAATATCTCTGACTATTGAGTTGATTCACAAACGTCGCATTACAAAGATTCATACGGTGTTAGTGGTGTTTAACACCTCCATTCATTACGGGAGATTTGGCCGGGTGTAATTAGATGTGTTAGTCATATGGGCCGTGTGATTCAGGTGCCATCAATACTCATTGTGGGCGCGAATGAGATTCAAGGATGTTCAGGTCAATTCAGCACCGTTAGCATTCATCATACGCCCCAAGACTCTCGTCACGTTCCTCTCCATTTCCTGCTTATGTTCTCTCCGGTGATAATGTTTCTCACACCTGCTACCTGCTTTTAGAAGAAACTTTAAAGACCGAGATGGTGCAGGGAGATGAGTCTTGTATAGTCACAAGAAAGAGAGAGTTTTACTCCATCCTACTAACACAGCTTCATAGATGCTTCATGAGTTCTTAACAGAGAGTGACAGATACACAGGCCACACCTCCTTCACTAAGACTGACAGATAGAAAGGCCATACCCCTTTTACTGAGACTGGCAGATAGAAAGGCCACACCTGAAGTCATGCCTTCTTCAATAAGATTGACAGATACAGAGACCACACCTCCTACACAGTGATTGACAGATACAGAGACCACACCCACTTCACTGAGGCTGACAGATACAAAGGCCACACCTCCTTCACTGAGACTGACAGATACAAAGGCCACACCTCCTTCACTGAAACTGACAGATACAAAGGCCACACCTCCTTCACTGAGACTGACAGATACAAAGGCCACACCTCCTTCACTGAGACTGACAGATACAAAGGCCACACCTCCTTAACTGAGACTGACAGATACAAAAGCCACACCTCCTTCACTGAAACTGACAGATACAAAGGCCACACCTCCTTCACAGAGATTGACAGGCACACAGGCCACACCTCCTTTACAGAGATTGACAGATACAAAGGCCACACCCTCTTCAATGAGATTGACAGATACGAAGGCCACACCTCCTTCACTGAGATTGACAGATACAAAGGCCACACCTCCTTCACTGAGACTGACAGATGCCACACCTCCTTTACTGAAACTGACAAAGGCCACACCTCCTTCACAGAGATTGACAGGCACACAGGCCACACCTCCTTCACAGAGACTGACAGATACATAGGCCACACCCTCTTCAATGAGATTGACAGATACACAGGCCACACAGTTCTTTACAGTGATTGACACAATAATAGGCCACACCTCCTTCATTGTGACTAACAAATACAGAAGCCATGCCTCCGTCACTGAGATTGACAGGCACACAGGCAACACCTCCTTCACAAATTAAATTAATTAATAGTAAATAAGCAGACACAGATGCCACACCTCCTTTACTGAAGCCACGCCTCCTCCGAAAAGTGTACCAATGGAAGAGGAGAGGAGACTTATGATTATTTATCTAAATCTTTGTAATTAAAATAAAGTTTTTTTTTTGTTATGAGACTTCACTAAATCCATGTATCTCCATTATTCCACTGATTTTGGCCTGAAGAGGTTCTGACATTCCCACCCACAACACATTACATTTAGGCATTTGGCAGACGCTCTTATCCAGAGCGACTTACATTTTTATATCATTATACATCTGAGCAGTTGA
>JAOTRS010000035.1:1000113-1012337 GCA_028565755.1 Dinotopterus cunningtoni
GGTGGTTGTGGGGTTTGAACCTGGGATCTTCTGAACCGTAGTCCAATGCCTTAACCACTGAGCTACCCCTGGCCCCTAACAACACGTCCTCATCGCGCTCGAGCCGCACCGAGCTTTAATTGATTGAAATAGATATTTCAGGAAGATAATATAAAATAAATAAATAACGTAATATAATGCATTTTCTCTCTTGCGCGCATCGTACTTGACCTACTGAATAACGATCCGCTGCGCTTCCGAGCTATTCATTATACCGAGCGTCGGATTAATAGCTGCCACGTGCTTTTCTTTCGCTCCTAGTCAAGCAGCACTCACTTCTCTGAAGTGAACGGCAGGCTCGGTCCTTCCCTGTCACGAGTGACGTTCTCTTAGCGCTAATGTATAGCTCCGCGCTCGCCTGGAGCTCCATTAGCGCTCCCACTCAGTGTTCAACTCTAATGGAGGCATGAGTCATAACGGAAATGCTTCATTGTCTAAACAAGCCGCCTGAGAGACGCTTTCCTAGAAACTCTCGGGATTGCGGTGACATTTTCAATACAGTTTCACTCGCATGCCACGGGGGAGAAAAAAAACGCCTTTTGTCCTTTTGCCATTGCTCCTGTGTAGGAAAATTGCCATAATGGTACACTTTCGAATGTTGAATTCAATGCTCACAATGGGAAGTCAAATAACACCTTGTCCTTGTGCATAAAAAAACACAAAACCCAAAAAAATATAGTTCTATCAAAAAGATAGACACCGAATGCATGCACCAAATTAACCATTACAAGATGATTTCAAATAAAAAAAGAGAAAAAGGTAGAAAGACGGCCAATAATCGCATTATTAAGAAAATGTGTCATTAGTTTTTTTTTTTTAAACTTCTGTGCATGTTTTTTTTTCCATGTGCGCTGGTTTCTCAGGGTCGAGCCTCTCACTGAACATGAATAATGGAGTGATTGTTACTTCTCCTGTGAAAAACCCTTAATGCAATAACGAGCTGCTTGGAAAAGAGATGATAGCGGTTATTAAGCTGATTTTAATATCAAAGAAAGAAAAAAAGTACTGTGAAAATATTTTCGTAAATGTTTTGTGACATTCCGGTTACAATTTATTGGACATTTTTAATTTTCCTTTCTAAAGCTTCCATTTATATTTTGTTCCTGACTCCGCCCCTGACATGTCAAGGTTCACGGTTCAAGGTTTTTTGGTCATTGTCCTAGTACAACGGAATCTTATGAAATCCTAAAATAGTGTGATACTCGGGTTAGCTGATGCAAAGTAAAGACCATGCAGTAAAAAACAACAAGGCAAAATAGTAATAACACATATACCAGGGTGAGTCAAAAATGACCCGCACTCCGGTTATATTAAAACCTCTGTCGCAGTCAGTGTGAACGTGTCACACTCATTTACAGGACTTCTGTAACTGTGGTGCAAGAAAAAATGGATGCCCCACTTGTGAATTGCACAAAAGAAGAGCAGCATGTAGTGATTTGAGGTCTTTGTTGTGGTCTTAGGGTGTACGTGGTGCCGAAACAACTCACGGACGTGCATCAACAGAAGTGTTTGGATATCTGCAAACGACATTCAGAGCGATCAGAGAATCATTACTGGTGACGAGATACGGATTCATCACTACGAGCCTGAGAGTAAACAGCAGAGTATGGAACGGAAACATCCTCGATCACCGACCGAGAAAAAGTTCAAAAGTCAACCATCAGGTGGAAAATTCATCAATGCTTACAGTTTCCTGAGATTCTCAAGGCCCAGTATTGGAACATACCTTTTTTTGTTGAAAGATACAGTACAACCATCAATAACGCTCATTACTCGTAAATTTAAGCACAAAGGACTGATATCTGAGGGCGCCATGATTTCGGAACACTTCTGCCCACACTGTCGACACTCTGCAAAAACTTCATTTTGAGGTGTTAAAGTGTCCTCCCTATAGTCCTAAACTCGTTCCATCAGACTTTCACCTGTTTGGTCCCCTGAAAGCAGCCCTATGAGGACGAAGACTCCTGGTGAAGAACTGAAGACAGCAGTGCATTCGTGGCTCGCAGCTCAGACTAAAACATCTTCTTAATGAAGGAATATGAAAGCTTGTTGACAGATGGACAAAGTTTTTTAAAAAGCAAGGAGATTATATAAAAAAATGATGTATGTCTTTTCTAAAAGTTACTTAAAATAAATTCTACAGCCAAAGAGACTGCAGATCATTTCAAAAATAAAAAAAGTGTTTTTTTTAAACACTCAGGGACATTAGGTCATCCTTGAGTGTTACCTGATTGAAAGCACAGAGTTTATATGCTGTTCGTTGTTTTATTTAAGGACTCGAAAGTCAGTGGTTTTTTGCAGCTTTAAAGCTGAGGTATTGGCTTTTGGTAAAATGTCAAATAAAACTAATTTATAATTGCACTTAAAGCACAGAGACTCTTGAACATGGCAGGCAAACACACTGGGGGTTAATAACACAAAATGCAAACCCAGAGTGGTTGTTAAATAAATAATGATGACAAATGATCCAAATGACCAAACCAGAAAACAAAGTAAGGGTTGATAGACATTGAAAAGTCTTAGAACTTATATCACAATGACCGAACATCCATGACTCGTTTACATAGGGAGAAACCTAGATGTAACTTGGAAGTTTTTTTGATGTCAAACCTTGTGCCAGAATTCCAGTGGTGGTGACCTCCTGTGGCAGAGCATGGGAATGTCCTGAGTGCTATACACAAATGACACTCACCATCTACAGTATACCACTTCATCCTGTATACAGGACGCAGGGGGCCTGGATGGGCAACTTGGGGATGCCGATTAGCCAGTTCTGATTGTCTTTGGACTGTGGGAGTAAACCAGAGTACCCAGAAAAAAACCCACAAAGCACGAGGAGAACATGCAAACTCCATGCACACAGACCCAAGGCGGGACTTGAACACAGGTTCAAGCGATCGCCTTGCAAGGTGGCATGCTGTCTCAGTTTACAGACAGATATAAACAACTTTGCAAACCATATACAGTACATGAAACTTTGTACTATTTAAGTGGAAATGTATCATAGTGGGTGGTGGAGTGGTGAGCACTGTGGACTCGCCCCTCCAGGGGCCAAGGTTCGAGTCCCACCTTCAGGTCTGTGTGTAAGGAATGTGTGTGTTCTCCTCGTGCTTGTTCGGTTTCCTCCAAAAGTCCAAAGACATGCAGTGCAGATTAGGCTAACTGACATTTCTGGATTCCCTGTAGTCCAAATTAGTGAGCGAGTGTGTGTGTGCATGCTTGTGCCCTCCTTCAATGGATTGGCACCCCATCCAGCGTGTACCCCGCCTCGTGCTGTTAGTCTCCTGGGATAGGCTTGATAGACCCTATATAGGATAACTGCTATAGAGAATGAGTGACAGTGAGCTTCATGGTACTGAATGCTGGTTGCTACCAGAACTACAAATAATACACAATATAAAGCTTTGGAAATAAGTGATTTTGTAATTTGTTGGAGGTGGCACGGTGCATTAGTGGTTAGCACTGTCGCCTTGCAACTCCAGGTTCAATTCCTGACCCTGGGTCTGTATGCATGGAGTTTGCATGTTCTCCTCGTGCTTGGTGGGTTTCCTCTGGGTTTCCGGTTTCCTCCCACAGTGCAAAGACATGCAGATTAGACTAATCGGCTGTAGCGCGTGAATGAATGTCTGCATGTGTGCCCTGTGATGGATTGGCATCGCTTTCAGGTGCCCTAAGTGTCCTGGGATAGGCTCCAGCCCCCCCGCAATCTTGTACCCAGGATAAGCGGTATATGAGTGAGAGTGAGTTAGTAAGCTAGTGTGCTGTTTCTAAATATAATATAAATACTCTCTTACTTTTGTACAGTATATCGCTTTATTTGGATTGAATCAGTTTCTCAGCAGGACGTCTGTGATCAGTGTTCGTATGTCTACTCAGTGAAAAAGCTTTCAAAAACAGAGAACAATAAAAATCACCACAGGTGAGAGACTTCCAAGCGTGTTGAGTAGTCTACCATGCTTTCATGTTTGCATCACACGGTCATGTGATCACAGTCATTTCACAACATTCGAGCGGTGAAAGAAAGTTGAAGAAAAGATACTCTGGTTCTTGGTCAGTTTGGGGAGAATCAAAGAAGGTTCCAGGAATAATTTACATGTATAATGAAACATATAAAACTATGTAGTTGTTTGTTTGTTTGTTTTCATGATATAAGAAGTGTTTAATATCTGGAAGTATCTGAAACAGCTCACCTTAGAAACACACGAGGAAAACCAATGAGCAGGGTTGATTAATGACAACCTGACCATATAAGGATATGGGAGGGACTAATTAATTATACAGAGTATGCATAAAGTATGCTGGGGTGATGGAGACAGAATCTGTGCAGACATGAGCGTAACAGGACAGGACGTGTAACCGGACATGCGACGTTTCCGTAGGAGAGCAGTAACATGAAATCTGTCACAAAGCTAATTTCCATGTAAAGATGTATCTCTAATAATTCCTAACCCGAATTTGAGCTGAAGCCGGTACGGACACGGTATTATGAAATACATGGTATTATGACAAGGTTGAACATGAAAGATATTTCCTGCCTGTAAGTCCAAGAGAAGATTTATAGAGGTCTGAAAAATAATCCATTGGAGCAAGCTTGGTCTATTCATCTGTGTCTTTCAGCAACAGTGAGATTTTTTCTCTTTAATAGAATTGAAACATGGTCAGGTGTGATTGAGTGCGCCGAGGTTTCTGATTGAAAGTGTCTGGTAACATACACATGGGAATCAATTGTGCAAAACATTTAGATTGGAGACTACGTCCAACGTGATGATGCAGTGAGCATGTGATTTGTATGGAAATGAGATGCAACTGTTTTATCCTGTCACTTTTTGTTTACAGGTATTTCACAACAACCTGAAAAAGTCGTGTAACATTTACTGGCACCATCATGTAATTAATAAAACATGATTTCGAGTCAGAGAGATCCTCTGTGTGTTTAGAATCATCATCTGTTCAGCTTTCGGTCCTTGAAAACGGTGGAAGTGCTGCTACTGTCTGGATGGTTCAAGACATGGAAAAAAAAAACATATTTCTGAACAAGCAACAGAGACTGAACTTTTTACATGTTTTCTACACAAATGACAGTACCTCCAGGAACTCAGTGTCAAAGTCCTGATTGTCCAAGATCTCCCAGGAGGTGAGCAGGCTTTCTTTGTAGTGCAGACACAACACTCTGAAGCTCAGCACCAACAAGACAAGGAAAATACTCATCTTCATTTCATCGTCCACTTTGCACTGTGTCCAGCATTGAATCCTTCAACTTCCTCATTTCTACCATCTCCAAGGACTTAAAGTGGCAAAGGAACATCATGAAGAAAGGACAGCAAAGAACTTTCTTCACCGGGAGCTGCTGTGTCAGTTCTACAGGGCTACCACTGAAACCAAACTGTCCTCATCAGTTTCATTAGTAGGGTTCAGCTCTGCCATCCAACTGCACAAGCCAGACATCAAGGGGTTGTAAAGGTGCCAAGGGGCATCATCAGGACAAACCTGCCCTCCCTCCAGGACCTGTACCCTCCCTGGGAAATTCTGACTGTTCAGACTCCAACCCTCTGGCAGGTGCTGCAGGACAAGAACTTCTAGATTAACACAAGATTACAGCATACTGACATAGTAAAGTGATCTTAGAAGCTGAAATTGTGCTGCTTTTTGTCATCTTGGGCTGGAAAATGTGTATTGGGCGGGTAAGTAAAACTGAACTGAGCTCCTGAATGCTCACTCTTACTCTCTTACTCATTGTCTACACTGCTTTATAATGTATACAGGGCCTGGATCCTATCCCATGAGACTTAGGACATGAGGCGAGGTACACCCTGGACGGGGTGCCAATCAATTGCAGAGCTCCTGTAGAGCATATGGAAAAGACATTCTCCACCATCATCTGGAGGTCACGAATTCAATCTAGTCTAGTGAGTCACATGAGTGAGTAATAACTGAGCTGTAGACGTTTCTGAAGGTGATGGCTAGTCTAGCAAGATCCCCAGCTGCTGTAGCTAATATCCAAGCCGTATGTTCCTGCAGATTGTAGCAAGTCACCCACCAAGCTAGATAATATCTGAGCAATATCTCCACTGGGTTTGGCTTTGGCATGCTGTCTAAGGTCCCCGCTCTCTCAAACACTGCTGCTGAACATTTAGATGGTGAGGTGTAGACCTGCATCAGATTTTATTATTGATTGTAAATGTAATTCAGACAGGTGTTCTTTTAGTTCAGGGTTCATTTTATTTGACTTACGGTCATTCATGATTAATGCATCACTATCACTCTGTCACCGAGATATAATATATTAGTTTTAAATGTTTGCACTTTAGATTAGAAGAAGTCCGGTAAATATTTCAGCAGCCTTGCATGGTGTGTATGTCCCTTGGTGACCGGTTCCTCAGATGACAGCAGGAGGAATTACCCTTTCCATTTCCGTTGCATGCCGTGTATTACAGCAGAGTGAATTTATTACACCCCACAAACTCAAGGTTGGTGTTATTTAGGACAGCTTTCAGGGTTTGGCTGTTTTTTTTTTTTTTCGAAGGTCAACATGTGTCTTGAGGAAAGCTTTCACTTATTCCAAAGTGCTCCGGCGTTGCTGGTCAAGGAAGGTGCTTCACATCTGTACAGATTGACTGCTGAGCTCCAGAAGCTGAACCTGGCTGAAGTTCTACATCATGTGGAATATTTGACTTGATCTTGTATAATGAAAAGCTTTTAATGCACACTTTTTCTTTTTCTTTTTTTTTTTTGCTGTTGCTACTTTCTCCAGACTTTTACAGAGAATAAAAAACAGTAAAGTGTAATCTATCTCTCTTGCTCTCTGGTGGTTTTCTTTATAAGTAATGAGGAGATAACTGAAATGGGATACGGTTCCCCAGGTGGCTCTGTGAGCAAAATCAAAACAGCAGCAGATGAAATCCAATAAGCCCGGTGTCTGAGAGCTATCCCGCGTCTCCAACAGGGGCAACGATGGCTAAAGTGGACACATACTCCTGTCTCTGGACGATTTAGCTCAGGGAATACAATTTTCTGCCAACGAGAACTTCAAAACAACCCTCGGGATGAGCGAAACACTGAGGCGAAATACTGAACACCATTTTTTTAACGAGCCTACAGTACAAAACCGTGGATTCTGGGAGTCGTGCCCAGAGCGAATGAAACGTTCCAGTTCCTCAGACTTTCTCTGAATAGTTTATCACATCTTTGTGATGTCAGAGCGCAGTTTAAATACTGTACGTGTCCTTAAATTGGTCAGATAAGCGTTTCTTTAAGAAGCCAGCTCACGGCGAGGGGCTGCAGCTCCTCCTCTGCGGTCTACATGAAGCTGACTCAGCAACTCGCCGACGCTCCACCAGCGTACCTCCATTTATCATTCCGTTATGTCGGATGTAACGAACACCTCAGACCGGTGAGAAAGTAGGCTGATTAATTAAAGGGTTATTTTTAACACACTCGTTTGGAACGCGTCATTGTTTCCATGTCTGATCTTCGACATGGTGAGGTTATACATGAGGACAGGTTTGTTCGTAACGTTTATCGAAGGAGTCTCCATCGCCAACTTTACTTTTTTCTTTTTCACGCTGATCTGCCATTTCTCACCTACATTTTTTTGCATCTTGTTATCTAACTTCAAGAGCGAGAGGAAAACAAAAAAGAGCAGCTGATGAAGGAACGACTGTGAGCATCAAATGAAAGTCATTATCAATATACTGTATAAATCAGTAATAATAATAATAATAATAATAGTAATAATAATCGATGCTGTTCTTAAATAAACATTAAACGAATAAACTGCAAGTTGCTCCGGCATAAAAGAAATAAAAAATCAAGACATGCTGTTATAAGAAATTAATCACACCATTTTTCTTCGTTTAACTTTTTTTTTGTTGCAAATGAATAAACTGATTTAAAGGTCCTATATTTAACTATTTCTTTAACAAGCGAACACAGGACTCAAAGTGTGTGTGTTTGTGAGTGTGTGTGTGTGTTCATTTCCCATCTGATATTCCCTTAACTTTTCATCCCTCAATCTCCCCTCTGTTTTACTTCTGCTTCAAACATGGCATTTCAGTCTATGTAAATATAAATGAGTTACTCTTAAGACACGCCCCTGATCTTCTTATATGAGGTCACATTAGGGGTGAAATCTAATTGGCTTGTTTAAACAAGGGACAAAAAACTAATTCTAAAAATGACTACAAAGTAGTCAATTTTTTATAATAGCTCACCTTTAAGTGAGGTGTCGGGAGTTAGCTTAGTGGTTAAGGCTTTGGACTATGGTACGAAGGTCCTAGGTCCAAACCCATGACCACTAAGTTACCACTGTTGGGCCCTTGAGCAAGGCCCTTAACTGCTCACAGATAAAAAAAATCTGTAAGTCGCTCTGGATAAGGGCCTCTGCCAAATGCCTAAATGGAAACAAACCAATCAAGTGCTTGATATGTTGCGAATACTTTCTTCCTCCATTAATTATCCAGTTTAATTAAACCCGCAGCTGTTTTTTTTTTAATTTATTTCCCTGCATTCGATATACCCGTCCCCTGCCCAACCTCTCCACAGCTCAAATCACCAGTCAGTATAGTCAGACTGTATTAAATAGAGGCGGAGTTAGCGTTGAATTCGAGATGTCTGCAGAAATATACTTAGCGTCTGATTTTGCTTTCGCTCGGCGGATCAGTGTCGGAAAAACGTAGCGGTCCGTCTTCACAGCCGTATTCACACCACAGATTGGGTTCTTTGCTCTTTTTCATTAGCCTGCTATGTGTAGCACATCTTCAGCGCTAGCACATCTTTATTTTAATAGTAATAAATTTAAATAAAAATGTGGGTCTTATTATTCATTAACACCAATCCAGTGTGGATCTGCTTCGGTTGTTCTCAGAATTTAGGGAAAATGTAATATACAATATATATAGTATGTCAGCAGGCTTATCACTGAGCCGCACACATTTATTAATTTATTAGACATATCCGTTGTGTTTTGGTTTTTTTTAATTGTGTCTGCAGAGCCAGGATCTGATTTAATCTGACTGTTGTTAAAATTGCATTATAAATAAACCAAAATGAAATGAAAAACCAGTTGGCAGGAGTCCTGTGTGTGTGTGTGTGTGTGTGTGTGTGTGTGTGTGTGTGTGTTCTTGCCAAGAATTCATGGTCTCTTTTGTGGTCAAGATGCTCTATTACTGCTGATCTATCTTTCATTACTGATTCGATCTGGTGATGCTTTAGTTGCGTCTACATGTAAGTGATGTCTGTAAGTGCTGATATCGCTCACCAGTTGCTCGCTTCGCTTCATCCAGTCGTTAAATCAAACGTATTTGTGTAGACATTAAATGAAGCTTCATTACACAGTTTATTTTTAATTGCAGTGATACCGGCACTGCCGCGGTGTTTGCGAGCCTCACCAGGCCGTGATGTTTTTCTCTCTAATTTGACGGTAATGCATGAGGAAACCTTCCCAGACATCCGGCAATTGAGCATGATGCCAGGATTACATCATCATATCGGCCGGACCTGGACCTGGACCCGAGTCTGGCAGGAATGTCCTGCATGGCACGGAGATTACTTTTATATCACCTCCGTCGTTACGCCAGGAACCTCGAGAGTGTGTCTTTTATAACTTTATGACCAATTAAAAACAAACAATGTGTGTCGTTTGTACAAGTGTGAACCCTGGCAGTTCAGTATCATCAAATGCAAAAGAGCCGGAGACATTATGCAAATGTAATAACTAAACCTAATAGTAGACACAGTGTATGTGTGTGTGTGTGTGTGTGTGCGTTGTTTAATGTTGAAGTGCCGCATCTGTCATGCACCATTAGTGGTCATTTGCGCAAATGACCCTGACGCGGTATTCTTTCCGAATTCCCTTAATAATGAGTTTCCTGCGGCGAAAAACAAACCCATTTACTTTACTGGATTTTAAAAAATACATAAAAACAATAACAACAAAAAAAAAAGAAAAAATGCATATTTTGACCTTAAGAACCCCTGTCCTGCCTTTTGTCCAAGTTTGTGGAACAAACGCGACCTGTCCATTCATCTTCTCATCCCCTAACAGTGATCGAAACGTGCTTCGGAATCTTCCGGGTGCTATGACCATCCAAATCTCTGCACACGCTTGCACGTGCGCGCGCGTGTGTGTGTCACCAATTAGTCTTTATATAACGACTCAACGCAGAGGAAACACTGACGCCTGGCGATGGATGTTTAACGGCCGCGTCGTGGCGTTACTGCTCCCACCGGCGGCGGCGTCTCGTCTCATTAGTGTCTGGTTAAGACGTGATACAGTGTAGGGACGCGGAGCAACAGATGACGGGCCGTAATAAAACAAGCCTCGGTGCTGTTACGCTTTAAAAGCTGGACGCTGGGCTTCATATGGGTCCTGTGTGAAGGGTGAGGAGCAGAGCTGAGAGCTCAGGAAGCCCCTGCGGTCGGTCTGGGGTCCGATCACATCGCCGTCGTCCTCGTGAGCGAGCGAGATCTGAGTGTATCTGAGGTCGTGTTTCAGCTAAGAATGACAAGAGTAATTAAAAAACACTTTATTGATTAGTGAATACAGATATGAGGACACAGTTATTTAACACTTATGGAAGGAGTCTCCAGTGTCAGAGGAACAGTTTCGGGTATCTTTAGGACAGAAGACTGGACGCTTTTCACGTGTTCTTCTTTTTAACTTCAATAAAGAGTAGAAGAGAGACTGAAAATCTGAACTACGTAGTTTCACAGAATGTTAAACGTAACTTTACATCCAAAAAATATAATTATTTATTGAAAATAAAGTCACGATGGATTGGTATATAAAGAATAAAACACTCCATCACAGTGTCATGCCAAACAATGTCCGTGTGATGCGATATTGGTAATTAAGATTATTTAAGTAATTAAATAATACGTAGTAATTATAAGACAAACGAATCATGTTCTAATCGATGTTGCCATGGTAACAGCATCTCCGCTTTATCACACATCTCTGGTGTTGATCATTTTTCTTATAAGACAAACAGCACATGCAACTTTCTACTCCTTATGTTTGCGTTTAAAAAAAAAAAGATATGCATGGGGCACTTTGCTAAGAAGTAAGCCCAGGATGTGTCTGCTGTTACCATGACGACCGTCTCCTCTAGCTAGCCGGTATGATTATCAAGCGCTGAGTGGAAATATTAGCCTGGTTACGGCTCAACTATGAGGTGTGAAATCAGAGTGTGATCCAACATCAAGTTGCATTCCGTCGTCATGGTTACGCTCATTCACATCGCATTAACTACGGATTTAGATCTTAGCCCTCCATCCTTCCTCCTCCTCCTCCTCCTCCTCATCCTCACTGTAACCTGTTCCACTCAATAATAAAAGGGTTTCCAGAGGGGAAAAACACACGTGTAAGGGTTTAGACACGGCGCTGACCTCGCGTGGACTCGAGCACGTGGATTTATTAATGATGCCCGTTTTTCATTTCAGAAACATAAATAAATAAAGAATCTATCATGGTTATTTTTCTCATACATTTAAATTCCCACTGAGAGAAACACACACACACAAACACACATACTCAAGTGTATTCCATCTGTACACACAGCTGTAGTCTGTTTTTCCTTTCCACTGAGCTCAATGTTGTTGTTGTTGTTGTTGTTGTTGTTGTTGTTGTTGTGTGTGGGTGTGTTTGTGTTTTTTCCTTTTTTTTCTATATGCCTGAGAGCATAAAACACGTTACCTGATCGTAATCCCACACCCAGCTACAAACGTTCACATTCCACATCTTCAGGGTGTTGGATCGTCCTGATTAACTGTCACACCACAAAGTTTATCTTAAAATATTTTAATAATCAGTTTTATCCAGATAGCCAGCTTTAAGGGAACGCTCCACTCCCACACTGATTACATGTGTTTTTATTAAAATGTGTGTGTTGTGTTCAGCAATTCTAGTTTTAATTTGTCAGTGTGTTAGCAGGGCATCGCTGCTGATTAGTTTAACTGCGATTAATTTTTTAAAGAAAAAAAAAAAACCCAGAATTAAAAGGGCGCACCAGGAAAGACCATCAGACACCAACAAACACTGTCACACAACATCAAACACTGTACAACACCAACAAACACTGTCACACAACATCAAACACTGTACAACACCAACAAACACTGTCACACAACATCAAACACTGTACAACACCAACAAACACTGTCACACAACATCAAACACTGTACAACAC
>JAOTRS010000035.1:1012437-1024861 GCA_028565755.1 Dinotopterus cunningtoni
AACAAACACTGTCAGACACCATCCAACACCATCATATAGTGTTCAATACCATCAGACACTGTCAGACACCAACCAACACCAGCAAACATCCAACACCATCATATACTGTATACAACCCTCTGACACTGTCAGACACCATCCAACACCATCCAACACCATCCAGATACCACCCATACCATCAAGTACTGTTCAACACCAACAGAAACTGTCACACATCATCCAACACTGTCCAACACCAACTCACTGTCCAACACCGTTCAGCAGAGTCACACACTGACAGATACATTCCAACACCAGCTGTTCAACGTTTTTGTTTTTAGCAGTGGTGTTTGATGGAGTTTGACCCTGCTTCACTCTGTCTGTCTCCCTCATTCCGTCTTCCTCTCACTACTTCTCTCTTTGTCTCTCTTTTCCTGTTCTTTTTTTTATTCTGTCTGTCTTTTTAAGTCTTTGTCGCTCTCTCAATCTGTCTGTCTCTTTCTCAGTCAGAGCAATACTGAGAAAAAAACACCCCCCCAACACACACACACACACACACACACACACACACACACTTTTTAGAAATGATGAATAATTCAATCTTTTTTTTTCTCCTTCAAAACATCTCCTGAGTGATTATCAGAAAGCAATCAGAATTCCTGGAGTGTAACACTTAGTCAATGTTTCTCTCCTTTCAACCGTTTCATGAATATTTGTTCTATCATTTCTCCCAAATAAGCCTGAGGCGACCTGAAGTAACCTGAGAAAAATCAACCTCTTTCTCTCTCTCTCTCTCTCTCTCTGTCATTTTGACATAATATAAATGTTCAAGTGTCTTTTTTTCCCCTCACCGCCATCTCTCTCTCTCTCTCTCTCTTTTTCCATCTCTTTTCTCTCTCCTCTCATATTCTAGTAGGAACGAACAAGTCATAGAGCGATATCTAATTTTCCTCACGGCTCCAGATTGACTCTATTGTCAGGAAATTACAAGTTTGAGTCCCGGAGGAGTCCGAGATAGCGTAATTGTCCTTGGGAAGACAGCTTTCGTCTCTCCTCTGTCAATCAAAGTGATGCCGTGATCTGGTGTCATGTTAGATCGCGAGCTATTGCGCAACAACGGAGACCTGGCGAACAGGCGGGAATTAGCAATGACTGAACTGTGAGAAGACTGAAAGGGGGGTGTTTATGATGTCGTCTTTCATGATGTGATGATCTCGCTGTGGTATTCTTTGGTTCTCTGAGCCAGTATCTTCAAATCCTACTAGCTTAGAAGTTCCTCCATAAAAAAAAAAAAAAAAATCTTTGATATTCTCTTATTGTACATTACAACAGATCTGAAAGTTAAGTTGGCGAAGGAGAGTTTTTTTATTATCAAACACTCAGCAAGCCCAGCCTGGTGGGTCTGGCACAGCCACAGGCGGACATGGCTTCTTATTGTTAATCCAAGTGTCTGATCTATAATGAAGAAAGAGGAATGGTTCTGTGCACTTCCCTGTTTGCCAATTACAGCAGTCCCTCAGTGTAAACACGAGGGAGGGCCAAGCGAGACAGGATGGGCATTAAGAATTCAATTCAGCTTCTTCTAGTTTTTTACGACCAGACCTGGAGATTCCTCCGGAAAACAGTGGCGGGTAATTGCATTTGGCAGACAGACGGGCAGACGGGCGGGCGGGCAGACAGACGAGCCACGTGGGAGGAGAGCGAAGCAGAAAATATGTGCAATGTCATCAGTGTCTTCTGATTTTCTATCAGAAGGTATGCACAATTTTTGTTATTCAATAAGTAGCAAATTCTGATCAGGAAAGTGAAGTTTGTTAGGGATGAATTACAGAAGCTCTCCCATTACAGAATTTAAAATTTTAGGGTTCTTGCCAAATCGTTGTCTGATGTCTAAGCATGCTTGTAAATTGAGACGGTTTTCTGCTCACTCGGAGGCATGAGGAACTTCCCTCTTGGCTCAGAATGGCAAGGCGACTCCTTTCTGTCCTTAAAGCTCTCCAGACCAACTTCTTCACACCATATTTAGGTTGGGAACTTCTATGATCACAATGTACCCACTTCATCCACAAAACATTGGCTGAATGCAGTATGAACTTGTACAACTCTGCAGGAATGCAGTAGAACCCTGTAAGAACATAGTATTGTCTCCTTTAACATGGAAATTTACTTGTTAAAGCAACATAAATAGAAATTTGAGAGGCCTGGTTGAAAAATTGAGACATGGTTGAAGCAAGAGCTTCTGGAAGAACTTTTAAAAAATGCAATAACGATGGAATTAACCGGTTAACGGAGTAACTAACACCTCTTAAGGACTTCATTGATGTACTACAAGCATGGGACAGGTTGGACAGATTGGACTGACTGAGTTGTCATTGGGATGCCGCTGCGTGTTGTTGCTCCATCAAAGAAGTTCTCACAGCGCCCTCTTCAGGCTTGTGCTATGACCATGCCACAGTGTAGAAGACCGCATTAAGTTCATATTACTTTACTTTTATGAATTTAAACAAAAGAATTTCTTATTCGAATTTAATATTAATACTGGACCCAATTCTTCACACCATCACGTCATCTGATGAAAAGCATTGCGCGTGTCGTGATCTTTATACCAACCGTCTGGATGCAATGATAATGTAATAAGTGTGTGATAAAGGCTTGGTCAGAGCGTGGAGCGATCTTGCAACAGAATTATTATGATAAACATGGAAAATATTTCGTATAGGCACATTAATCATTTTTGGGTAGCGTCGCTTTCTCAGATGTTTCTCATTTAAAACTTTTGGTGTCCACATGAGGTTCTTCTGGGTTCTCCACCTCACAGGAACAATTTGCCCCCAGGTGAGGAATGTGTGTGTGTGTGTGTGTGTGTGTGTGTGGTGCTGTGTAATACCCTGGCATCCTGTTTAATAAGTATTCATACCATACTGTACACCATGTCCAGTCTTCCTGGGACAAACCCTGAATCCATCATATAACAAGTTTTGAAAGGATGACCTACATTGTTAAAAGAGTGTGTACATATACTTACTCACATCTCCTTAACTTGGGTAGAAATCGAATCCGGGGTCAATCAGAGTGGAGTTTCAGGACACAAGGCTGAGTTATGGCGAAATAAACAAAAGCACAACAGCTGGCAGTAATCAGGTTGGTTCACTTTTGATTCAGATTCAGCTCGACCTGCCATCACACCTGACCTGGAGCTACAGTACCATCGCAGTACCATCACACACTCGTTATCCAAAATGCATGAATGTGCTTGAAGCAATTCCACAGAGGCAGATTTCCAAGAAAGTACCGCCGGAGTGCACAAGTAATTATTTTCAGGAAGTCGTGCCACTCTAACCAGGTCAAGGTAAGGACTGTGACATTTACGTGAAATATACACACAGCATCACAGTAACCTCCTGCTGCTTGTGTTGCCATGGGAACAGAACCGTGAAAGTTATCTCGAGATCTACATCATCAATGTCAAACATCATCAACTTCACAGCCAGGAAATATTGTTGCGTGGCGTTTAGCTACAGTACGCCTTTGGCATACAAAGAAACAACACATCGTCCTGCATTACATCATTCCAAGGCAAAGCTACTGTATGTGGTACTGTGTGTGAAAGGTGAACAGCCAGAAGGTTATATGCTTTTTATGGTCGATTAACTCTAAAAAACACTTGACATGCACAGATACTTTTTAAAGACATGAAAAAAAATCCAGACTGTTAGCATCGACTACTAACATATCAGGTTTATTGGTGGTTTAAAAGCTTTGCTGTTTAAAACATGAAAAGAATGTGGTCTGAAGTAGATGTTAGCTTCACGCAGCTTTTCCTGACTAGTGTCAGGAAACTGGAGCTCTACACAGGAACATAGCGGTAACTAGCTGTGTTAGCACTGGAATCTGGACGTCTGGAGCTTCATTTCTTTTATCTACAGTAGTTAGTTTCTAGTTTAGTTAAGTTTATTATGAAAACAGTTAATCATAATGGTAACATAAACATAGTCCCACAATGCATTTCTTTCGACCAGTGTTTCCCTTGTGGGCTGTGCATGTGGACAGGAGTGAGAATTTACAATAAATGCCCTAAATTAATTAATTAAACTTCTATAGCATTTATTTTGTACGGAATTGCACGGGCCTGAGGTCTATCCCAGGAGACTAAGGGCACAAGTCAGGGTAGCCCTGGACAGGGTGCAAATCCATCGCAGGACGCGCACACATTTGGAGACATCAATTAGCCTATTTTTCATGTCTTTGGACTGTGGGAGGAAACCGGAGTACCAGGAGGAAACCCAAAAAGCACAGGGAGAACATGTTAACTCCATGTACACAGACCCAAGGCAGGAATCAAACCTTCCATCCTGGAAGTGTAAGGTGCACTCTAATCTACGCTATACACTCCAAAATAGTTAATTCAACAACCTTACGCTTTGATTGAGGCTGTTATAGTATTTAATTCCTTAAGCTTAAAATGCAAACTACTTGTAATGGTGCCAACCAAAGTGTTTAGCTACTGTAGCTGCAGCAGTGTTAGCGTGTGGATCCTTTTTAGCACTATGGATGAGGAAATCCTGAAATGCAAGAGAGAAAAAATAAAAAATAATAATAAATGCACACCAATCCAAAATATACCATCAAAAGAGAAATATTCTACCTGGAGTCAAGAGGAGAGTATTCTTATTAAAGAGCAGAAACATAGCACTATCATAGAGATAAGAAACCAGCGACTGATGCAGGACACACTCGGCATGGTGGCACCTACGGAAGCCGAAGTTTTTAAACCTTTAGTTGATTGCGACTATTAAAATGGATAACCGTATAAAGGAACCGCATTGATCCTGGGTGATGGAAATCTTTTTGAATTGATGATAGAAAAGTTAATAAAACCGATCCAGAATTAAACCCCAAAGTTGTTTAACTTTTGGTTTGAATTGGTTTTTGAATATTTTCAGCACTCTGTTTTCTGTGTAACACTCACGGATTAGCTTGTGTGTTATCTGAGAGGATTATTAGCATGGAGAAGTACCGATGGAGCCTCTAGTGCCTCGCCGCCTCCGGCTCTCTCGTGTTAGATTTAACACTTTTATCCTGGAATTCCGCCCTGGTTCTCATGGCTTCAGAGACGAGGTTGTGTGAAAAAGTTACCGCAGGACGGTTAATTGTTCCCGAGAGCGCTCTGATGAGAGAGGAACCCAACCTTTTCCTATACTTACTAATTAAGGTGTGTAATTATCTCACGGCTTCATGAAGGAGTTGAGAGTGTACTCGCACATGCCCCACTGGCCCCATCCTCTCCCCATCCTCCCCCACACACATTCGCACACACTCACACTCATTCAGTCACTTAAAGGCTGCCTCCCAGCTAGGCTTCCTCTAATGCTGACTGCAAATTGCCTTTAATTGCTGCGTGTGATTGAATCAATGCAGAATAAGAGCAACGATTCGGAGCATGAAGTGAAAGAGGAAGTGAATGAGAGTGGAGGAGGGGGGGGAGCGCGGCAGGCGTGAAAGCTCCGAGAGCGAAGGACTAGACACCGGGGAGCGATGATGGAGAGACACAATGGAGGATAGACTAGGAATGTGAATGAATGGGTGCAGCGAAGATTGAAGGAGTAAGAAAGAAGAGAGTAAGTAGGGAGGGTACGAGATAATTCTGTAATAGGAGTTAAGGGAGTTATTATTGTAGGCTGGAGGAAGGTTGGAGAGGTGTAGTTGAAAAAGTGGATGATGGGAATAAAAGTGAAGAATGTACAGTAAGAGATGTAGTAAGGGTGGTAGAGGATGGAGAGATTACTGTTGGGAATATGGAGGTACTAGAAGTGAAAATAGAATGGATGGAGAAATAAATTCAAGAAATGAAGATGGATTAGATGAAATTGGAAGTGTTATTAATGGACTGAAACAAAAGAACTAATGGTGGAAAGAAGGATGGTGGAGAGGCTGTATGTGGAAAAACAGAGTTGAGGAAATAAAAATGGACTGTATTATAGAGAATAGAAGTTATGTTAGAAGAAATAAGGATGGAAGGAATGTGGAAATAATATGGGATAAAGGGAATCACGGTAGAGGTTGTGAGAGAAGGGATGCAAGTGGAGGAGATGGAGGAACTGAGGATGGACAGGATGAAGGTAGAAGTGCTTACAGAAGAAATTAACAGAGGAAGGAGGGATGTTGGATGGGTGGATAAACAAAAAAATAAGCCTGTAGGAACTGATGGCTGATGGTGCGATCGATGGTTTAACGTGATGAAGGGAATTAGGGTAAAGGAGGTAAAGAGAAATATGGGCATTAATAAAAAGGTATAAGAAAGATAGATGAAAATAATAAAGACGAAACATGAAAGATGTTTGGAGCAGCTGCAAAGGTAAAGATGGAAGAAAAGAAGGTGGAGGTGAGGGTGCAGGAGAAGGAAGTGGAGGTGGAGGAAAAAAGAAGGAAAGGAACGTGAAAGGGAGGGTGGAGGTAAAGGAGATGAAAGTGGAGGTGGAGGAGAAAGAGGTGTAGTTGGGTGGAGGAGAAGAAGATAGAGTAGGAGGTGAAGGTGGAGAAGAAGGACAAGGTGGACTAGATGGAGGAGAGGGTGGGGTGAATGTGGAAGAAGAGGAGGTAAAGGTGAAGAAAAAGAAATTGGAGGTAAAGGAGAAAGAGGTAGATGTGAATAAGAAGGCGTTGGAGGTGAAGGTGGTGGAGATGGACAAGGTAGACTAGGTGGAGGAGAAAGAGAAGGAGAGGAAGGTGGGTTGAAGGCGGTAAGGGTGGAGGAGAAGGAAGTGAGGGTGGAGGAGAAGTAGGTGGAGGTGAATAAGAAGTAGGTAGAAGGGAGGGTGGAGGTGAAGAAGGTAGAGGAGATAAAGAAGGAGGTTGAGGTAAAAATGCAGGAGATGGACGAGGTGGAATAGGTGGAGGTGAAGGTGGAGGAGAAGGAGGTAAAGGTGAGGGAAAAAAGTGGAGGTGGAGGAGAAAGAGGTAGAAGTGAATAAGAAGACGTTTGAGGTGAAAGAGGTGGAGATGGACAAGGTAGACTAGGTCGAGGAGAGGGAGGAGGCGATGGTGAAGGAAAAGTAAGTGGAGGTGGAGGTGAATAAGAAGGAGGTGGAGGTAAGAGGGGAGGAAGTGAGCTTGTGAATGTGGAGGTGATGGAAAGACACGGGAGGGAGTGAAAGAATTGAAGGTTTAACATTTCTGAGTGGAGTGATGGAGACAGAGCTATTTCTACATCTATGAGCCTGAAGAACAAAAAAAGCTGAGGAAGATTACTGTAATCAGTGCAGCAGGCACTGGCAGGACACACACACACACACACACACACACACACACACAGCATTTTCTTTCTTGCAACTGTAAACATCTGAGCTGACCTTTAGAATATGAGAAACAAAGACAAGAGACATGTTCAACCCACGCACACACACACACACACACACACACATCTCACATTAGAGGTCACTATAGAGAAAAACAAAGATGACACATGTGAGAACAAAAACAAGTGAAAATGTCGGAAAGAAAAAGTGCGTAGTCTAATGCGCCAAAATCCGGAAAAGCAAGAACAACAATGACGAGAAGCTAATGTCAGGCAGAAAGAGTCCGACTTCCCCACCAACACAAAACAAGATTGATTTAGCAGCATGAAGGGAAAAAAAAAAACACAAATGAGAAAATCACTCTCTAGGCTTGAAGCTGTGAATTTATAATCTCCCGGCCGTCCAGCGTCTCGCTCCTGAGAGAGGACCGGGCTGAAAATGAAAAAAGCCACTTTTCCCATCCTATTACTTTAAACAGGTTAATATTCCAATCCTCCGTTTCCTAGCGCTGTGAGAAAACGATTACGGCTAAACGCTCGGGTCAATCGCATTAGCATAGCGCTGAGAGCCGCAGCGTATCGGCGGGGGGAATGAGCGGAGGGGATCCGTCCCTGCTTTGTGCTTTAGGTAACGACTGCTGGGTAGAGGAGAATGGACGGGTGTTAATGCGTAGTCTCAGTCATGCATAGACTGGAAGTGTATTGAGGGTCCATGATGGAGGTTAGAGGTGTAACACGATGACGCTATCAATATTCAGATCTACACTTGTGGGCGGAGCCTGAACCATAAGGTTTTTTGGTGGTTTGTATTGTATGTGCCTGTAATATTTTATAGAGCAGTGTTTCCCAAAGTGTGGGTCATAGACCCCTAGTGGGCCATAAGGTTACTGCAGCTGTTGCGCAAGACGCCTTCGCTTTTTTTCTTGGGCTTTGTCCCTTTTTATCCTAGAGATTGCATCATTTGATCCAGAAGATCTGGCACAGATTTTACACCAGATGCCCCTCTTGTCACAACCCTCCTATTTTCTAACTGGGCTTGTATGGGGCATACGGTTAAAGGTCATACCCTAATGCTCCAATGAGTGGCTTGAACTCTTGACCCTCTTGACTCTTAGCCACATTAAATCATTTATAACAAATAAACAAAAAAAAGTTTTTAATTTTCAATTTTGTAAATTCCCATGAACAAGTTCTGAGTAAATATTTCCATTTAAAAGTAACCAGCAGCCGTGTTAAGGACTGAACTGCTCTATTTCCTAAAATATAAACAATTTATTATGCAAATTTAAAACACCCTGACCGCTACGTGCACTGAATAATGAATCACAAGTGATTGACCATGTGTAGTGAGAGCATTCTAGTTTAAATGATGCGTTTACTGTGATGTGGTGAAGTCTAGGGTTCGGCTATACTCTATATCAACATGTCTGTGTTGCAGTGCTGGAGTTAATGTCAGCTGCAATTTTGTTTTAATACAACAACATAATGCTATGCTATAAACAGAGAAATAAACATTGTTACTGATATAATAACTATACTGCATAGTAGTACTGTAACTGACATGGCCAGATGTTCTAATTAGTTTTGCTTTATTAGCAGAAATAGCTCCCAAACAAGGTAAATGCTCTTTATACCAAACAGTTGAGATGTCACTCCATGGTAAAACTATAGTATAAATACATTTAGTTCATTTATCCTCTATAATACTTATTCTATGTAGGGGCCTGGGTTTGGTCCTTAAAGCACAAGGTGGGGTACACCCTGGAAGAGATGCCAGCCCATTGCAGTGTGGAAAAAAATAAGCTACTGAAAGGGCATAATATTTAAAGACACAGCAACATTTAGGAGATTTTTAAGCATAGGACATCGCAACCGAGTGGTTGAGTTGGCTCAGTTGGCCAGTAATAAGATATAGTTACTTAAAATGTGCTTTACCATAGGGTTGAGAAGAACAGTAAAGTACACAAAGTGCCTATGGTGAGACTGTCTGCCTGTTTTTGGTGGACAAGGTTTGCATTTCAAGTCAAAAGTTATGTTGACATGAAAACACTCTACAGGAGTAACTGTTTCAGTCGGATTAATTCATGATTTGGAATTTTATGTAATGATCATAGACGGCATGCTTATCTAATAGGTGCATCTTAATGAATTAGAATATCATCAAAAGTTTATTTATTTCAGTAATTCATTTAAAAAGTGAAATTCATGTACTATATATAAACTCATATGTCACTAAGACTGATATATTTTAAGTGTTTATTTCATTTAATTTTGGTAAATATGGCTTACAGCTAATAAAAAAAACAATATTCAGCATCTCAGAAAATTAGAATATTACTTAAGCAGCGTAGCAGAAGGAAGCATGGAGTGCTCTAAAACTTCCTGATAGACGGCTGCGCTGACCTTGGACCTGATAAAACACAGTGGACCAACACCAGACCGACACGGCTCCCCAAACCACAGCTGACTGTGTAAACTTTACACTGGACCTCAAGCAACTTGTATTCTGTGCCTCTCCTCTCTTCCTCCAGACTCTGGGACCTTGATTTCCAAATAAAATGCAAAATTTACTTTCATCTGAGTAACAGTCCAGTCCTTAGCCTAGGTAACACCCCATTTTTACATTGTCTATGATTCAAAAGTGGCTTGACACAAGGAATGTGACGGTTGTAACCCATGACCCATAACCCACTCTACAGTATGTGGTGGCTCTTGAAGCACTGACTCCAGCTGCAGTCCACTCCTTGTGAACCTCCTCCAAATTCTGGAATGGGCTTCCATTTAACTTTGCTTGGATACAGCACTTTGTGAACAGCCAGCTTCTTTAGCAATGATATTTTTGTGTCTTACCCTCAATGCTCAGAGTGTCAATGATTGTCTTTTGGACAACTGTCTAGGCAGCAGTCTGTCCTTTCCTTCCCTTCACTTTTTGAATTTTTTCGATGATATTGTAATTAATTGTGATGTACCCTTATGCATATAAAGTGCAGCAAATCTACGCGCACTTGAAATGTCTCTCGTCTCATCAGATTAGTAGTGGAGATTATATCGGTATCTCACAGCATCATAAGCAAGCAGAGGTTTAAAACAGGGATTATTGCTTTGGGGGATTTTGGAGATCTACAAACACTTAGGGATTAAAGAGTCAAATAGATGGTTCTGGATTGTTCATTAGGAAATTGAAATATCCATCTGGATTATCTGGAGATGAAAGTGGTTGAGAAATAAAATGGGGTCTCCACATCCCCTGGACAGTTCGATCTGAAAGCTAGCCTGTTAGAAAATAATTATAAAGCACCACTAATTGTGCTCTTGGGCGTGGTTTTGGATGTGCAGGAGAACAAAAATATTTTACAAGATTTTACTTCGGCTAATTAAAGAGTGTTGAATTCCAGTGGAACGAAAAAAATAAGAAGAAGAAAAAGAAAACCACAGCCGCTCAGGTCTATTAAATTAATTGGGTGGCCTTGTAGCGAACGTGTCGGGGAACGTTGCCGACCGTCACCGAGCGCCCCGATCCGCCGTTCAAGCTGATGAGATTAACATTTACAGATGCCTGTGTTAATCCTAATGAGAGCCGTTTGATTTGCCGATTCCCGGTGTGACTTGATTAGGCTGATGCGGCGCCATTAGTGAAATCACCATCTGCTCGCTACAAACAACACGACCCCCGTGATGCCTCCTGAGCTTCCCCGCTTCTCCTCGAACCACGTAGGATGCAGCAACAACCCAGTGCAACACGTTGATTAGTGCCATTCTCTTCAGGAAGGCTACTGAGGTCTATTTATACTCATTACAATCAGCAGCAGTCTGCCCCTCTACACACTCTTACACACACCAGTGAAAAACAGAAACAGTGGAGGCAACAGAGGGCAAAGCTGACAACAGGAACCAACAATATTCTCTCTCGCTCTCACTCTCTCTGACACACAAACACACTGATGGAATAGGGAAAATGTCTATACAAAGCCTGCACTGTAAATGTAGTTATTCTCTGTTGTTAAGCATTAAACAGAATTTGCTGATTTATTCCAAATGCCAGAATATTATTTCCACATCACGATACTGCCTTTCAAGCTTGAGAAACATTTCCAAAAAGTAAAAGCCAGCAAAGTGGGCAAAGCACCCTTTCACAAAATGAAAATAAGGTTTATCTTTCTGTGTGAGAATCCTGATCAGTCTGGTGACAGAGAGATTTTACCGCAATTTTTTTTTTTTGGGGGGGGGTATGGTTAGACACTTTATTTTAGAGTTTAGAGACAACTCCTGCAATTGTTTTAGCAGATAGAAACTGATCTGCATGCATAAGCGAATCACTGATCAGCATTCCTCCCATCACCCAATCACTGATCAACATTCCTATACTATAGACACTATAGACACTGTAGCAGCCTTGGAAATTATAGACCATACAGACACTACAAGCACTACAGACACTACAGACACTACAAACACTATAAACAGTACAGACACTATAGAAACCACAGACACTACAGGCATTGGAGACACCACAGACACTTTAGACAGTACAGAAACTATAGACACTGTAGACACTTTAGACACTACAGAAATTACAGGCACTACAGACACTATAGATACTTTAGACAGTACAGACACAACAGACACTAGAGATACTACAGACACTATAAACAGTACAGACACTATAGACGCTTTAGACATTACAGACACGATGGACACTTTGGACACTAAAGACTGTAGACAGTACAGACACTTTAGATAGTACATACACTACAGGCACTACAGACAATATAGACACTACAGACACTGTAGACACTAAAATTATTATAGGCACTACAGACACTATGGAGACTTTAGACAGTAGTGTAGAGTAGACAGACACTACAGACAGTATAGACAATACAGACATTATAGACACTTCAGGCACTACAGACACAACAGACACTATAAATATAAGAGACACTTTAGACAGTACAGACAGTACCGACACTATAAACACTACAGATACCTTAGACAGTACAGATAGTACAGACACTATAGACAGAACAGACACTACAGTTAATTTAGATAGTATGTACACTACAGGCACCATATACACTACAGTCACTATAGGCACTGCAGTCACTATAGACACTACAGACACTATAAAACACTACAGACACTACAGGCACC
>JAOTRS010000035.1:1024961-1039950 GCA_028565755.1 Dinotopterus cunningtoni
GTCTAAGCCAATGTTCCTCTGCAGCATATTTAATTTGCCGTCTCTGACAGGAACGGATGTGTCCGTCCTTACACCGTCTCGCTGCTGCTTTCCACAGGATGATCAATGGTGTCAATGGTTTGCATATTAAACATTACAATATATCATAACCCTGTTTATTGACACATGCTGTACTTGTGCTAGTTCGCGTTTCCTGGAAATAAGCTCACTCAGCTTTGCAGTTTGCTAGCTAGTCAAAAAAGGTGGGAAAAAAAAAACAAAAAAACAAACGCTGCAATTTCCCTTTATAGCACAAAAGCTGCCCTTTGGTACGTAATGAAGTTAAGGAGAGAGAGCGGAGAGGAAGAGAACCGGTGAAATATGTCAACGTGACATTTGGCAATAAACTTAGGAGCTGATATAATAAATAAGCCATGAAAGAGAAAGAGAGAAAGAGACAGAGAGAGAGAGAGGTGTATATTTTGTACGTAGTTATTTGTTCCGTGGTGAATATTTCCCTATGTAGGTCGAGGCAGGAACAGAGATCCCATTTTCGCCGGTTTCTCGGCGTGACACACAAACCTCAAAGGCTGCCATGACAACGACCCGAGCCCGAGCTGAAAGTGGATGAGATGCGAGGCGGAGGAGAGTCGAGTGGTGTAACGCTGCCGTGAAGCTGAGGTGAGAGCTCAGCCGAGGTCAAGTGGAGCCGGATCAGTCCTCAATAAAACTGATGTGCGGCATGGGAGGACGAGAACGAGAGACGGATAGGTAATGGATGAATAGATAGATGGATAGAGGGAGAGAGATGAGAATAGCTCTGAAGAAGGCCGAAGGGAATAGGATGTAAAGTAAGAGGCTGTTAAAAAAAAAACGAGCAGGTGTGCAAATGAAGACGAAAATGAAACGCCGACCCACATCGCGTCGCCATCTTTAAACTCTCTTTACACACACGAGGTGCTCTTCATCGAAAAAAAGCAGTGTGTGTGTGTGTGTGTGTGTGTGTGTGCATGCTGTGACTCATTCTCCTCCCGCAGTTTCCCCACTTCATTCCTGAATCAGTTTCACACACGGAATACATCTGAGATCTCAAAGAATACGGAAAAAGCGCAAAACGAGAGCTGATGCACGTCTAGACGCCGTCTTGTACCAGACGAGGGTTTCCACACCACACACCACACCACACTCAGACGACAGGAAGCGACAAAAATATAAAGAGTACGGCACACTGACACAGAGGACGAGAGCGCTACAGTGCGAGGGCTTTGTTTTTAATTAAGAGGTGATCGTGATCGTTATTATTGCTGCTGTATTAAGTTTCGACAAAGATACACTCTCATATCTCGTTTCCTTCCTGAAGCTAATTAGGCGCTGAAGCCTCGCGTGGCACGCTGAAACATTTATAAACTCGCACGACATTGAAAAAAAACAAACATTGGTGTAATCACATCCCACGTCTGAATTACGAGCGTGCGCTCTGCTCTAATAACCCGAGGCTCAGACCAACCGCCAGCCCGGCAGGGTGAATGTAAACACCGCTGAGAGTTTCCTCGTCGATTGAGATATGTGCAGTCAGACATTACTCCGACATCCGCGGCTAAAGCTAATTGGATTGTGAAATATGTGTCGGCTCCAATTTCAGCTGTTTGGTTTTTTTGTTTTAAACTGCCCTCATTAGGCTGAAAGGAAATAAATATTTGTTTGCTCTAATTGTGTAGATGTGGTTCGTATGAGATCAGCAAAATACTGATGAGTCAGAGACGTGACACCGATCAGACTCACGCTATAGTAAACCGGTTTAATCAGCACCTCGTTATGGACGTGATATAGCTAACGCATTCAGTAAGCAACTCAGGTGAGGGATGTTAATGTTACACAATACCTACTGTACATGCTTGTGGCCTCATAAAAATCAGTGAAATTAGTTTAGAAAGCAAAGGTACTGTGTAGACCTGCAAGTTTTAGCCAGCATGCTAGCATCACTGGCATTGACTACTGTAGCTTGCTACGATGGAAGAATCTGACCGCGTATTTGACACTACTGTAGTCCACTCCTATCATCTTGACTTTGTTGAGTAAGCGACGTCATCAGTGTACTATAGCGTCGCAAAATCTCAAAATCAAAGCACATTGAACCACAAACCACATTATTATTAATTGATTAATTAATACTAAGAATTTAACCAACAATGGTTGTTTTGCAGAATATTTCTCAGAAGCACACATTTCTACAATTAACTTGTACCCCAAAAAGGGGGGGGGGGGAACTTGCACAACGCTGCATGCAACGTGTATCTAGTGTTTGTTTTTTTCAAACAAAGAGACAAAAGCATTTTCTTTGACGATATTATTATTATTATTATTATTATTATTATTATTATTATTATTTATGTTTATTGTAAAGTAGTCACCTAATTTGTTGGGATTATTCAACAAAACTTTTTAGATAAAACTTGAACTAAAAATAAAAAAACTACCTTCTATGGTGTCTATCCGCACTGTTTTACTAAGACACTAAGAAAGTAGTAAAAAAAAAAGAGAGAAATGAGATGAAGCATGGATAAATGCGTGGTTGGAGAAGATTAAATTCGATTTTCTTTTAGTCTCTCATTAGATGTCATCGTTGCGAGAATATCAACACGCTCTCAAATATCAAAGCATAAGCCGATGTTCTGTTAATGGACTGCTGTTACGTTGCTTAGCGACCGAAGCTTCTTATACTTATACTTATTATGCTAAGAAATTAAATTATTTCCTGAGTGCAGGCTTGAATTATTTTCATCTTGTTTTGCCACTCGAGGGTGTGTATTACAGCGATTTAATCACAGGTAAAGGGGTTTTACTCGGCTCCGTGTCGTCCCAGAGCGGACCCTTACCCGTAATAAAATCAGTGTAACGTCCACTCTGCCATGGCTTATAGCTTTAGTAAATCTTCCGGAAGTCTCAGGAACCGGTCGGTTCGATTCGCAGCTGCAATTAAGGCCACGAGAGCTGGCAAACGAGGTGGCAAGCAGCGGTATGAGTGCTAATCTTTCCTCATGCCTTCTTAACCGTCTAATACTCTTCATGCTAATGAACATTTGTTAAGGCATTCTGTGATAACAGAAGGCCACTACAGACAGCCAGTTCAATACAGACTCTCTGAGATCAGAGAAGTGTTTGAGCCACCACGCCACTCGTCATGCCATATTATTATCCTTGATATCCTTGGTTTTTCATGATTTGAGGTTTCAACAATAAAAAGAAAAAATATATATGATAAGAAGCTAAGAAGTTATGTTCGTTAGCTAGCCAGATAGTTAGTAACTAAAACCGAAGCAGAAGCCGTACCTCTGCTAGCACTCAAGAAGTTACAGCACTACACAAAACAATTCTTACACTTCGGTACAGTATCTCCCTACAGTAGGTGTAGAAGATGTCAGGTTCTGTTCAACTCAACATTCACAAGTTTCCTCGTAGTTGGGGAAGTTGACAGCTAATGAGCGAGTTTCTGAGCAGGTTTCTAGGTAATACATGATGACTGTCTACTATGGAGGACTGGAGGGTTGTGTTCCGTACTGATTAAAATTTTCATTGAAATGAACAATAGCAGCATAAAATTATGCTACTAAATCTAGAAAAAATTGTTTGAGCCTTCTGATGAAGGTTTCATATCGAAACATGCGATATTTTATAAGGAACATTTTTTTGTAATGTCCAACAGGATAAATCAACTTGTACACCAGATAATCTTAACACTTCATAATATCCACTCAGCCACAGACACGGAGAAACCATGTCAGGCTCTACACTCGAAACCACCAGGCAACTTTCTATGCTTGAAACTTTTATTTCACTTCGCGTCCTCAATCTGCCCCCAGGCTTCTGTGGATATTATTAACTTATCTTATTCGGTTAAGCACTGGCTCGTTTAAAAAATATAACTACGAGCAGAAGGTCACTGAATCGCAGGCGTCAAAACCTCGACAGGGTTCTGATAGTCTTGGCAGGAGAATCTGATAACAAGGAGACATTGGCTCAGGGAGCGGACATGGCCCTTGCGTTCTGCAGTCTGCCCGCTAATAAAACAGTAAGCGCTGATTGGGCCGGGGTCCAGCGCTCGTCCCGAGCATTAAAATGCTGCAGGATTTTCTGACCTCCTGACTCAGGGCCGGTGCCAGCATGTTATTGGTTACGTGAGGAGAATGGAGGCTAAGCTCTACGTTATGTTTTTGGCAGGATGAAAAGATAAAGTAGGATTTAGAACGCTGTTTCTATTGCCTTTATGTTCAATCATTTACTCCAGATGTTTGTTCGAGAGATTGAAACATCTGTTCTGCATGAGTAAATTCTCCTCAATGATTGGCTTTTGAAACATCAAACAATGTATTGTAATTTTTTTTTTTAACAAGAATCTGCATCAATGGATTGCTAATTGAACACCACTACTCGCAGCGCTAACAGGAAATCCTTACCATGTCTGCAAATTATGCAGAGCTAATAACTCCTCATATCAGGCTCCTATTTGTTCCCGCTAACAATGAAATCTTAATCTTGTTTTAGACTTCCACATGATGCACAGTAATTAAATGGACTTTTGTATTAATAAATTAATGCTGCGATTGGCTCGTCAGTGTGTAAGAACTGATTACGGATTTAAAGTAGTTTTACTGATCCATGTGCTGCTGAAGAAATCTATTAAAAAGGGATTACAGAGGCAGGTCATTCCGTAGTATGTATTCAGGACGTAAAGAAAAGCTTTCAGATATTCTTCCATCTGGGATTTACATGAATAGAGGTCGACACTGATAGCTGGGGTAGATGCTTTCATCCAGAATAAATTCATTACCTTCAATCTGAACCCTGGTCTGAGCTGTCTAAAATGTAGAGAAATTAAACTAAATTTGTCATTTTTAACTCTGACCTGGTTTTATTTAAAAAGAGAGCAAGGAAAGGTAGGTATAGACACTGGGGTTAAACAGAAATAAAGCTGCATTTGTGCACTTGGTGTTATAAAATATCTATATCACCCATGACATAATTACCACCCGCATAATTTTCCACTTTTGCTACCAAACAGGCAACCCATTGAGGCCTAGATTCCTCTAGACCTCTGAAGGTATGTTGGCAACAAGACATTAAAAGCAGATCCTGTAAGTCCTTTAAGTTGCAACGTGGGGCCTCAATGCATAAGACATCCAACAGATGCTCAATTCGATTGAGCATTTAGACAATGTGGAGGTTGAGTCAACATTTGGAACTCATTATCGTGTTCCCTTAACAATTTGCAGTGTGCCACTGCCATTAGGGAATACCGCCCCAATTAATTGGTGTACGTGGTAAGCAATAATGTTTAGGTAGGTGGTGCTTGTCATAGTAACATCTACATGTACAGTATGGCAGAACAAGGTTTCCTTTACCAGCTTGCCTCTTTTTCATAGTGCACCCTGATGCCATCTCTTCTCCAGGTAAGAAACATACACTGGGATTGATAATGAGAATAATAATAGGAAGAAGACTCTTGAGTGTCTGTAGGAGTAGAAAGGATCAGTCAGGGATTCCTTTGGTGAGTGGGTGGGATTGGTCGAAATGAGTAAGATTGATTAGTCAAATGTCTTGGGAATGGCCGGGTTGGTCAAGAGTGTAGGTGGGAGAAGGAGGGATAGATCAGATATCCATTTAGAGTCTATGGGACTGTTAGAGTGTCTTTAGGAACAGGGGGGATTCCTCGGGATTCATTTGGGAGCAAGTGGATTTGGTCAGTAATGGTTGCAAGAGCGGGAAGGATTGGCCAGAATTCATTTAGAAGTGGTCAGGATTATTAGAGAGGTTTGGCAGGAGTTAGTGATTGGCCCTTGTTCTTTTGGTACGGGGCAGATTGTTCAAGAGCGTCGGCAGGAGTAAGGAGAACTGGTCAGAATTCCACTGGGAGAATGTGGGCTTGTTCGAGAGTGTCGGAGGAAGCAGAAGGGCACCTACTGTATCAAACGCCATACATATAAATTAACATGTCTGTGGAGGTTGGAGTGATCGGTTCGGATTCCTTAGGGAGTGGTTGGGTTGGATCAAGAGTGCCTGTGGGCACAGGAGATATTAATGGGAATTCCATTTGAGAGTGGGCATGATTGCTCATGAGTGTCTGTGGGAGATTGATGGGTTGATCAGGATTCATTTTAGAGCAAATGTGTTTGGTCAGGAGTTGCAGGAGCTGGAACGATGGGTGAGAATTCCTTAGAAATCAAGAGGATTGGTCAAGAGTTTTGGCAGGGGAGGGAAGATTGATGTAATCAGTTAGATCTTTCTTTGGCATTGGGTATGTTTGATTAAGAGTAGGAGGGATCAATCAGGATTCATCTGGGAGTGAGTGAGTTTGATCAGTAGTGATTACAGCAGTGGGCACACCTCTAATTCCAAGCACATGACAAGTGATCGAAATTCATCATCAAAACAGTCTTTAACAGCAGGTCTACATATGTAGATTAAAAATATGTTACTCTTTTGCTGTAAGCATCCTGACCACACACACTAATGAATCACAAACAGAAATCATTTCAGCTTATAATACTGCAGGCCAACCTACATTAGAGCAGCGCAGGAATAAATTCACAGACTAACTGGCACCAGGAGACTATTAATGAGAATCGGGCACGTGTCCAGAGAGGAGCTGAGAGGAGGAAGAAGATGAGAACAGGAACTCTGGGTGATTTTTTTTTTCTCCTCTAGAATGAGTTCATGAATAAGTAATGAATGTGCGTTTCGGTTTTAACATATTGTGCCTATAAATATCTTTAAGTAAATACATCCATGGGCCATGATCAAAAATAACATTAGCCTAATGGGACAAATATAACGAGAGTGAAGTTATATTACAGTTTAGTGTACTGTAGCTAGGTACACTGTATCACAATTTCTTGTTCTAGATGAAAACATCTACTTCTTGTTCTTGATGGAAACATCCACCATTAAAAGAGTGACAGCTGCTCGATTCTCTGCAACATGATCAAACTACACACACGCAATAATTATTCATGAATCTCCCTAGCTCTGACTGTAGGATACCAGGAAGAAGAAGAATAAGACGAAAGGCAGGCCACTAGAAATAACCAGAACTTTAGCAGAAAACTGCGGTGTCAGCTGCTGACACTTACCTGCGGCAGATCCACCAGTCTTCTATGAACCTACAATGCTTTGACTTTGAGCTGGCAGGTTTTATTTGATCAGATTAAAAGCGACTGAGAATAAACAGGATGGGGGTCTGGCAGCAGGGAACGGAACAGGATAGAGAAAGAGAGAGGGAGAGAAAGAGTAATGAACTGGACTCAAATCTGTTGCCATTGGACTGATTCTACTCCCGGTGCCTGGCAACACATGCTCTGGTGGAGGGTGCAGAAAATCTCTGGCATCGCCCGTGAAAAAAAAAAAAAAAAAAAATGATGGCAAGAGCAAAGAGCCAGAGATCAATTTAGTGCTAAATAAAAAGCTCAGTGGGGGACCCGTTCATGCTCACGCTGGCATCGCGCCACGACAAAGCGGTGAGTTAAAAACACACAGCGCTTATTATCACACCCTACACCAGAGACGACATCAGTCTTCACTGTGAAGCACGAGACAAGACACAGGGGTTGGTGCTGGCTGTGCGCAGTAAATCCTCACGCAACGTTTCCCAACACCGTCGTAACCTTTAAGAGCGCCGAGTTATTAATAATGCACGAGTTCATCACGGGGCCGTAGAGCCGGACACACAGCTGAATGTAAAAGATAACGCTGCTCTGTTCTGCCTTAAATATATCACAGACAAGGGCTGGGGATACAAATGTGTTCGCGTAAAAAAGAAAAACACTGCAAGAGCGACGTTGGACCGTAAATACTGTATTAACGTATGCGTTTTTACGCTATAAGAAACAACGCACTAAATCTGCTCTGCTAAAAGGAAAACAAACTGTTGCAATGTAGCCGAGGATGTTTCCTACACAGATACTAACGAGGCTCCTGGTAATTTCAGGTTTGAAGCAACACAACGGAATTTCACATAACGATTAACAGCAAAGCAACACCACCTCGATAGATTTCTTAAACAAGTCACGTCTCTAGCGTCCCACCGTGAAAGTTTCCAAAAAGATGATACTCATTCGGAATTTAAATAATTACAATAGGGCTGAAACTAACAACTTTTTTGATAAATGTGATCACAACTAGTCAATAGCTCTTATTTAGCTATCAGCTTTTAAATTTACTGTAGCTTGAGGTTTTTTTTTGGTGGGGCGTGGTCAACTGGTGGGGGCGGAGTCAAGCAAAGTACAGTGTGAACCACCTGCGAGTGAGTAAGTACTCACGGCAACAAACAGTCACTAATTATCCGCGTTCTCTTCAGGTGTGAATCCTTTCCCACTTGCTTGACTCTCGCGAGTCTTTCACATTAAAGCGATGCTTGGCCACGCCCCTGCTAGCACGAAGTGGTTTTCTTCTGATTTCTTCTGATTTACACTTTTTTTCCTTGTGAAGGTGTTATTACTCATTTCACTCCAGTAAGCCTCACACCTACATGCCAGGGAGTTCACAGTTCACGCAGGAATCAAGCACGATGACGTTGTGAAGTAAACGTCAATTAAAATCACTGTCAACTAATTTAATTATCAGATTTTATTTGACATCGTTGATTAATTGTTGTGCCCCTAAATTACAATTTACCCCTTGGCCCTGGAGACGCGAGGCCACGGTGCTAACCATTATACCACCATGCTGCCTACCTCATTATAGCGATATACTGATATAACGTTTAATCCGTTTTCAGTGACGTGACTAATCGGTAAAGACAAGGTTGAATTTTCTTTAATTTAGCTCTGACACTGGAGACTCCTTCTCCAAACATGAATTAAACATCACAGGAAAAAATGGTTTGTTGTTGTTAAAAAACAAGACGTACCCGTGTATGAGCTGTTCAATTTATTCAGTTAATCGATTAACAGAAGCCTGTTGTTTATGTTACAGCTGGACCTACAGTGCACCAATCAGATTCTTGATTCTTAATCAATTTCTGACCAATCAGAATTCGAGAATCCAACGATTTCTTTAACGTTAGCTTAAGCCGAATTCACGCTGATAGATTTAATTTCACTCAAAACATGGCGACAGAGAAGGAAAATGTCACGTCATTCATGCAGAAAGGTCAGCCGAATGATTAATAACATGACACGGAGGGGAAAGGGGCGGAGATTCCAGGATGACTCGGTAAATATCACCGAGCTTATTCAATATTTAGATACAAACCGAACTGAGTGTTGTTTTTTTAATGAGGAAGAAAGAGTGAAACTAGTAAACTAAGGCGCTCTTACAGTATGCCGAATACGTAAAGGTTATCCTGAGGTCAGGAACACCAGCGCGGCGTTTCATGTGCCGTGTCAGAAAAACAAAGAGCGTCTCGTATCCCAGAAAGTGCGGTAACTAAAAGTTCTTTCCGAAAGAGAGTAAATGAGTGACCTTATTTAAATGAGGTGCACATTCTCTCCGAAGAGAGATTTTTTTCTTTTCTTTTTCTCCCCCCTCCGTTTTCTTCCCCGCGCTTTAACTCGAGCAGCGCTGTTCAGCAGCGTGCATAATGAGCCAGCGGCTCTCATAATGTGTGCAGTCATGCTTCGCATTTTGGAGATGAAGCCGCGGCTCTCGGAGCGTCGTCTGATTCTAGATGAGCCATGTTGTTGCTTGATGAGCATGTGCACAAGAGCATGAGCGTGCGTACACGTACACATACACACAAAAACACTTGCACACTCACACTCACACTCACACACACACACAGAGAGACTACCTCTCTCATTAAGGATAGATGAGATGCTCTGGTGTCATTTCGATGCTCAGCATGCAAACACTCTACAGCCTGTGCAGTGGCGGGTGAACAAAACAAATCCATAAACAGAGCGTGGAATGAACAGCCAAGGAGCAGCGAGGAATCATCCGGTCAACTCGGAGACATGTCTGAATTATTCAGACGTGTATATACACAAAGGCCGTTCAGGTCAAACCGGGACTTTGTGATTCAATTCAATGGTGAATGAAGGCGTAAAAGCGATTGACATTTACAAGAGACTTCAAGCACGGTACGGTGATGAGACTCTGAGCCGCGGTAACACATTTATCACGTACCGCATCCCTTATATAGCCCTGACATCACTCCAAGCCATTTTCACATGTTTGGGAGTTCCTGGGAGGCCGGCGGTTCAGACGTGAAGCAGGCTGTCCGATCATGACTTTCTACCGTGATGGTGAAACGCTGTGATAAGTGCATTAGTGTATCAGGTGACTATATAGAGAAATAAAGGAAGGTTTAACACTCAGAACCGTGTTCTGTTATTCTGCACAATCAAAAGTCCTGCTTTGACTTGAACGCCCGTTGTATATCATGTGTATATCTAATCCACAGCAGTGCAGCTACGGTTACCTGAATGATGTTTTCCATCACACTGAACCTAATGCTGATCTATTCTGGTTATTCCTTTAATCTGTCACTTGTTTATATTCAGAGTGAGAAAATGATTAGATCATGATGAATCGCTAGCACACTTCTGCAGCGTTTATTAGCCAGTGATGCCGCATCATCATCAGCATCATCATCCCTTTACTTGTTTATACATGGTGTGAGTTTTCATCCCTCTCTTTGTTTTAGTCCATGTTCTCGTTATAACCTGTTAGCTCATTACTTCAGTGACTCTTTTAATCAACGTACTATTATATATAATTCAATATATTACTGTGTTGTTACATAAGACTGAAACATTATTACAGCTTAGTAACTTATCATGACTTATGATTCATTCATTTTAAGATATATGCTATTACCGCATACTCTTATTACACTGATTTTAAGGTACAGTATTATCTCATTGGATTAGTAGCTCGTTATTTAAAGAATATTATAATGTGATAGAGCTACTAGGGCGATGGAGTTGATAATCTGATAACATGATAGATCTGACACGGTGATACATTTGTATATAATCTGAACAATCTGACAATTTTAGAGATTTAATAAGTGATATATTTAATAATTTGATAGATCTCATAAACTGGTCGATCTGATAGGATGATGGATTAAATAATCGAATTAATCTAATAATTTGTTAAATCGCTTAAATCATTAATTATTATTATAATCTGATATGGTGACCGCTGATATATAACTTTGTGTGATAAATTTGATACATCAAATACTCATATTAATGTATTATAGATCAAATAAATCGAAGAATCAGATAGACTAAATAATTTGATATGTTTTATGATGTGATAGATCTATTAATCTGATGGATATCATATTCTGGTAGAGCTAATAGGGTGATAGATTAGATAATCTAATGAATCAAATAATTCATTAAATCTAATAATCTGATAGATCTTGTGATCTGATGGTCCTGGGAGTGATAAATCTGATTATCTGATAGATATCATAATGTGATGAATGTAATACTCTGATAGACCTCATAATCTTACAGATCTGATGAATTTATACTGCAGAGCTGATGGGGTACTAGGTTTGATTATCCAATAGATCTCATAATCTGATAGATCTTAAATTTGGATAGATCAGATAATCCGATAGATCGGATAATGTTATAGATCTGATAGGGTGGTATTTTTAACGATTTGTTGATCTCACAGATCTGATAGATGTGATAATCTAATAATTTGTTGATCCGATAGGTCTGATGATCCGATCTCAGGAAATGAGGTGACTGGCTGGATCAGTGACTGACTCCACTCTCCCAGTAAAACCCACACCATGGAGACAATGGCTTTTTAAGAGCTTGTCGTTGTTTAATAATTGACACGCTTTAACTCGGCCGAGCCGTTAAACTGCAGCAGTGTGTTTTAGTATTGTTGAAGTAAAAGGCTCTGCGCCATGTTTTTTTGTTGTCGTTTTGTTTTGTTGAACAGGGTCGGGACATGCTTTTAGTGCTAACTGCTTTCTGAAGTATTCTGCCTTACAATCAGGATAAACACCCTGGTTTGTTCCTTTTTAAGTATTAAATTGAGGCTAATCCATAGGCTAGTTCACCGCCGCGATGTGAAAAACCAAACTAATCTAACTGGGAATGAAACTCTGCACCGGTCTGGATTCTGATTTGCCAGATGTGAGATGATTAATTGATTAAAACAGCAGTTATCTGCATCTGCACTGCTTTACATCACAGCATTATCTAGTGCGCTCGCTCTAATACGTTAGCGTTTCTATTGCAACGGCTCACTCTTGGAGATGAGAATGCAAACTGATTTAAAAAAAAAAAACATGTTTAATCATTGATACGATGGATTTAAGAAAGGAGATGTTTTTTTAATCTAAAATTAATGGAAAGAGTCTCAAGTTTCAGCTCCAAAACTGAAATTGACTGCGACTTCAATAAGAACTGGTATGAACCAGTTTCGCAGACATTAATGTAAACGTAAACTGATACAAACTTGAAGTGTACCAACCTCGTAAAACGTCAGTTTTCCGTAACGGCACCACGCTAAGGGTTTTATTTCTTACATAATAAGGGTCTGTACATAATTTACATTTTTCCATTCGTTGGTTTTTTTAAGTGTTGCTTAAAAGCTTTGTACGCATGAAAATTCTCATCCACCTCTCGCTGTGACTGATGGAGTAAAAAAATGTTCATTTCAAGGAAGGAGAAATGCATGGGGTGTGTCTGAACAGTAAACACGAATCCACTGAACAACACACACACACACACACACACACACACACACTTCCTGAACCCATGGCCTATTTCCATTTCAAAAACGTAAAACTTTGCTACACGACTAGTTCCATCCTCAAACACAGGATTTCAAAGCGCCCTGACAAAAGGAGGCGGGAATGAGCAGAAGGGTTTCCTCCTGCAGGAATCCATAACCTCGAGGCGTATGAAAAACCGCCACAATAATCAGATTTACAGCGGCGCGGCTCGTGCCTCGTATTCTTATTAAATCTTGTTTGCCTTTACATAACTCTGAGTCAAAGGCATGTGACAGGCGTGTGAGTGCGGTAGATTTTTTTTTGTCGTGCAGCCTGTGTCAGACAAATTGGGATCATTTCCATTGATCTGAACGTACAAACAAATCTGGTTTCTTCTACCTTCACAATTACAGACCGACTGTGCTTCCTGTTTCCAGTAAACGAGCAGAGTGTGTCCCTTTAATGCAATCTTTCTCTCTCTTTTTCCGTTTGTCTCTCCGTCCTCATGCACATGTGTCCCGAGGACAGTAGTAGTTTCCCCTCGATCTGAGTTCCATCTTCGGCCCAGCGATTTCATTTACATCCAAACCGGCTTAATACGGCCCTGTACTGAATCGCCAATGACTCGTAACCTTCCTAATTACACCACTACAGTGACTGCTGGAAAGGAATTATGTTAATCAGAAGAGATTAGTTTCATTTCCACATGCGTGTTATTTCTTCTCTTCCTCGCTCACTAGTCGGAGGAGAGGGGTTCTGGGTTTCCATTAACAAAACTACGTCAGATATGTTTAAGACTTACACACCTCACGTGTGTCTCCCAGGATGTCAGTGTTTGTTTGAGGGAAAGTTTCTTGTGTTTAAACTTTTCCGGGGCAGAGGTACAGTCGCTCAGTGGTTACGGTGTTTACTGATCACAAGGTTCCAATCAAACCCCAGCACCACCACATCTCATTGCCTCATTGGGCCCTTATCCCTCAGTAAACGTTTTTTATTTTTACCATTAACATTGTTCAAATCTCCGACGTGAAGCTTGCTTGTGTCAGGTTGCTAGATTTTTCTTCAAGGGCAGCATTTGACTTTTTTTTTACAGTAACAAAAATAGCATCTTGACTACCCCTTAAACACAAGCCTGAGAAGAAAGTTACTCCTTATATTTTTCTTCTATTCTTAGCCATTTTCATGCTACGGTTGAGATCGGAAGTGTACACACACTCATCTTGAACGTGAACGTCATGCCAGTATTGATCTTTCAACTGTATTTTTCCCCCCTCACGCAGATGTATTGTACAACCTGAATCTTTAATAGAAGGACAAGTCTTCTGAATGTCCTGTTAGTGATGATGATGGACTCCATGCGGTAGATTCTCCGTGCAATATAAAAAGGGTGTGTTTGACCCCACTCATTGGATTGACTGAGACACAGTACTGCCAGGAAAGTCTAGGGAGCTCAGTGTAGATCTGAGAAATAGGGATGGGAGTCAGGAATGTCTCTCAGAGACATTTCTAAACTACTCTAGATTTCGAGATCAGATCGAGCTATTGTAAGCGCAAGATATTGGGAAGTGGAGACACTTTGCCAAGGTCTGGAAGATGACCCAACTGTCAAATCCTCTCCTGAGAGAAAACTGTGTTCAGATGGTCAGGAACAGCCCAGGAACCACCAAGACACAGGCCTGTTGTCAACTGGAAGCTCTTGGAACACCAGTATCTTCACTCAAGCCACTTTGAGATCACCATGGACTGGAAGGCTGCTGTCCAAGAGCGAAGCACCTGCTCTGAAATCAGCACATTGATTAAAGTTCAGCTAAACTTTGCACCTGAGCACATGGATGAAGAAAAAGTCTTCTGGAGGAAAACTTTGATTAGAGGTGTGTTTGGAGGTGTAAAGGTGAAACATTCAACACCAGGAACACTGTAGCTGAGGGTAGGCATGGTGGTGGTGGTGCAGATATGTTTCAGGTTGTTTTTCACAAAGTTGATGGAACCATAAAAAATAAGAAAAAAATGAGAACCTCAAAACCACAAATTATCAGTCAGATGGTTGAAAACAAACGGTTGGACAAAATCGGGTGTTTCAATAGGACAATGAGGTGAGATGGATAAAGCAGGGTAACTTTAAGCTTTTTGGAGCCTCAACAATACCAAGTTTTTTGAAGGTGCTTAAAAGTCTGGTCCATGTCAAAAACCCAAAACACATTTAATTGAACACTACAAATTCTGCCAAGAAGAAAGTGGTCTCACACATCCAACCGGAATTCTGCCAGAAGCTTGTTGATTTCAACCAAAAGGTTAAATCCTCTGGCCGAATCTTAGTCGTAT
>JAOTRS010000035.1:1069921-1082660 GCA_028565755.1 Dinotopterus cunningtoni
TACTAAACATATGTAACTATTTGGGTAACATTTAACTAGCTATGCGGAGCTGATGTTGTAATTGAAGTTCATAAAAAAAAAACAAAAAAATATGTTGACAAAACATAAGATGATAAATCTCGTTTAAACGTGAAATGGTAAATGTATATACCGAGGTTAAATAATATATGTTTGAGATTTGATATTAATGTGATTTTCTGTTTTATTCGGTATTATTTTGCGAAACACTATAACTCACACAGGTTTGTCACAGTGGATAATCATGCCTTGTGTTCATGATTATTTAAGTAGATAATTTAGTATCTATAATTTGTTGGTTAAGTTTAAATAAAAATATATACCACATTCACACGTTGATTGCGATTGTGTAGTGAGTCAGACAAGAGTTAGCAAATTAGACCAAGGAAAAAAGTGTTGGGATTTGTAGCAATGCAAAGTCTTTTTGCAACAAGGATTGTTGAAGGTCATGTGAAACATACACAATAAACAAAAGAAAAAAAACTTCAGTTTACAGCATCATCAGCCTCATGTTCAGTATCCTGAACACTACAGTTTTTACTTATTGTAGAAGTCCATGACTGCCGGGGAAAACGGCATTAAATTGTAAACCTCCTTTTTCCTGCCTTTAACATTCTCCTAAAATCCATCAAACACCATTTAGTTCTTTTAGTCACTATTTTATTATTATTTTGCTTCGGACTTGTCACATTTTGCCATGAAATGCAGTCGTTCTGCCAAAACAAGTTCAAAGAAGTCTGAAAGAAATAAAAGGAATAACAACCTCGATTTGCAGACAGAAATAATTTAATTAAAGGACTATTGCATGTGTCTGGGGGAAAAGATTTTAAACCAAAGATTAAGCTAAAGTCTGAAAGTGGTGTTTACCTCGTTTTGCAGTCAAACCAAACATACAGTATCTACAGTATACAATTTAAATACAGTTAATTTACAACTAACCTGAATAAATAGCTCGCTAACATTAATATAACAGATGTGTGATCCAAAGCTATGATTCTGTGAATGAAATGTCTGTTTGCATCCCTCATAGATTTTGTTTTCAAGCTTTAAAGTGTTCTTCTGTGTGTTTTTTTCTCTACAATTTCTAACCCGCAATCACAAACTGCATACGATGAACTCGTTTTAGTCCATGTTCACGTTTTTTTCCAGTCATTTTTCTATTCAAGAGCCACTCTTTTCTCTCTCTCTTTCTCTCTCTGTCTATCCTTTGGATGCACTCCTGAACATTATTTCTTTTTTAATTCTTTATGCATTATCAGCTAAAACTAGCCTTTACAAAAAGTGACAGTTTATCAAATAAGTTCAGGGTGTAATTTTGCAAACTTTTATTACAAATATGTAGATTAGTTTTGGTGCACAAAAAAAAAAAAGAATCCTGAATCTGTTTGATGATGGCTAATCTTAGCGCACACGCTCGACGCCTGTTCTACTTCGACAGCGTTTTCGGGAGCGGTGCTGTACATGAATGAAACGGAGGTCTTTACTGCGCGTGAGGGCGGGCGGCGGGTTTTTTTTTTTTGTCGTCGCTGACGCTGAAAGGAGGCGAGCTGAGAGATAGGCGTGCAGTCTGGATAACGCGTGGAGGGGGAAAGAAATAAACATTCGGCGCTGCTGAAAGCGAAGTGCGTGGCTCCGGTGTTTACACGCTGATGGACCTTCACGGAGTTTCTCTTCAACAACAATACACACTTAAATAGAAAAATTATACTAAACGTGTTTTCGATCACTGCCTCGGTTCGCTGTTATGATGTTTATGTATTCATTATTCATCACGGTCCAAGCTGGAGCAGTCTGATAACCATGTAACTGAGGAATACAAATGCTTTTGGCATCGTCAGTACCTTCGCGTCACCTTCAGAGGCGGGGAGTGATAATGGGTCTGATAGGTATCCCTTATTTCGGGAACTGAAGCGGGATGCGTACGCAAATTATATTTACAATACGTGTAAGTCATAATCACAGAGAACACTCAGGAGATTAAAAAGACTGTTGCTATCTTTATAGGGCGTGACTTTAACCGGAATGCTTCAGCAGGGCACGAGTGTCTGTGATTAAGGACAGGTGAGGTGCAAGGGCTGATGGGTAACGTAGTCCAATGCTAGCGTCAAACATTCTCCATAACACAAAAGCTATTAAAAAAATTTTTTCTTGTCCCATTGTTCTTTCTCTCTCTTTTTCTCTCACAGGGACAGAGACGAGTCTCACCCGGGCTGCGTTCCAGCCAGAAATCAGCGTTCGCTGTCAGGGAGAATATGATCATCTGAAACATTTCACAAATCTCCGCTAATTAAATGGATGGAACGCAAAGCGTGAGTGTGTGTGTGTGTGTGTGTGAGTGTTTAAGTGAGTGAGCGTGTTAGTGTGTGGATGGAAATTCATTAAAAACTATGTAGAGTGAATTGGCTCGAAAGGGAATAACGCAACTCCGCCGACATTCTGAATACAGACGACGCTGGAATGAAATGAGCGACAGAGAGAGAGAGAGTGAGAGTAAAACGTTGTTAAGCCTGTGAAATTTTCTGGATCCTTATCAATTTTGAATGAAAAGAAAAAAAAAGTAAAAAGCTTTGGTTGTAATTTCTACAGTATATAAGTAGTTTTTTATGACTTGCATGAAGATGTTTTATTTATGGCTGAGGTACTACAGATAGTCCAATCTGTTCTCATAATGCTTTGCTTTATAATTACATATATACATACAAAATCTGAGTGCAGCTTTTCCCCCTTTACGACGAGTGAGTTTCTCAAATTTTCCCTCTTAGCGCTAGGCTCTAACGCACACACTGGAGGGAAAGGGGGAGTGACAGCATCGAGCGAGAGATGTAATAAGGTCCGTTCTGGCAGAGGCCCGGTAAGCAAAAATTCATTTTCCCTGCCAGTCTTTGGAAAGGAGAGTGAAAGAAAGCTGAAGTGAAATCAGTGAAGAGAGAGAGAGTGAGAGAGAGCGAGAGAGAGCGAGAGAGAGATGCGGTGCTTTCCTTGAGACCGTCTCTAACGCCGTTTTCATACTTGACCCAAATACACGAGTGCTCACTCAGGAGCGATTCAGGGGCTGAGGGTCACAATCGCAGCTTTGCTTTCACATCGATTTCCTTCTCGACCTCTGGAGTGATTGCAAAGTTCTTTTGTGCGCGCGGTTGATGGCAGTTGGCTATTTCTTTTTCACTTTTGGTACGAACACTTAAGCGGTGACCTCTCGACGAAGGGGTTCATGCTTTCTCATGCTTTCGTTGAATAAATTACAAGGGCGCACTCCGTTATCGATAAGCCCTTCCGTTTCCTCTGGTGCCCATCACAACCCTTATCTAACTGTACGAGGTGGACCAATCATGTAGCTCGGTGGGGAAGTATTCAAAAAGATCAGGGAGAGCTCGTGGGCTCGAACTGTTTTGGCTTCATCAAATGTTGTTCCAAACACCATAACAGTGGCATTTCCACCAAAATAATGAAGAACATCAACCTACACCAAATCAGCAATCATTACAGCCTAACACAATTTACCTCAGCGATCTTCTTACCTGCAGTATAGGTTACATGACCATGGCCCTGTCTCTCACACTGAAGGACTGAACATCAGCACACTTCCTGATGATCCTTCTTGAGAAAGACCACACCTGAAGCTCCATCTCCATCCTGGTCCATCTTCCTATGCTTAGACACCCACTCTGCTTATTATTCAGAGCTCCTACCTTGAATTTGACATGAACTCCAGCTCGAGTTCTCCATGACATGTCACAGTTCCAGAACTCTTCCTCATGTCATGTAGTCGACACGCTCCACTCTTCTCACTCTGCACTTCTATTCGGAATAAATCTAACTGTGACCCGTTACGCTGCAAAAGCACACTACACCAGATAGCACTCTTATCTGTGTATACCTTCTTCCTCTTCACTTCGTTGTGTCTTAAATGCACCAAACACATACAGTACAGTATATGACTTGTCTTGATCCAATCTAGAAACATATTTATTTTCCACAGCCATCAGGTGTTCGGCTTTTGTTCAAACGTTCATTTGATTTAAATTCTGTTTCTGTAGCACTTAATAAAGATGGTGTTTAAATAAACGTGATATGGTTTGACTGCGTAAAGTATGAGGGGCGTTCAAGTCAAACTGGGACTGAAATTTCTGGTGGATGAAGGTGTAAAAGCGATCGACATTGACAGAAGTCTTCAAGCACAGTACAGTGGTGAGACCCTCAGCCGCGGTAAAACATTTGAAGGTTCAAACGTTAAAACGTTAAAACGTCCATTAAAAGTCGACGGATAACTTGACGATACCTTGCGTAAGAGACCCATCTGTCCATGTGAACTGTACTCAAAATCATTCACCAACACCACTTGCATGTTTCAGGAACTTGGCTGGAGTTATTGCCACGTCCCCCGGACAGTCCTGACCTCGCTCCAAGACATTTCCACATGTTTGGGCCATTACAGGAGTTCCTGGGAGGCCGGGGTTTCAGACATAAATCAGACAGGCAGTCCTGGTTGTGCAGAGAAACTTTCTACCTTGATGGTGTCCAGGCACTAGTGACACACTGGGATGAGTGCATTAGTGTAGCAGGAGATTATATAGAGAAATAAAGACAGTTTAACTCTCCTATTCCGCACAATCAAAAGTCTCGGTTTGATTTGAACTTGTAAAATGTGTCGCTGCATAGAGTAAGCAGAATAAAGAACCAACTACGATCATATTAACAATGTTTGTTTGTTTGTTTTTTAGACATGACTACTATGACTAGACTTAATTGGATTAGCAGACGAACTCAAAGATCTTTTCGGCTTATCTTGTCAAATGTTTTGACCCTCTTCTTTTCCCTGTGTACATGAAATAAGACACATAAAGATCTTTTAAGACATAAATATGACACACACACACACATCCAAAAGCTAAATCCCTGCTTCAGGAGAGTTGCTGGAAATTAATTCATGCAGATTTATGCAAAGTCTTTCAAACTGCTGTACTATGAGAACTCTGATTAAAGAGTCGTCGGTGTCACTTTACGTCTTTTTTCTTTAATGTTCCAGTTCGCTTGCGTCTCTTTTGTTTCAGCTCTGCGTCAGACACGTTTCTAACCCCGGTATTATAATCAGCCTTAGTCACGTGACTAAGCATGGCTTTCAGAAACGTTCGTGAAAAAATTCCGCATGGTAAAAAGACCTTCAGGTCTGTTTGTGTTGTTTTTTTTTTTTTATGCATTTAAGAACATTTATTCTGGATGGGTTTGTATAAAAATGTTTATTAAACTGAGTAAACAGTTTAATTACGTTAAATTGAAACATTTAGCTGTTAAAGTGATTCTATATTCTGTGTCACCTTCTGAGTTTATAAATTCTAAACTAAATACATAATTAAGATCTTACTTTCTGCTTATATTTAACACATACTCACATAAATGTTTTCACACTCGTACAGACGTTTTCATGTAAAGCCTTACAGTTAAATTAAATAACACGTTTCCCAGAATCCTGAGAACGATTCGCTCAGTTTGACTTGGAGCCCAGAGGAAAGAGAAAAAAATGGCCAGAAAGCGCTCAGCATGGGGAACCTTGTTCCAGAAAGGGATCCTGTGAGGCTCGGTGTGAAACGCCTGAGAGATGCCAGAGCGCTCGGAGCTGTCAGCAAGGCCACTGTGGCTGGACCACTGCTTTCCGTGAGCTGCTTGATATTTACATAAAATGCTTTGGGGGTTATATAAATTTTTATAAATATTTTTTTCCTGGTCGCTGATTTATTTTTTGATTTCTTTCTCAGGACTGAATTAGAGTGAATTATATTAAAACATGAAGTTTTTCATGAAAGAAAAAAAAAAGTAAGGGGCTAAATTCAATAGCGCTGGACCTTTTTCCGGATCGTTTAAATGAAAATCTTTAATAGAGTCCAATCTGGTCATATTTAAATGCTAATTCACACCTTGTCTGGTGTGCTACAGTATAGCTTTTCATCACACTGAATCTGTTCTTACTTCTGAATAATCATGAGCAATAATCATTGTTAAAAAAAAATTAACCCGATTGTCAAATCATTAATCAATAATGTTTTGCATAATATTTCTCTGTAGTTCACAAATCTATTATCTTGAACACCACAAGAGGGCGCACCTGAACCCTTAATGAATCGATTGTTTACTGTTAACGTGTTCAAATACTGGTTAGGAAAAATTCTATATTGTTCTCCACTCCACATGTTTATTTCTCAATACCACTGGATACACGATACAATGCTTAAGATACGATACAATCTCAATATGAGACAAATAAATTGTTTCCTCGTTTCTGGCAATGGTTTAATTGAAAATGTAAAGAACACGCATATAATCAGCAAAGGGTGAATAATATTTCCTAAAAACATGAATTATGATAATAAAAATAAATAAATAAACCATGTAATCATGTTTTAAACGCAACATAACAACTGATCAGTGTTATCTCAGTGTGTATTTCTCCGTAGTTTTAGATGTGTTTTTGAATCTTGCATTCTCCGCTAAGGAATATAAAATCCAATTGTAATGAACCTCCCCCAGTCTCTGATTGGCTGGTTTAGTCAGGTGCGTCTTGCTGTGCCGATCAAAGTGATGACAGGGTGAACTAGTTTAAAATTAAAAGAGTTTTCAGATCAGATATGGGATTTGATTGATATTTTGTCCCATCCTCACCTCTGTGCTCTTCGGTCCTCTTCTCTCGGAGTCTTGCGTTGACTAGCGCTGCTACAGTTACTTTCTGTCATCTCTGTGTTTTGACTTCATCTGTGATAATGTCCTCCCTGGACAGCCTCAAGAGACAGATGCTTATGTCCTCACGGGACCGCGCTGAGCTTAATAGCGTGTATCGGTGTAACGTCACGGATATGTGATACGGAGGTGATCTGCTGAATCAGCTTCCTGTTCCGTGTGTGTGTTGTTGCTGAATAAAGAGTTTCTGATTCCAATAAACTCTATAAAGTAATAAAATCTAAATCGAGCAAACTACTGCATCGCCCTTATTTCCCTCTGTTTAATTCCCATGTGTTCCAGATAAGCGTTTATTTCCCAGATAGCATTGCTCAGCATTTGCTGAAGAGAGAGAAAGAGAGAGAGAGAGAGAGAGAGAGAGAGAGAGATTTGGAACACAGGCCGTGTGTGTGTGTGTGTGTGTGTGTGTGTGTGTGTCAGAGAATATGCAGCTGAGTATTAGGATTCACAGCAGATATCTGCTATTCTACAGACAGGGAAGAATGTCACTCTCACTCTCTCTCTCTCTCTCTCTCACACACACACACACACACACACACACACTCTAAGAGAGAGCAACATGTTCTGCAAATCAGGTACCTGTCCAGATCACATCCGGCTTACAGGCTACCTCTGGAACATCGTTCCTGTTTATCCCCTAAACCCCACTTCCTGTTCACTACAAGGTCTAGAGGTCTAGTGCAGGACATACACACACACACACTCATTTTTTAGAGATAGAGAGAAAGAGGGAGAAAGACAGAGGTAAAAATGTGAGGTGAAAATTATGAGTTCATGTGTGTGAGAGAAAAAGAAGAAGACTGGGAAATCCAAGATTGAGGAAGACTAAGTAGAAAAAAGAAAGAGACTGGACACACACACACACACACATAAACACTTACACACACACAGAGGGAAGAGGGTGAAAAAAGAGGGATGCTGACAAAATAATATGGAGAGAAAGAGCAAGAAAATGAGGGAATGGAGAGATAGAATTATAGAGAAAGGGAGTGTGAGAGCGAGAGAGACAAATTATAGAGCGAGCAATTGCGGAGAGGGAAATGAGACACAGAGCACGAGAAGGAGACGTGAACACACAGATAGAAAAAAGAAGAGAAGAGAGAGAGAGAAATTAAAATGCTGGAGATGTAGTGAGTGGCTGAGAGATGAAAGAGAAAGGAAAATGAGACAGACAGATTTTGAGAGAGAGATGAAGCAGGGGAAGGGGAGAGAGAGATGCCGAGCTCTGGAGAAAGACACACAGAGGGAGGGAGAAATAGAGACATATACAAGGTGGAGACGGAGGGAGAAATATGGGACCGACAGAACAGGAGAGACAGCGAGACATGCATATTAAGGAAAGAGAAAAAGAGAGAGATGTCAAGAAATATACTAATGAAAAGATAAAAAATATAAATAATGGATAAGAGACGCTTACACCGTACTTCCTTCCTAACTTATGACCTACACCCTACTCCATACACCCTACTCCCTTTAGCCTAACCCTACTTTCTTACCCCTGGCTCCCTACACTAGACTCCCTTGACTTTACCCCTACACCGTATTTCCTTTAACTTATGACCTACACCCTACTCCCTACACTCTTCACCTTGGCCCTACTCCCTTCACATCATTCCCTACACCCTACTCCCTTCAACTTATGACCTACACCCTACTCCCTACACACTACTCCCTTCAATGTACCCTTACACACTACTCCCTTCAACTTACCCCTACACCCTCCATCAGCTTACCTACCCCTACTCGCTACACCCTATCCCATTCACCCTAATATCTATACCCTACTTTCTATACCCTACCATTCACGCAACCTACCTCCTACCTCCTGCTCCCTCCAACTTCATGTCTGTACTTCCTACACCCTACACCCTACACCTTTCAGTTTACCCCTACGCCCTTCACCCTTTTTTTTGATACTGTACTTTCAACACCCTACCATCCACACAGCCTACCCCCTACACCCTCCCTCCTGTCCCTGCACGTTCTTGCTTATACTTCCCCCTACATCATTCCTCTACTCCCTTTACCCCTCACTCCCTACACCCTATTTCCTACTCCCTATCCCCTACTTTCTACACTCTAGTCCGCACACCACACTTTCTATACTCTGCTCTCTACACACTACTCCCTCCTCTCCATACTCCCTAATTTCTACCCCGCCATTCGCTCTACACTGTACACAACACCCTTCTCCCTCCACTCCTTTCACCCCACACCCTATACCCAACACGTTACCTTTACCACCCTTCACCTTAATTCTTAATCCCTACACCACATGTTCTATACTTTGCACCCTACAATACATCGTATAAAGTGCACAAACCACAACATCAAGCTGAATGCAAAACAGGAAACACACAGCGAGCGATAGAGCGAGAGCGACATAGATAGATAGATAGATAGATAGATAGATAGATAGATAGATAGAGAGGTTAGAGCAGCATGTCTGTATAGCGTCCTGTTACCACAATTACAGTAACCACAGTGGATTGAATGCTCTTTAATGACTGACACATGATCCTGAGGAATGTCCTCAGGCTTTTTCCTTCCGTTTTATTCACGTTCACTATTAAACACGTACACACACAAACACACACACACAAACACACACACAGACGCAACCTGGTCGCAGTACAGAAGACTGTAATGATACAGAGTCTGCAGTGGTATTAGATCTGTAAGTGCAAATTAACCTTTGAGAACACACACACACACACACACACACACACATATGCATGCACACACATTTAAAAAACGAACAGCATGAGATGGGAGATCTTTGGAGCAACATCTCACCTCCTAGCAGCGTGAACCCGGAGAGCAAACCCCAGAGCCACAGCATGGTGAGCAAAACTTCCATCCAGGTGCAAAAAATAATAATAATAACAACAAAAAAAATGACCCCCAAAAAATAGCAGAAAAACAAAATTGATCAGGATTTAGGGCTGAAGCTGTTGGGCTGTCACATCCTCCTCCTCCTCCTCAGAGCTGAACTCAACTCTCACAATCATCAACTTCCCATCGCTCAGTCTGAGGGAATAAAGAGCCTCCGCAGTGTCAGAGCACAGGATCAGTCCCACTACACACCTGGAACACGTCTATTAAACACTGCACACTCCTGTCACACACAGCAGGAGGACTCTAGAAAACCCCGCGAAATCCCAGCCCCATCGCGCGCTCATTAACTTTCAGTTATTTCAAATTTTAAAAAAAAAAAAAAAGAAAGAAAGAAAAGAAAACCGTTAAAGCCGTTAATTCTGCTCCGCGCGTGAGGTCCAGTTTAAACATCTACTGTAATTAGTGAGAAATTCCAGAAACATCGCTGCCGATCAGAGCGCGAGTCCATTCCGGCTTATTTTTCCCTTCAGTTTTCTTATGTTTATTATTTTTATTATTATGGATTTAATGATAATAATAATAATTATTATTATAACTGCATGGTATAATCCGTCGCTTCTCCGTTCCGTGGACCGCACGCGGCGGCGCGCGCATCTCTCTCTCACCTCCTCCTCCCTCGAGCGCCTCGCTCGCAAAAGAATCGCTTCAGTCTTTTTTTTTTCTTTTTGAATGACTCCTTTAAAGTGAGTCGATTCACTAGCAAGTTCGATTTATTTCTACCTAATCAAACACACTTTTTCAGCATATAACAGACTTTTAGGAAATCTCTCAGTTATTACATAAACATATATATATATATATATATATATATATGGCAAAGGGTTGGGGCAATCATATTTTGAGAAACCTCCTAGAAGCCCCTGCAAGACAATGGGCACATGTATTCAAAGGCGAAATACCCATACCATTATAATGAAATAACACAGTATGCGCCAAAATATACAGTACATGTTTGTCGACAGGGCATACAGTAGCTCCAGCCACACATGTTCCCAGTAGTGAAAAGGAAGTTGTGTTGTGCACTTATTGTTGGAAATGGATCCCAAGACTGAAAGTATTCATACTTGATTATTATTTCCACTCATACAGAAGTGGTTTGTTTGAAAAAGGTGGCAGAACAATTCAGAGAGAGATTTAATAAGACAGCACCAAGTAACACAGTTTCACCATTCTGGTCATTTACTGTGTCAACATTACATGAGCAAAATGTCTCGTTTTGCAGGAGTCTGCAACAACCCTTGTTCCGAGATATGATTTAGAATCTGCGTAAACGATATGTAGACTATCTACGGCAAGGCGGTGCGCACACACTTCGAACACGTACATACCATGGTAAATCAACATGGTAACAGTGTGTATGTTAGTTTCTTTCAGGAGAAATAAACTCGCAGATGACAACAAGGTAATATTGTTCGTCTTTTCATTTCAGTACATTTTGGCGCATACTGTATATCAGTAAGTCTGTAACATACGGACGGGTTCTGTTCCAGGAGCTAATTCGTAAGTTTTGCAAACAACAAAAACAACTGACTTTTTTTTTTTTTTCATTTTAGACTAAAGCAAGACACATAAAAACAAAAACAAAAAACAGTGGTGACTCGATGAAATGTTGCATGAAATGATTCAGTAATGGTTTAGAGTTTTTAGTTTCTTCCAAAGAGTCGACTCAGTGAATTGAATCATAATCATTGCAATAGCATTACAGCCAAGGATGAACCAGTTAAATGAACCAGTCAACCATAATTATCTCCTAGCATGTTATATAAAGCTATTAAGAGATAATATCTCTGATACAGAGCTGCCTTTTGACTTTGGCAAGAACATGACAATCTTCTGCCAAGCATTGGACTTAGTATTTAGACTTCTCCTTCAAAATCATTTGGTTTATATACAATAATGTATATCTATTATAGGTTGCTTGTTTTATGCAGCTACATAAGGTACATAAAAACACATGCAATGAAAATGATGAATCTGAATACATAATACTACTCAAAAGAGTTCCCAGAACACCATGCAGCATTTTGCGATGACTTGCAAACTCTAGAGAGAATAGCTAGCGACATTACATTATTTCTGTCACTAATTTCTTACCCCTAGGTAGTGCATTGTGAGTTTGGAGACATTTATGTTCTCAGATCACCTATAGGTTTTTGTCTATGATGACCGATCACTTAAAAAGATGCAAGTTCATTGAAAATGCAGTAAATAGCAATAATATTGTTAATTGTGATCTTTCTCATTCATTCTCTACAGCACTTATTTTGTAAAGAATTGCGGGAGGCCTGAAGCCTATCCCAGGGGACGAGGCTGGGTAAACCCTGGACAGGATGCCAATCTATTGCCGGATTTGAAAATTTGTGAAAACCAATTAGTCTAATCTGCATGTCTTTGCACTATAGGCAGAAACCTGGAATACCTGGAGAAAAACCCACCAAGTATAGGGAGAACATGCAAACTCCATGCACACAGACCAGAGGTGGGGACTCAAACCCTTGACCCCGGAGGTGCAAGGCCACAATGTTAACCACTGCACCTCCATGACACTTCATTGTAATCTTTTTATTTCAATTTTATTAAAATCATAAAAAGTTATTTATACGGTTCAGTGTTTTAAATTCAACAAATAGATCACCTGTAAGGTTGTCTAATAAAAAAAAAAATTATATATATATTATAGCTTAAATAAATTACTATAATGCTACACATTTGCTTTACTGTTCTTTAAATTAAATCTGTGCCATAATCCATAAGGGAGTCTTTCAAACATCTTTTAATCAAAAGCAGTCTCTGGCTGCAAAAACTTTGACAACCCATACTTTCAGCTTAGATGCTACAGGTTAAAAGGGTTATATTTTATTTTGCCAATGGGAATTTTCATTTGTTTATGCAAATAAGTCTTTGTTTAATTAAATGCTCTTTACAAAATCAAAAGATCTAGTCCTTGTATCTCTGATGTATGGATATCTGTTCATAGTTCATATCACTGTGAAGATGCTTGTTTGGACAGTTAGAACATATTGTTAGGACATAATTAATGTATTATTTATGCTATTGTTATTATAAAAATTTTTTGAAAGGGACTATTTTGTGT
>JAOTRS010000035.1:1145979-1156908 GCA_028565755.1 Dinotopterus cunningtoni
ATTAAATCACAATCGCAAAATTTCTAAATTGTAATTTTTTTTTGTTTTGTAGGGTTTTTTTTGACATCACTAATGACATACTATTTAAAGTTTTCCACTTGAAAAAGTTGTGACTATTTTAGCGATCTGAGAGACGGGGCTAAACCCCTGAGTTCTGAAGGGGCGGAGCCTAAAAAAAAACATTTTGATTATGTCAGAATTTAAGAAGGACCCAAAACCTAAACTAAATTAATTTTCTGTTGCAGTTTCTTCATGTACAGAGATTCAGAAAATGAACACAGATGTTTTTTTTTTTTTTTCTCTTTTGTTTCAGTCCTCGTTCCAAGACTTCATTGTGAATGTGGATGTGTTCAGTGTTCAGTTTAACAGACAGAGCAGCGAATCTAAAGTATAATCCTGTATATCAGACACTCTGTGGTGTTTTACACTAATGATCCTCAGAATGAGATCGGTGCGTCTCTAGAGAAATCTCTGAGTTTCAGGGCCGGTGTGATGATTATTTAGGATTTAATTAAGTGACTAATTTTTGCTCATTATCCCATTTACATTCGGTTTGGTTTCGCTAACTTTCTTCTTCTTTTTATTTAATTTGGAAAGTGTTTCTTTTCCACTCTGCCTTTGCAGCCCTCTGTGTGTGTGTGTGTGTGTGTTTTATCTGATCAGGTGTGAGCCATCCTCCTGTTTAAGTCTGTTACGCACGTTTCTTTCCTTCCTTCGGTCCTGGTGTGTCCTGCTGTAACGATCCAGAGTGCCAGGTCGCGATCCGTAATCGAGTACCACTACACGTCTGCTTTACAGTGGTCTGTCAAGAAACTTGAATAAATTATCTTTTTGATTTTCATGCTTGTTCTTATCGTAGCTCTGGAGTCGTTCATAACGTTTACTTTTATATATGAATAAAGAATGAGTTTGATGATTAAAGGGTTAAAACCTATAAACAGTCTGCCTGCTTCACGTCTGAAATCCCGGCCTCCCAGGAACTCCTTTAATAGTCCAAACTTGAAGCGAGGTCAGGATTGTACGGGGGGGACGTGGCAATAACTCCCAGCCGAGTTCCTGTAATGTGCGAGTGGTGAATAATTGTGTGTTCAGTTCACACACACAGATGCGTCTCTTCCACATCGAGTTATGCGTCGGTTTTCAAATATCAGTCGTTCTACCTTTTACTAGTTTTTTACTTTTTTAAAACGTTTTAGCGCGACTCTAAGAGTCTCATCAGCGTACTGTGCTTGAAGTCTTCTTTAATCATCAATCGCCTTTATATCAGAAATTTCATCACAAGTCCTGGTTTGACTCGAACAGCCTTCGTACAACCAGTTCTAACATAAAAGTTAGAAATTAGTTAAAACGTGACACTTTGGGAAGGTTTTGCTTTTCAGTGTTTTTATGGTCTTGTGTTAGGGCACAAAAATTTGTCCAGATCTGTTCAATGTGCTGGAAAAACATTTATCATGTAAATTTACTACGTTCATTTTAAACTGACAGATAATTATTATGCTTATTTATTTATTTTTATCGATGAGACTACAGTTATGAGGAAAAAGATTGGGAGTGCAATATGACAAAAACATGCGTCCACAATGTAGAGGGGTAATACATACTGCAAGCAATATAAATATAATTTTATTTATCCTTAATAAGTAAATGTATTAAGAAATGTTTATAAAAAGCTGAATAAGGAAAATAATTTTACAAATTATTAGGAATGCAAGTATTTTACAATTTTAATTTTTATATTTTTAAAACGACCTCAAGCTGTCATTCAATTTGTGATTATTTTATTATATTTAATATTATAATATCTCAGACTGGCGCATTGTGAAACCCTGTCCAGACTTTACTTCTTTTATCAGGATCAGTTTAATCATTATAAATTGGATAAATTCCCAACTCTAATGATGTCAACTTATATTTGGCGCATCATAAGTCAGAATGTTTTGCTCTTTAATCAAATCAAATGACGTGTCCTACAATAAAAATCCTTTTTTTCCCTCCAACATCCTCAAACTTTATAAAACATGCGTCCGAGGCGTGCCAATTCCACCCATGTGCTCGGCATGTAATTTACACCTCACGTGTGTGTGCACGCCTGTGAGCGACAAAACAGGAAACATCTGAGGGACGAATATGAAGCGATTCAGAGCGAGGTCTGAACTCCAGACGTGTTTCGGCTTTTAATGAGCAAACAGAGACGCAAAACAGATTTGTGATCTTTATTGCACCAGGCACTTCACATATGACTCCCGAAACCCAACACACACACCCCCCCTCCCTTCATACACACACGAGCGCAAGTCCTCGGATGTCCCGAGCATCAGGCGTTGCCGAAAGGGCGGGGCCGAGATAAACTGCAAACTTTATGTAAATTCGAGAATCTCAGAATGGTTCATTAACCTTAGTTATATTTTTAAGCCCCGCCCACTTCCCTTTTCCCCCCCACCTGACCCGGCAATACTCGGGACATGCGTGACCCCGCACCACCTCCACACAATATACTAATATCCCCACGCAAGCTCCACGCTATATATATCTATATATATATATAATCATCTTTCTGTACAAAATGAAAACTCTGATGAGAAGTCGGAGAGAGTGCGCACGCAGAGTCGTTCTTCTCGTTCCTCTCGGATCCACACGACACTCCAGGCGCTAAACATCAACTTGATTCGGAAGTACAAGCAATAACACACACACACGCATACCCACAACACACTCCTCTGATCTTGTTATTAAATAAAACACACCGTTCAGCGTTGCGTGCGCGAGTGTGTGAGTGAGATGTGATTTAATGTGAGCTGTCCGTGTTTAAGGGGAAAAAAAAACAAAAAAAAAAACTGATCGATCCCATGGCTCTGGATTTTCTTTAAATTTATTATATATATATTTTTCACACGGATTTCCTCGCCGTCAGGACTCGTACGATGGAACCCAAACCTCCGACAGCAAACGCCTGAGAGACAGAGACAGAGAGAGAGAGAGACAGTGTGTGAGTGTATTTATAAGTAAGTCATGGCAAAGTATTAACATAAGTGACAAGAGCTTTAGTGTAAAAGTTTAATTTGCAAAATGAATCATTAATCAACAATTTCTATTGGGTTGAAGAGAAGGAGGCGTGGCCTCTGTCTGTGTGTGTCATTTCCAGTGAGGAAGGCAGACTCGTCTTCTTGATCACGGTTATTTCCCTTGCCCTGAGAATAATGGAGGCGGAGTCTGTGCGGCACATTTAAAGGAGGCACAGTATGTTTCACATTGAAGGAGGCGGAGTTTCTGTCCCTTTGTCACATTTAAAGTGGGCGGGGATTTCGACTCTTGTCACATTTAAAGGGGCGGGGATTTTGACCCTTGTCACATTTAAAGGGGCAGAGATTTCGACCCTTGTCACATTTAAAGGGGCGGGATTTTGACCCTTGTCACATTTAAAGGGGCGGAGATTTCGACCCTTGTCACATTTAAAGGGGCGGGGATTTTGACCCTTGTCACATTTAAAGAGGGCGGAGTCTGTCGGTCAGATTTAAAGGAGGCGGGGTCTGTCACGATAAAAGCTAAGGGGTGGCCTGTTTGTGTTACTTACAGTGAAGGAGGCGGGGCCTGTGTGTCAATCACAGTATAGGAGGCACGGCCTGGATCAGTCAATTTAAAGGAGGCGTGGCTTCTGTAATAAAAAGACATCCTCGGCATCTGCCAGTCTCAGAATGAGGAGGCATGGCCTCCGAGTCTGTCAATCACCCTAGAGGAGGCGTGGCCTCTGTAGGTACTAAACCTAAACAGATTATAATGATGATGATGATAAGCGAGCCCCGCGGGACGTCATTACTAACGCACGCACGCCTCTGTCCTGAGACACTGATGACGTGTTTCTGTCCCGCACGGTACAGCTGTGTCTCTCTCTCACCTTTTCATGCCACTGCAGCAGGATGGCGCTGCTGTTATCCGAGGGCTTCTCAAACCCTCTGTAGATGTACTTCATCAGCAGATCCACGCCGTTCTTATCCAGAGACTTTACAGCCGGCTCGATGTCGCTGCTCTTAAAGGAGGTGAGGACACGCAGCACCACGGCCTGAGCGCGCTCCTGCGGAGAGACAAGAGATTAAATACAAAAAAAAAAAAGTCTGTCCGGAGTACGCACGACAGCTGTCCTCCTTCTGCTCTCGGAAAAAGAAACAGATTTTATATCAGAGCACCGAAAAAAAAAAACTTGGCCCAAATTAACATGCATGTTTAATATTATAGCGTGTCCTATATAACTGATCGCTCGCACATGTTGAGGAACAAACGGCTTAGTTTTAACCCAATGACATGTTCATAAAGCTGGAACAGGCCAGGGTGTTGTAATTTATCCTTATTTCTATTCACTGCTTCAGAGCTTGGTGCGGATCATCACACGCCATTTTTTTTTTTTTAAAAAGATTACCCAATCACTTCTTGATTAAAAGTTTCTAAAAACACTTCAAGTGAATTTTTTGAGAAAAGCTCAAGTCGGTCTGTCATGTTCAACGAGGGGAAGCTCCGCCCATAACAGTTCATCAGAGTAAAAGTCAAAATGACTGAGTAAAAAAAAAGAAATAAAAAAATGCAACTTCAACTATCACTGAGATCTCTTTAACCCTGAGAGTGGAAATGATTCCTCAAGATGTGATTCTACTGATGATAAACTAGTTTTGGTGCATAAAGCGAGTGTGTTACCTTGACCGCGGGGTTTTTAGAGTTGATGGGCGGGTTCTTCAGGGCCACGTGGAAGGCGGTCATCATGTCTCCTGTGCAATGCTGTCAGTTAAGGAACGCACGCAGGTGAAAAGGTCTTAATGTCCTTCTGGACTCGACCCGAAAATCACATGATCTCAGTGTAATGAAACGTTAGGTTACATCACTAGCATCGATGTCACATTGAACATGGCGTTTTTTTTGTCTCAGCAAACAATCTGCTCTTACCACATAGGATGTGGTACATGTGAATAGTTTAGAGCACCCCCTGCAGGATTATAGTGGAAATGTAACTTTTTTAACCACCTCAAACGCAAGCAACTAGCAAAAAACCCAATGCAATCATATTGCATATTTATATATATTTTTTTATCGATTTTTGGATTCAGTGCGGCGACCCACTATGCTGCATCACTGCCACCTCCTGGTCTGGTCTTGATCTCCCTCATCTTCCTTTCAGTTTAAATCCTCTTTTCTAGTCCCGTCGCCTTTAACAAACCCAACAAATTACTTCCTCTCATCCTTGTCCTCTTTCTACATTCTCTAAAATACTTTCCACGATATTATCTCGGCGCCGATTCGTTTTGTATTGCGATTCTGTTATTTATCTATTATATGCGGAACTATTATTCCGATTCAAATCAATAATATTTTCTTTAGAGTTTCTTACAATTCTAAACAGACTCTGAATAGTTTAGAGTGCAGTCAAAAAAATATACTGTTAAAATGTTGTAAAAATCAATTTTGTAGATACTGTGGCAATACATTAATTGTGATACATCACTAAAATGAGTTGTTCTCCGCATCTTTACAGATTCCCATCGCTCTCGGTTTTCTGCTGATGTATGCTTATGTGAAATGCTTGTGTTCCTAAATCAACTATTGTTTTCTCTATTAATAAATACAAAAGGTTAATTTAGACTCTTAAGTCAGGACTGGGGAGCAAAAAAAAGAAAAAGAAAAAAAAATCCAGTCAAGAGCTTTCGTTCCTAACAATGGAGTGTTACTTAGCTTGCTTCACTTTTTCCGTTAGTAAACATTTACATACTGTAACCCCACTCCCTTCTCTCGATGACATCAGACCACAGCGACAGCAGGAATGTTGTTCAACAAGAACAACTACCAACTCGTGTTTACTTCCAAACTAAAACCAAACAAATTATCTCTGATCTCTAAAATCACGAGTTTTAGGGCCGGAGTCATCCGGCCCAGGTGACGCCCGGATTCGCTCGCACCTGAGGATCATAAAAAAACGTAATAAAACAGTTCCTCATAAAGATACGAAAACAAGTCGGCACAAAGGTTATCTGCTTTACATACGCCAAGCTACAAACGACAAAACTCTGCAGATCAAAGCTGAAGTTTTACATGCACACAACCTGACACACACGCCATGCCAGACAGACCGCATTTCTGCTCCTAACACACCTGCTGAGGGTATTTACACTCACAACAGGGACATCGGAGTGTGTGCTGTCACAGCGGTGATGAGCCACGTCGCACAACACAACCTTCAACATAAACCATTCACTGATTGCACACACACACACACGCAGAGCCATATTTAACAGCAGGGTCGCCATGGTAACCTACATCTCATGCTGATTCTCGTTCCTTAGACATTTTAGCAGAAATGATGAAGTTATTCACTGATAAACGTGCGTGAAGAACTATAATCCCCTGAAAGAGGTGGAGAAATCGCTCGCGAGTGTTGGAGAAGAAGAAAGAACACAAACAACAAGAATTACGGAAGGAGTCTCCAGTGTCAAATGTCCAAAACATGCAGGAACAAGACGAGAGAGTGAGAAAGGGATGAAGAGAGTGTGAGAGAAAGTGATTATAGCTGCTATAGTGTAAGAGAGATCAGGCACTAACACTAAGACTGACAGCGCTAACCTGCAGGCTACACACTCTCACACACACACACACACACATACACACACACACACACACACTGTTTGTGCAGGTAACAGGAGCTGCAGCTGCGGTGCAATATTAAAGCAAATATATGCAAAACATGGTTGCGTGCGCGCGCTCTGTGCCCCTCTCGCTCGCGCTCTTTCTCTCTGACACGCGTGACGTAGGTCCAGCGCGCGCACGGACGGACGGCGCTACTGAAGGATATTGCCTGATGAGCGCGTCCACCTCGGCCCCGTCCGGTCCCTGCTGCTCCGCGGCCTCCTCGTTCTCATCCACGAACCGGTTCTCGTCGTACTGGTCGATGTCCACGCCCCGGAACCGCGACCACAGCGTGTTCTTCGCCATGACGACCAGCGAGCGGCGCGAGGGGCGGACTGTGGCAGGCGCGCGCTCTCTCTCTCTGTCGGTCTCTCTCTCACTCTCACACACTCATACACTGGCGCACACACACACACACTCTCGGGTGTCCGGGCGTCTCGCGCTGCGGTTGAGTGTCTGGCGCTGTTCTCGATCAGGTGCGCGCGCTGCTCACCGTTAGCGTTACCTCTCTCCTAACGCGAGCATCTCCACACAGCGCCGCTGCCACACCGGAACCGGAAACCCGTCCGACTGCTGACGCCGTTGTTTCCGGTTCCGGTCAAGTCACGCGTCGTCTCTGAAATAAAAATATTATATTTTTTCTTAATTTTTTTAATGCAATAAATTAAACGCAAATTATGTCAATTTTAATAATATTTTTTTGTATGAACGTAAAACTAATATAAAGAGTACTCAATAGAATTTATATTGCAAATAAACAAATAACCAGATTTAATTGAACTATAAATAATATAACTGTTAAACAAAGACCAAACAAACACCAAAACGAAACAAACATAAATCGTGCCGTTTATGATAAACGACAATAAGTTAATCACTTAGACAAGTAATTAACACATAAGTTATGTAGTGGTTTCAGGTAAACAAACAAACAAAGAAACAGTTAAAGCAATGTGTTACAACTGTTTAAAAATTAAATAACTGAGCTTAAATGTAATAATAATAATAATGATAATAATAAAAGACACTTTTTGGTTTGTTTTGGTTTGTAGAAAGCTTCTTTAAAACAATGCAATGAACATGTGTTTAAATGTGTGCTGAGCGGATAACAGACAGACAGATAGATAGACAGATAGATAGACAGATAGATAGATATATAATCTGTCAGTCTGTCTATCTATCTATCTATCTATCTGTCTGTCTGTTATCCGCTCAGCACACATGAGATAGATAGACAGACAGATAGATAGACAGACAGATAGATAGATAGATACTATCTATCTATCTATCCATCCATCCATCCATCCATCCATCCATCCTGTCCCAGTAAAGCCGCAGTGAGCCTGTAGGTGCCAGCAGAGGGCTTTAATCTTTTATTCCAGCTGTAATCTCTGAATTCTCTCATTTCCTCATAAATACTGTAAAATGCTCATGCTGTAATGAAGACAGGAAGATCATGCTGCACTTACGCTGTTTTCTCCTCACTTTACATCCCAAGTGAATCAGTGAATCATTTCATTCTTTCCTGTGATTTGTGACTCTTATCTTATATAATGTGTGCACATCTCTCTCTCTCTCTCTCTCTCTCTCTCTCTCTCCTCCATGTCACACAAACTCTTTAGATGTTCAGTTTCCATGCTGTTTCACTTTGGTTTGAATAAGCTGCATCTGGACAAATCACAGAACATCTGGGCGCCATAATCGCCCGCTACTTGTATACACCCATGTGCATATGGACTCGTGAGCCTAAAGCATATCTGGCCTGATAATGTAAACCTGGCATGTGTGTATGTGTGTGTGTGTGTGTGTGTGTCCAGGTTTTATCACCGAACCACACTGACATCCTCTTCCTCATCTTGTGGGAGCAGGGCTAATATTTACCCCCAGTGTGAGAAGAGACTTTAGGACATTTACACTCGACCACATGCTCATTAATAGTGTGTGTGTGTCTTGAGATTTATTCCTCTGTATTTTTCCCTCTCTGTTTTTTTTCTGACATTCTATCTCTGTCCCACACTGTTTCTCTCTTTCTCTTCATCTTTCTTTCTTCTCTCTCTCTCTCTCTCTCTCTCTGTGCATGCGCGGTGTGGCAGGGAAGCGAGTGTGGCGTGTAGAGCGTGTGAGAGCGATTGGTGTCTTGATTTTCTTTTTGTCATATTTTTCGCCATTTAATACATCTACGAGCACATACTGGTTTCTCCCCTGAGCTCCCCAGCTAAGAAAATAGGAATATATCTAATGTTCCTCCCTTTATATCTGACAGTATGATCGCAGCAGAGCTGCCCAGTCACGGGCGACCGGTCTCCCTTATGAAGAAAATCCTCCTTGGTTGTAAATCCCTTCTAAATGAAACATTTGGTAACTTTTAGGAGAGTTGTTTTTCATGATTTTTAAAGAAGGCATAGAAGAGCTAAAAGCCGTGTTCAAATTCAGAGTTGAAGTCTTTGATTATAACATATTTGCCTCCTCAGACACCGATATAAAATGTTTTAAATGTGGTGCGATGGGACATCTTGTCCATGCCTGTCCTGAAAGACAGAGTGATCCTGATGCCTCTGAGCGACTGGGTCAAGATGTGACCGTGCCGGCCGGGGCCGTTCCCCGCCGTCTGCTGAGGGACCTGGAAATGCTGCTGATCCAGAGCCCAAAGAGAACGAATCCCAATGTTCCTAATAGTGTGCCTGCAATCCAAGAGTCAGCTGAAGTAACAACGACACCAAAAACAACGTGCTTGGCTAAACCGCACCGAGGGGAGCCCAACGTGACCCAACCGGCACCGGAGAGGCCGAGCACGGCTGATAAGGACACAGAGGGCTCAGGTGCAGCGCTGGAGCTACCTGTGCTCTCGGTGATGGGTACAAGGGCGCCAACTGGAAGCAGCAGCCACTGCACTGTCACAAGGCGATGAGGCGGACATAGAGATGGAAGAAGAGCCCTTTTTCAAAGCACCCAGAAGAAAAAAAGACCCCAAAAAAGGCACAGAACCAGTATCAGACAGCGATGGATATATATCAGACACTGTGCTGATTCTGACCCCCGAGGAAGAGAAATTACCAGCAATATACAGCGAGGAATCAATACACAGTTTTTTAACAAAGACAAAAAGGGGACAAAATATTAAACTAGAAGACGACTTCCCAAACAAGAGACAGTTCATTCATGATGTCACATATTTCAAAAAACCAAAAGTTTTTGTTGACACTGAAACATTCAGACTAAAGAAATGGATTAGAAAATAAACAAAGAACTCGCTGAGAAGGAATTTTAGAATGATTTTTTTCTTTGTGCTGGACATTGGTATGTGTTTCTTATATATAAGATATTTTTTTATCTATACACCTATTAATGAATGAAGTAAACATTGCGAGCTTAAACATAAATGGGGCAAAAACGTATGAAAAAAGAGCTAAGCTCTATGTACTATTAAAACACAAGCACATTGATGTGGCTCTACTTCAAGAGACACTCAGCGATGCCAAAAATCCTGCCGACTGGTCAAAAGAGTGGGATGGACTCGCAATTCTGAGCCACAATACACCACTGAGTGTATTGTGTCTGAGTCGCACTGCTCTTTGCTCGCAATTTTATACCTAATTCTTATACAATAGAAGAATTTTGAAATGTGAGGCTTTTAAAAGTGAAAACCTCTTATGAGAACGAAGCCTTTGTCTTTATTTGTGTGTATACTCCCACCAAGGCAGTAGAGAGGATGATGTTTTTAGACAAATTAAACAACGTGATTACTGACTGTAACTCTGCTGATATTTTAATTCTGAGTGGGGATTTTAACTGCACAACCAACAACCTGGACAGAAATGATAAAGAACCTCACATGGCCTCCCGTAAATGCATGTGGGAGGTGATGGAGACCCAGGACTTAAGTGACATACAGTATGGAGAAACAAAAAACAAAGACAGTACACCTGAGCCCACTCCATAGATAACACGCTCTCTCTGGCAAGACTCGATCGATTTTATTGTTTTAAACATCAATTGTCTTCTTTTACGAAATGTTTTATTGCCCCAGTAAGCACCTCCGATCATAGCATGGTGCAGTGCACTGTCAGTAGGAAAATCCTAAAACCTAAGAGTGCCTACTGGCATTTTTACTTCTTTTAGAAGATGCCAATTTTATTGAGTCTTTTACTTATTTATGGTCCAGTCTTAAATCACAAAAAACTTTTGTGTAAAGCAGCTTTGCGGCAATGACAATTGTTAAAAGCGCTATACAAATAAAATTGAATTGAATTGAAAAAAATGATTTTAGCT
>JAOTRS010000035.1:1294300-1306926 GCA_028565755.1 Dinotopterus cunningtoni
ATTATGTATATAAATATAAAAGAGGCAAAAAATCAATCAATAAATAAAATGTAAAAAATAAAAATGTTCAGAGATTCGGATCTCTAAACGGAATCATAAAAATAAAATTAAAACAAATAAGGGCTTGAACATTTCCACAATATTCTGTTTGTTAAGTGCACGTGGATAATTAAATAAAAAGTTTTGTTTTACCAAATTTTTCTCAATTTTTAAAATGTTCTAGTCTTTTGAAAAGCCCCGCCTTTTACCAGCAAAAGCCGCGCTGTGATTGGTCAATTCTACATGACCTTGTAGTTATGGTTATAAAAAGGAAAATGTCGCCGCCTAGTGGGCATGTCAGAATACACTAATCTCTCCTTGTGTATCCAAGCGGAGAAGCTGGACATCAAATATAATAAATGAATAAAAAATAAACAGTTTCATTTAAACTACAAGCCGTATTCTTGATTTTGAGAAGCTGTTTTGCGATAATGACTATTGTAAAATGCTATAGAGATAAAAAATAAATTGTATATGCATAAGTCAAGAAATAATAATATTCTGATGCATCCTTAAATTTTTTGTGTAATGTTTAAAAGGTTACATTAAATGGAGATATAAGGAGAATTACTGTTGTTTAAAGTCTAACTCACACATATGGTCACGTTCCAGCGTAAACAAGCAGGATGCTACGTTAACGTTAGCCTGCGTCACTGTTTTAAGAAGAACTGGAACAGAAAATTCCTCTTAAGGCTGAAACGTTAGCACTGCGTTCTGAAACACAAGACGTGTCTTTAGAGAGTGTGAAGACGTTTCTGAATATTTATTTCTTTTTATCATTTCTAACTGAATGAACTCATACGCATCACCGCCACACACACAATCATCGACTGCAACACAAATAAAATCCAGGACAGAGTATAAAACCCAAAGGAGCTTTATTCACTAACGCCAACAGCTGTGAGGTTCATTTCAGCAGTTCTGAGTGCTCGAGGAGAACGACGCCTGGCTCGTTGAGAGAGAGTGTGTGTGTGTGTCTGTGTGTGTATGAATGCGTGAGAGTCCACTGCACCACTCTCCTCCCAAAAGTCTTCAGTGGGCAAAAAGCAAGACATGTTACAGTACAGTTCTGATTAAAGGTTAAGGCTGGATTTGACTCTGGATGATGATGATGATGATGATGATGATGAGAGAGTGGAGTGTGGAGAAGAGCTTCCCTGATACGGTTGTTTGAAGAGTACGAAGTGCGTCCGTACCGATCTGTTCCGTATTTGAGGTCCCGGTCAGAGAGGAGCGCGAGGTCGCATGACGTCACATCACCTCACGTCACGGCCGACTGCAGCTCAGTAGTGGATAGTGAAGATAAATAAATAGGAAATACAAAAGATTAATAAATATATGACGAGAAAAAAAGCAGCAAATGATCCAGACAGAAGCAGCATTAATGACATACATTCAGAAACTTTCCAGAAAAAACGAATAAAATAAAAAACATTAAAGTTAAATCAAGAACTCAAAATCTGTCTTGACCTTCTAGCTCACACTTAAAACTGTTTTAAATCTTTACATGGGCAAAAGTCTGTGCACCCCTAATCATCATCACGCTCGTATACGTCTTTCCTTGGTTCCTCTCTTATGAAGACTGCGCACCAGATGTTGGATTTGTGTTCGTTCGGCTACAAGAGCATCAGTAAGCTCAGGCGCTGGTCTTGGGATGTCTCTGGTTCCAGTTCCGGTTTATCCTAACCACTAGTTCTTCCAGTCCAACCCCAACACTCCACATCTGGGTCACAGTGAAAGGAAATACAGGATATCAAGATTATCGCACGCGTCCAAGAAAGAACCTGGTTTGGAAAAGGAGCATATACGGATGTCTGAAGGTCAGGGGTGCACATACTTTCAGCCACACTGAATAACTAGAGTCGAACGGCTGTTAGTGTTAGTCAATAGGATATGTTGAGGAAATGGAGAACTTTTACATGAATGAGAAGATGCATCGAAATGGTTGGAAATGACGTTATTTAACCCCAGACCATCATCATCATCATCATCATCATGTGAACTGGAGATTTTGAGACGTTCCCTTACTACATGGAGAGGCCACCATGTTTTTCGCATTCAGCTTTCAGTTCATGGATTTGATGAGTCTATATGTTTACTAAAATCACTAATCTACACTAATTCTATTCATTAAACGCTATTCTGAGGAGACGCAGGAAGAACCGAGTCGTTACGCAAAAGAAGCGGGAAAACGCTGAGGTAAAAATCAGACGCAAGATAAACACTCGTCGGTTCGAGCAGGAACAAAATAACCGTACGTCAGCGATCGCACCAGCTAACCATCTCACGGTGATTAGTCGATGTGACGTGACTGGACGGAAGAAACTCTGAAACGACGTGTCTTTCAAAGGCAACGTGATTTCCTCCCCCCCTCACCGAAGTAGATCATGTACAGGATCTAACGTTCAAGCTAGCGGACAATAAGTACATTTTGTCTCTAGACAGATTAGCTAAGCGCGCTTGCTCTACTAGCTCCACACACTCACCTGCTTCTCACCTAAAAACCAGGATGTTCTTCCACGTTTGTGCGTAAATGTAAACGGGAACTAGCTGCACATTGTGTGTGTGTGTGTGTGTGTGTGTGTATACGAGGGAACGACGGAGACTTTCCACTAAAAAAGGTGGAGTTTGTATAGTCACGGTTCTGCTTTAGCTACTGTATTGCTCTGAGAGGTATGACCGTACGCACGTGTGAATAAACGTATACTGCGATATCGCGCGTACGTATGAGACAGGATGAGGATTTGGCTTGAGTGCTGTTTAACCCTGTAATGAGAAATGTGGGTTAAGAGCAACACTCACAAGAAAAAGGTGAAAAAAGAGACACTTCAGAACATAAAAAACACAAGTCGTGTCCGTGTTGAGTCAGCGCCGTGATGTTTCTACCGCACACACCCAAGATGTGTCGCTTCGCGCTGTACAGAATCCGCGTGTCCGGTTTAATCCGGTTTCAGGATGGCCCAAGCCACCTTGGCCACTCGGCATCATCACTCAAGGATGTACGCCCTTTTTTTTTTAAAAAGGCTTCAGATGTTTTACTGCGGCTAAGAGTCTCATCACCGTACTGTGCTTGGAGTCTTCTGTAAACGTCAATCACTTCAAGGCCTTCATTCAGAGCACGCTGCAGTCGTCCCCATGAGCTTTTAGAGACAAATCGATGTCACCTCGATGCTGAAGAGATGCAGGAACTGTCTGCATGATCATTCACCAGCACCACTTGCACGTTACAGGAAAAACGGCTGGGAGTTATTGCCACATCCCCCGTACAGTCCTGATCTTGCTCCAAGCCATTTCCACACGTTTGGAGAAGAGATTAAAGGAGTTCCTGGGAGGCCGGCGTTTCAGATGTGATCCACCGCCGTACTAAGAAAACGTTCTACCTTGATGGTGTGAAACACTGAGTGGAGTGCATTAGTGTAGCCGAGGATTATATAGAGAAATAAAGTCTCATAATTGTGTTCTGTTATTCTGTACAATCAAAAGTCCTGCTTTGACTCGAATAAACTAGACCTGATCATAGGACACACATGCATTTTGATCATAACTGTTCTGTATTTTTTTTCTCCCTGACAAAAAAAAGAGGAGAAAAAAAAACCTACGTAAAACAGGCTATCTTTAAATAATCGGGATTAAACTGGACGTGCACGTACGCTAGTCCTGAGTCCTGTCCTTGCTTCTCTAATACAGACGTTCAGCTTTAATATTAATTTTTCACATTCTATAAACAAAAAAAACAAACAAACAAAAAAATCTGGTTTACTAAAAGACTGTAAGTAAGTGTAGTTAATACTGTAACGGGGTATGAAGCGCACCGTGCCCCTGAGTGTAAACTGGTATGAATGGGGAAAAAAAAAAAAAAAAAAAAAACAACACACACACACGTGTGATATGTACAGAGAAATGCCCGGAGTTGTGTGAGCGTGAGTGGAGCCGTCTGTCTGCATCTCTGAGAGGCTGAGAAACACTCATGAGAAACAACGTGTCACCAGAGTAATCGTCAGTAGAGTCTGGTTTCCTGGGTTTGTGTTTGTCCCGAGTGTTCTCCAGGCTGTGTGTGGTGTGTGTGGTGTGTTTCTGGGCGTGGCTCTGAGATTGCGCCGTACAGCCGGCGCGCGGTGGTGTTCCCGGGTCTCTCTGCTCTCTCCCCCCCCTCTCTCTCTGCCGAAGCGTCAGTGTTGATCCGTATCTACCTCTCCGTTTCTCCGTCTCTCGCTCCGTCGCTTTAAAAAAAGTTAAAACAGGTTCCTCTGTGCGTTCGCGCTGTGCTGCGCCGTGTTTGTCCGGACGTGCGTGCTCCTTTCACATGGCGTACTTTTGCGTCCACTCTCTCGCTAGTCTGTTGTACCTGGAGGAGGAGAAGAGAAGAAAAGCGCGTACAAGGTGTAACTTACTAACGGTGCGCTGAAACAATCAGTGAAGATGAATAACGGGTAATGTCATCATTATGTTTTATTCCTCTACACAAATCTAACAATTATTATTATTAGTGAAGCATCCAGCTTTGTAAATGAGCTGTTACTATGGTAACCGTGACACATTGGGACGTGTTAGTATAGAGTGTTAACAGCACTGTGGTGTCAACATGGGACGTCTTACTCACTTTTCTCTGTCGGCTTTGTATGTGTGTGCGATCTCGGGCACTAGAGGGTCGTCAGGGTTCGGGTCACATAACAGCGAGCAGATCGAGAGCAGAACTACGAGACGAGAGCATTAACACTTTAACACTTATGGGAATAGCCTCAGACATTTGTCTGCGATAATTCATATTTTTTTTTATGTGTTTGAAAAGAGGGGAAAAAAAGGTGTTGTTGAGTTATAAAGTGTTAACAAAGGGTGCCAAGACTTGTGGTGCAAAGCCTGACCTTTGGAAACGGTGAGTGCGGGAGACCACTGCGAGCGCAGGATGTCGAGGCAGATGCTTCCGTTACTGTTGATGTTGGGATGGTAGATCTTTGTCGTGAACGCGACCTGCGCGACAGAATGAACACAGAGTCACATGATCACATCACGAGTTCGATTAAAACTCCGTCACGTCGAGAGACTCGAACCTCCGCGGCTGAGAGACTGAAACACCACTGACCTTGGGAGGTTTAAAGGGGTAGTCTGTAGGGAAGTGGATGGTGAGGAAGAACACGCCGCCTTGGTAAGGACTGTCGTTCTGAAAGAGAGCATACATACTCTGATATTAACAGTAACAGGAATCATACTAAAGTTTCTGTGTATCGGTTGTATTAAAGGAGGCGTGGCTTCTGAGTATCAGGGCATATCAAAGGGGGTGTGGCTTCGGTGTATCAGTTATATTAAAGGTGTGGCTTCTGTGCATCAAATATATTAATCTGTATCAATCAGATTATAGGAGGTGTGGCTTCTGTGTATCAATCATATTAAAGGAGGCGTGGCTTCTGTGTATCAGTCATTAAAGGAGGCGTGGCTTCTGTGTATCAGTCAGATTAAAGGAGGTGTGGATTCTGTGTATCAATCATTAAAGGAGGCGTGGCTTTTGTGTATCAGTTAGATTATAGAAGGTGTGGCTTCTGTGTATCAATCATATTAAAGGAGGCGTGACTTCTGTGTATCAGTTAGATTATCGGAGGTGTGGCTTCTGTGTATCAGTCAGATTAAAGGAGGTGTGGCTTCTGTGTATCAATCATGTTAAAGGAGGCGTGGTTTCTGTGTATCAATCATGTTAAAGGAGGCGTGGCTTCTGTGTATCAATCATGTTAAAGGAGGCGTGGCTTCTGTGTATCAGTTAGATTATCGGAGGTGTGGCATCTGTGTTTTAGTTAGATTATAGGAGGTGTGGCTTCTGTGTATCAATCATATTAAAGGAGGCGTGGCTTCTGTGTATCAGTCAGATTAAAGAAGGTGTGGCTTCTGTGTATCAATCATGTTAAAGGAGGCGTTGCTTCTGTGCATCAGTCAGATTATAGGAGGCGTGGCTTCTGTGTACGAGTTATATTAAAGAAGGCGTGGCTTCTGTGTATCAGTTATTAAAGGAGGCATGACCTATGTATATCAGTAATATAAGGAGGTGTGGCCTATGTGAATCAGTCATATTATTAAAGGAGACATGGCTTCTGTGTATCAGTCATATTGTGTGCATTCTAGAATATTATAAAATAATAATATAAAATACAAATTCAGGCAAAAGCTGAAGAAATAAAAAGAAAAGAATCACAAACTCACCGGGCCCATTATCGTAGCCTGCCAATGAAACACTGAAAAAAAACCCAAAAAACAGCATAATTAAAACCAACATATTTAGTAGGACTGGATTCTTCACGCTTTAATGAAGTAATTAATTTAAAGACATATGATTTATGGAGTCAGAGCTCACAGTCTTCTCCCACTGGTCCGGCTGAGCACTGGGCAGGAGGATCCCTCTGTAGATCCGTCAGCTCCTGTGGAGAAAAAAAAAAAAAAAAAAAACACATTAGGAACACAAACATCTGGTGCTTAATCAGAGCATTTAGGTCTTCCAGAACCTTCAAGAACGGTATCTCAGGTTACGCCACGCGTTTTGCCCAATGACTTCTTTGTGCCAAAAAAAAAGTGGAGCAAAAATAGAAACTGAAAGAGTGTGAGCGGAGGAGTATGTGGCACTAAAAATAAATACCATGAACAAATCGCCTTCAGAGCTGTCCATGCTAATTTGGTCCGGCTGCACCCCTGGGACTGGAGTAAATCAAATCACCACGCTGGCGTCAGCTATTAAACAGATGCGCTTCTGCCAGACGAGCCGGAAAAGTTCCACCAGAAATTCGTGCGGATTTCAAGAGCACCAGTTCAGAAAATTTTGTTGTCTGTTTTTATCGTACTGTTTTAGTTCTTGATGCTGTTTATGAGTTATAAAACTCACCCTAAAAATAGCTTCAAATAACTTTCCAGTCAGACCTTATGCAACACAAGTATGAATCGGTGCTAAAATTACTGGCACCCTTTATTAAAGATGGGCTCAAAAGCTGGATGGGGGCTTTGTGGTTTAATTGACTTAATAAACTCACACTCAGAGAACATAACTGTGAAAATATGATCGGATACTCTGTATTAAACTGGGGGGAAAAAATATAACCAGCATTGTAAAACATGAGTCATAGTTATTGGCACCCATGCCTGATGTTTGTGCACCTGGTTCATGGTTTTCTGAACATGCGTGAAATGAAAACAAATAAAATATAAATCATGCTATAGATAGATAGACAGACAGACACACAGATTACAGACAGATAGGCCATCTATACTGTACATCTGAAGCCATCTTATCCCATAATTAATTTTCTTATCCCAAATTATTTCATTTTATAATATTATACCATTTTAAAATGAAAAACCCCAAACCACTGCTATAGTTGTATGTTGATTTATTTCTTTGAGCCTGGTGAGTTGTTTACAGCTTCATCTTTACTTACACAACATCACACACCAGCAACATCCTGCCCTCATTCTTTAGCGCATGTTTGTGTGTGTGTGTGCTCTTTTTACTAAAATGTGTACAAAATCATATGGTGTAAAACTGTTCAAATCATTTAAAAATGAAATACTTAGTTCTATTACGTTTAAAAAATATTATTATATTCAAATATTCAATATTATTTTAAAAAAGTACATGAAAAAAATATATTATTGTTTTCAGACCAAATTTTTTGATAGTTTTTTACTAAGAAAACCTTTACTTATTATAAAACATAAGAAATAAGAGTATATTAGCCAGTAAAATGTATACACACTTTAAGAAAAGAAAAACTAAATTTATTGCTATATATGTTATATATTGACATATATGATAAAATTATTCATATTATATTAATATAATATAGATCATAAAAAAAAAAATCTTCTTCTTCCTGAATATGCTGGAAAAACTGTGTTATTTAAGTACGGTATTTTTACTTGTTTTACCGAAAGATTGCATTAACTGATACCAAAGGAAAACGTTTAAACAACAATTATTATTTTTTAAGGCCGATGCCGCTTTCTTTAGATGTCACCGGTGTTATTATTTAATTTGTCATATTACTAATATAAATACAATAACATTTATTGAACACAACCTGAATTCTATGGTAATTGTAATAATATCACATTCACAGAGCGGAGCTGAGAGATTCAGCCTGATGAGGTCAGATTGATGGATGCTGTGGATTAACTTCATGTTAATAATACTGTGATTTTCTTTAAAAAGGAACGTGTTGAATGAGGTGTAAGTGTAGGGGGAGTGTTTGTGTGAGATGGAGGTGGTAAGTGATGTGGACAGAGTGGGGTGAATCTGTTATAAATACCCCCTGACTGCCCCACTGGCCCTGATTCTGCAGCCTTATATGGCCGTTGAGCGCAGGAGCTCAGTGCGCATGCGCGAACACACTCCCATTCACTAGCAGCTGTTTAAAAGAGGATTTTTGTAAAATAATAAGCATTTTATGCTTTTAAATGTATATAATATGATTATAATTTTTTTCTACGTCATTTTTAAACGAATGTAGTCTACAGATAGGTATGATATACAATAATTATACACGAAATATAAAATAATTGACAATATAATATACAATATATAATAATATATACAATAATTTAATTTTTTTTTTCAAATACATCCATAATGAAACATTAAGAATGCCGTTGCCATGAGCATCAGCTAGCGTTACTCACCTTCTGAATCCTTTTCAACGCCATTTGCTTTTGCTGTTTTTATTGTTAGCTAGCAGGCTAACACTCGGTTTCTCCGCTACAGATAGGTTATTAAAGCGTTATTATGCGTCCACTGGCTGTTAAAGCACCTCTATGAAAGCGCAGAGTGTAGCATTTACGCCGTTTTTTCAGTAAATCTGAAGCCTCTTCGTTCACAAACCTTCACTGACAGCTTTGCCCAGAGACCAACGCGCTACTCTCGCGATACTACGCGAGAACAAGGCCGTCCGCGATCCTGTCCGCGCGAGATTTGAGACTGACGGGAAATGAAGTTCTGGCGCGCTGACAAACCCGGAAGTGTTTCACCGAAGAGTGAATTTGAACATAAAACGAGTGTTTCTTTATCGAATAATAGTTAAATTACGAATAACTATTGATTTGACTGATATAACCACGATTCAAAGTTTGCTTATTTTTTTATTTATGATCTCGTGATCAGAGATGCTATCTTGTAAAGTAGTCTATTTCCACCACAAGATGGCGCCGTAGGGTTTCTTTCTTTTCACATAATAAAACATGGCTGAGGCCCAAACCGCCAAACACACACTGCTTAGCATTGTGTTACCACAAGGAACGGACAAGTTTAAACAACTTTGGAGAGAATGACATGTAAAGCGCAGACAGACAGCTCCCCTACTGGAGATTTAGTGTACTGCATTAAGGATGAATTATTCCATAAAGTATTATAAGTAGTGTGGTTATACAGAATTATTTTTTTTAAGGAGAAATTTTAAAAGATAAAAGTGTAAAAAGAATGGCAGTAAGAGAGAGAGAGAGAGAGAGAGAGAAATAAGGAAAGGAAAAATGTTCTAGTGGACCCTTTTATTATTACTGTATTAATTATTCACTCACTCACTCATCAGCTATACCGCTTTATCCTGTATACAGGGTCACATGGGCCTGAAGCCTATCCCAGGAGACTTAGGGCACGAGGCGGGGTACACCCTGGATGGGGTGCCAATCCATCGCAGAGCACACACTCATTTGCACACTACGGGCAATTTGGGAAACACGATTAGCCTAACCTGCATGTCTTTGGACTGTTAGAGGACACCAGGGTACCTGGAGGAAAACCAACAAGCACGAGGAGAACATGTAAACTTCATGCACACAGACCCCGAGGCGGGAATCAAACCTGGACCCTGGAGGTGCAAGGAGACAGTGCTAACCACTACGCCACTGTGCCACCTCTTATATATTCAATTACTGTATATCTATCTTAAATTTTACATTTTTCTCTTTTGAATTTAAAAAGATAAAAACAAAAGTGAAAGTAGAATCTTATAGAACCCAGTGTACGGCATTTAAAAATATGAATGTGTGAATAAATATTTTTTAATGATGATAAAAAATACTAAAGTTTGTATTACGAAAAGAAAACAAAATGAAAAAAAAAATCTATAAATAATATATAAAGGTAAGTCTCTCCTAAAATAGTCATAAGAAGTAAAAACAGGATTTTTTGCTGCAGTTTTTTTTTAAAAAAAGTTTGAAAATTACTGGAATCTAAAATGTAAAATCAGAATCAGAACCAGAACCGGGTTTTATTCCTTAAGTATGTTGGCACACACACAGGTGTTTGTGACTCTTAGAGTACAGGCCAGCATAAAACACTGCACTTTTGTTATAGACAAAACACTAAACACAGTAAATACACAACAATCTGAGTGTTTGCTTTACAGTGGCACTATGGAAATGAATATCGTCCGTATAGTTTCAGTATTATAAACAATTCAAACTGGACATGAATTTCAGTCCAGCAAAAACTGTGCTGATCCCTAAGAAGTTAAAGTGCTCACACTGATCGTACACAACACCTGATGAGACGTAATGACCGGGAAAGAAATAAAATGCTAACGCCGTGCCGTGCTAGAAATCAGTAATACTGCACAGTTTATAATGAAGTGAATGTGGCATTTCTGTTCAAGACAGCTACTGTTGCCGCTTTTGGGTGTGTCCCACCCTGCGTTTTTGTTTGTTTTCTTTTTGTCAAATGCTAATTAGATAAATACCAATTAACTAACTAGCATTGCTGGCAGATTAGCAAGTCTCGCAGACCACCTGTACCTGTAGCTGCACTCACTCGACAGACGTATAAACAATCTGTGCTTGATTTTCCCTTTAGATTGTCTCTAATGAAAGGTTGTGTATAACAGGTTAAGATAAAACCTTAGAAGTGTACAAGTTTATTTTCAGCCTGGAAGTTGAGTTGTGCGCAAGGACCTAAAAAATGGACAGGTTCAAGAAATCATTTAGTTTGATTGCTTGACTTTACTGAGTCGAGCCTAATTTGCGTGAAAGATGTAAGTTGGTGGACTCTTACACAGGAAACAAATTTCACGACTTTTCGTAAATGTAGGGCTTAAAAAGAGAGTATTTTACTTTCCTAAAACACTCTCAGTGATGTAAAAAAGTGAGATACAGGTTTGTAAGTGCTGAGGAGCTGAAAGACGCCTCTTACTCCATCCTGAGCGAACTCAACTCCAGGCGCTTTCATTCCCAAGTCGTCTCCTGTAATGAGAGGAGAGGATCATTGTGTCCCGCTTACTGAGAGAGGAGACCCGCTGCCCTAAGGTGAAACAAAACGCCTGTTATGTTAAAGGAAAAGAATGACGTCTCTTGTGTTTCCATCGAAATCGGACTATAAGGACATCTCTCTCTCTCTCTCTCTTTTCTTTTTTCTAATTGACAATTGAATCTTCCGCACCACTGAGATTCCACTGACATTTTAACTCCTCAGCCTGATCAGCGCTTTTATATTGAATCCACAAGGAGCCCAATTTCGGAGGTCAAATCAGCAGATTCTCTGAAACAGGTTTATGTCTGTGTGTGTGAGAGTGAGTGTGTGTGTTTGAGATAGCGGCGACGCTGCGCTCTCTCTCCATTTCATTATCTATTTATCGACGTGGAGCAGGCAGTAAAGCAGGCCTGATTGTGCTGGCGAGTGCTCGGGCATTGTGCTCGCCCTATTCATGTGCGAGTCAGCTGGCTGCTCGGGTTTCTGCGTGGCCCTTGTGTCTCGGTGCGTGCTTCTCATGAGCTTCCCTTTCTGCGCCTTAAACAAGGCCAGGAAGAGAGAGAGAGAGAGAGAGAGAGAGAGGGAAAGAAAGAGAGAGAGAGAGTCCATTCTGCTCGCCTTCATGAATGGCCGCCACTGTTCGCTGCTCTTAAATGGCTTGCTTCAGTGTCAGGTTGGTGGAGCCTCTCATCAGTATGACGCTGAGAAAAGGAACGTTTTCTTCTTCGTCTTCTTTTTTTCCCCCCCCTCTCTTTTGGAAGACCTAGAGATTCCTGAAGATAATATGCTATTGTTGGGAAGGAAGGGGGAAGAGATTCGACCCTGAGATTTCAATGACTGCACTGTCCTGCAGACGAGGCCTGGGGAAGCAAGGAGCTCACGTGGGCACCACGCCCACTCCGAGTGCTGCTACTACAGGCACGGCGTGGAACCTTACTGCAAACATACACCGTGCAAGCAGGACACAATACAATAAAAACACACACAGAGATATCTGGTGTTATTTGACTTGAGATAAAGAGAAATCGCTTTGCAAATTACATGTTTATATTAATGCACACACACACACACACACACTATTCTAAACTTTATTCACTTAAACCTGATTTTTATTAAATGTTACTTAAATTTACCTTAAACTAAAAATTCCTTAAACTAAACCTAAATGTTGCTAACTTTATTCACCGTACCTTTTAAACCTTTTTAACCTGAACTTTATTAACATTTAAACTTTGAAATAAAATGTAACTTACTCTTTGCTTTGAACCGATACTATATTAATTTAAACCTGTACTATATTGACTTTAACCTAAACTTATATTCACTTAATTAACTTTAACATGAACTTTAACGTAAATTAGATTGGAAGAGTGTCGTGTAG
>JAOTRS010000035.1:1318534-1332132 GCA_028565755.1 Dinotopterus cunningtoni
TCCCCCCCCCCCCCTTTGTTTATAGAATATCTGACAATTTTACAAGCATTGTGAAGGAATTGTAAACGCCTGGATTACTGTAGAGCTGTGGAATCCAAACTGTTTAAACACAATTTTTTTATCCTAACTTTATCACACTAGCCTAACGTTAGTGGTAGCCTGGTTATGTTATACATGTGTGATGGAGCGGTGGGATTGAGTTACAGCTTTTCCGCGCTCTGTGGGATCCGTGGTGCCCTGAAGCATGCTGGGAGTTGCGGTTCTCATCCACAGATGAGTCAACACCATAAAGCTCTCGCATAAACAGCGGTGTTGAACTTTAACAGGCACCAGGAGCGACTCTCCCCAGCACTTAATTGTCTTAATTGGGTCTCGGGACTGATTTAGTAGTAGGGGGTCGCGGTCTAACAACTCCTCGCTTCCTTTGTTTAGCCTCCTTTTATTTTATGAGAGTCAAGTTCAGTGAGGCCCAGAGTAGCTGCAGTGTCGGAAATTGACGTTGTAGATGTAATGATTTTTGCGTCGCTGATGATGCATCATAGTTTCCTCGAGCACATACTTTCCTGTGTCACTCCGAGTGGGGAAAATAGTTTTTTTAAAAGTTGGTTAAAGCAGTTAAAGCTGTTGTAATTACTGTTTTCCTTTTAAGGGAATTTACGAAGTATTTCTGGTTATGTGGAATCACACAAAAGGAATAATAATCCACGGGTCTGGTTTGCATTGTGTTGCCTCTGAATGTTTTTTTGTTTTTTTAAACGACAACCATTTTTAATTTATGAATACCTATGTTAGGCTTTTTAATCATTTAGAATACATTGCCTGCCCAACAAACATGCCATTTCTGGAGGATCAACTTATTGGGCTGCATCTAGCAAAGAAAACAATTAAGGAGATTTGAAACGACTGGAGCTGGGTTAAGAACACATTATAAAAATCTGGAAGGATAGTACTGAACCGTGAACTTCAGGGGGAAAAAAAACTTGAATAGAGATCACTTTAAACATTTGGTGAAGTTGCATGGTAAAAAATCAACAGTGAAAACCAGAGCTATGTTTAATAGTGAAATTAAGAGCATTTCCACACACACACAATGTGATGAGAACTCGCAGGATTTGGACTAAACAGCTGTGTGTCCATTAGAAAACCACTTGTTAGTAAGACTCATCAGAAAAAACGCTTCGGTTTGCTAGAGAGCATAGCGATGGAAAAAGGTCATGTGACCTGGTGAGTCCAGATTGCGCCTATTCCAGAGTGATGGGCGTGTCAGGGTAAGATGGGAAGCAGATGAAGCAATGCATAGTGTCCACTGTACAAGTCTCTGGAGACAGTGTTATGATCTGGGGTGAAAAGGTAATGAAATGAAATGCTAAAGTCTGTGACTTTTTTTTGGCCAGTGTGTAACGGTACGTCCATGAAACAAGTTAGTTCCTGGTATTGCTTATGTTATAGAAGCTGTAAACAGTCGTTCCCTCACCAGTGTGTCCTTTGTCCTGGAGATGTCTTTGTGTTGTTGGTGGATTTTATAGAATACTGACACTAAAAAAAACTCCTTCCATGAATGTCCCATAAGCACATTTTTCCTTAAAGGAAACTTAACTATATTAACAAAAAGCTCTGTTTAACTTTAGTATCAAGCTGGATGTATTATAATCTTGGATTGTTTACTGTACAAGTCACTGTGAATATATGTTACTATAGAGACAATAACGTATTCAAATGAGAATATTAATATTAATCTGTAGTTAGACTACCAGCCGGAACCACTGTCATTGCAGCTTTATTAATTATTGGAAGGTAATTTTGTATAATTTCCTTATGGAATTAACTAATTCATTGACTATGATGTATTTTATCCAATGTTAGCCCCGTCCACTGTACATAAACAAAGGGGAAAAAAAGCTTTGGATATAAATATTAAGCTCATAATATATAAATATTATGAATATAATGAATGCAAACCCTAAACCTAAAACCACACCCATAAAAGCATTATTGGTAGCAAATGTTGCTTTGTTAACTAGTTGCTTAGCTAAAGTCAGTAAACAGTTTAAAAGACACATTACGGAGAGCTTTTAGGATTTTAATTCAATCGAATTCCACAGGAAAAATCAGTAGCAAATCCGTTGCTCGGATTAGGAACCCGAAAACAACTTGAGACTTAACTTGTCTCTCACGTAAAGTCACAATCAATATGTTTAACAATCGAGATATATAAACGAGAAAGTGAAGTATTTATCCTCGCCTGTAAAAAGCCAGACACAGCAAGCTGGCCCATTAACAAGCTAACGTTTTGCTGATGGAGCGATATCCCTGCGCTGTAAAGTGAGGAATTTGTGAGTTTGAGGTAATTGAAAAGTAAATGGGATTGTGTGTTTTTGTGTGTTTGTTCAGGAGGCGCCAGAGGCGGGGGGAGAGAGAGAGAGAGAGAGAGAGAAGGAAAAAGGGAAGAGGGATAAGACAGAGAGAAGGAGAGAGAGAGAGAGAGACAAAAAAAAATTAAGACAGAAACAGAGTGAGAGAAAAAGGGAAGACAGAGAAATAGAGAGAGAGAAAAAGGAAGACGTGGGAGGATAGAAAGAAACCAAATGAGACAAAAATAGAGATAAATAAAGAGACACAAAGGAGAGAAAGTTAAACATAGAGGAAGAGAAATGAGGAGGATAGATAGATAAAGAAGGGGGGATTTGCTGAGAAGTCCAGACTAAACAGGACATTTGGGGAAACTTTTAACACCTTTTAGACTCATAAAGAGGCCCATTGTCCTGTACGGTATTACATCATTAAACAATTATATACTTTCTCTCCCTCTCTCTCTCTCTCTCTCTTCTTAACAAAGGGCAGGGAAAACAAAGTTTAAAACACACGCACAGACACACAACAAAACACTTCATTAAAAACAGTCGTGGAAAACTTCATTTGAAAAAAGCCATGCTGCAATGCCCTTTACTCGTCTCAGTTAATTAAAAACGTAATGTTAAATCATTAAAAAAAAAAACACTAGAGTAAATTGACCTGATCACGAGTGGCCCTGTGTCACACATTAGCTTAGCTAATTGTTATAATGATATGTATATAAGGAAACATGGCGAGTCTCTTATGTACAGGGTGGGTTTTATTGGAGCGTTAGCTCATCCTGAGTCCATCATGTCCTCATTGCGAGTGAGGCAGGAGCTCTGCGGAGTGGGGAAAAGGAAAACACTACAGGCTCTGAGGAAGCTCAACACTCAACTGTGTGTGTGTGTGTGTGTGTGTGAGAGAGTTTTAGAATTGCAGCACGATGACTAATCGTGGGCAGTTTGACAAAAAAAATCTCATCATGATACTTCAAGACATTTTTACAATACCCAATATTCAGGTTGGCTAATAAGCTGCCAACAAAACAGTTGTGTAAATATTATAATAAGCACATGTGTTTACCTAAGCTTCCCAAATCTGCCATTTCATCTGTACATCATTTAAATTGATGTTTAACAAGTGTGTTTTTGTGGCAGTTCAATAAAACTGAACTGTTAGTTTTGGATAAAGCTAGTTCAAGGGTTAGCATTTTATGTGCTGCTCGTTTCTCAATTACAACGTTTACTGCTGTATAATGCTAGTTTGGAGGTTTAAGTGTTTTCCACTATATTGTGCTGGTTTAGGAGTTATATTGTTTTTTTATATTGCTAGTTTTTGAGTTATAATCTATTCTATAAGGCTAGTTTTGCAATTATAATAATTTCTATATTGCTAGATTGGGATTTCTATTATACTGTATAATGCTAGTTTGGGAGTTATATTCTATTCTATAATGCTAGTGGGAGTTTTATTGATTTCTATATTGCTAGTTTTGGAGTTATATCCTATTCTATAATGTTAGTTTTGTGGTTATATTAATTTCTATATTGCTAGTTTGGGAGTTTTATTGATTTCTATAATGCTAGTAGGAGTCATATTGTTGTCTATAATGTTAGTTTTGGAGTTATATTCAATTGTATAATGCTAGTTTTGCAGTTATATTGATTTATATATTGATAGTTTGGGATTTCTTTTTTATTATGCTAGTTTGTGGGCTTGCCTGTTTATGAGAATGATTAGTGAACTAAAAATAAGTGACCGTTGTATCTCTGACACTTGGTCTGACCCACTACAGATAAGCTGAGGGGGATTTACTGAGTCCTTATCTGTTCCTGAGGTGATTTTACACATAATAAACTTATTAGTGAAAATACCGATAGAGTTAAAATACACGACGATCAATCAGCATGCCAGCGCGGGCTAAAAGGTTCAGGGATTATTCGAGTCCCTCTTTGACCTGTTGCTAATCACGGCCTGAGTTTACTGACAGCTTTAGCAGCGTACATTAGCGCTGCTGTTTGTGCTGTTTAGCCAAGTGTGAATGACAGTTAAAGCAGTCGGACAGCTAGCGGGCTTCCTCAGGGAACAAAAGAGGGAAATCCTCTTTTTGCACACAAACAGCAACAGAGCCACACACGGTGCCCGCTCAACACTTAAACACACACACACACACACACACACACAAAGCACAGCAGCTTATCTTATGAATTTAACTACCAATGAGAAACAAATGCACATAAATAAAAAACCCTTATACCACATGTAGTCAATTACCCAAGACATGTTATGTTAGTTTATGCAGATGTTAAGCCACAGCTGTTGCATTCTCAGCTCTGATTGCTCAGAAGGTGTCAATTTATTTTCTACAACAGCAGCTTTAGAAAATGCAGGATTATATTAACTAATATGTTTCTGATCCTATAGTAACAACCAGCACATGGATTTCTATTGAGGATGCTCCAGGTGAATGGATTTAAAACACGTGTGTAATCAATTGGTTGCCGTGTTCTAGTATCCAGTGACAAGATTCATGGAAGGAGTCTCCAGTGTCAGAACAGTCAGGACAGATGAGTGTAAGGTCTATGGTTTCTTGTGGAGAAAATGACACGTGTGAGTGTTTAAAGCTTCGTTTATTGTCGTATGCGAGAACAGGAACCGAATTACATCATAGCTGTTCCAAAGCATTTAAAAATAAAAACATTTTATAAAAAAAATTAATCCACCTTAACAGCAATTCGGATTTGTCACACCACCGCATTAGTGATTATTAGTTTTTTTTATAGTCTTGCTGCAATTTTATAAATTTGTGTATTGACAAGGCTTAACATTGTGCGAATGACAAAGTTGTAGCTCCAGGTCAAAACTAAACAAGCAACCTTCAGACACCGAACATGTCTTTCCTGATCGACTTGAATGCTGTTTTTTTTTTCTTACCAGAACATTCCTTTAAATTGTTTTGACTTTACAGCCAAACTTCACAATGTCCACTCAGTGTTCCCGTGCATAGGTGTGTCTCAGTTCAGTCTGGGTTTTAAAAACCGCTGCTGAAATGTTTATTAGCAGGAGCAGCAGTGAGGCTCTGCTCGCCATCAGCTCAGTGATTAAATCTAAACGTAACTTTCGCGCGGCACACGATGCGTATCTATGATTTACACTCGCGTTCCGAAACAGTCCGCGTGTTTCTCCTCTACGCTGTGTCGTAGACAAGCAGGGCCGTGTAGCTGTAAGTACAAGCAGATGAAATGGCACCCGGGTAATGAAATCTAAACAGGCCTATTACTCAGAGGAGGCCTTGGACGAGGCTGGCGCTCCCCGTGAAGACTGTACCGCTGTGAAAGGCTGCATTTATAGCCGTTTTGTATTCCTCTGGGTGGGTGGAGGGGTTACAGTGCTGCTGCAAAAAAAAAAAAAAAAAAAAAAGGAGAAGAAGAAGGGGGGGGGGGGTTGTGCCATGCAGGAAAACAAGATTTATTTGACTAAAAGCCACAGTGCCCTTGAAATCCAGAGTGAAAAGAGAAGAGTGGGCTTTGTGCTTTATTAGATATGGGCAACAAAGGAGAGCAAGGGTGAGCAGGCGTTTGAACCCTGACATAAAAGCCTCGCAATGTGAGGCTCAAACATAAAAAATGTTTCGAAAAGAGATGTCAGAGCGTTTTGTGCTGTGACAGAGCTCCCATTACTACCAGGGAGCTGAAATGCAATCGGGGGAAACTGTATCCTGTTGTGACGCTTCACTTTACACACACACACTCACACATACATATATACGTAAATATATATATATATACATATATAAAATGTAACGTGAGAGAGGTCTGAGCTGACACAAAGGGTTGTGTTACAGCTTGTTTGTGTCGGAATCCGACATACTCCCGGTGATAGTTATAGATCGTCCTCTATGAGAGTCCTCGGGTATGAGGAAACTGCGTGTCTGTGATGCATCGACAAGCACGTGTGCCTGCTTGCTAGCGTGTTAGCAGACATTACATTATATTTTGCTAAGTATCGAACATGCTGTGCGTCTGCTGTGCATGAGCGGCTGTTTTTTTCACATGCACAATTTTAAAATATGCAATAAAAAGAAAAAAAAGAAAAGAAAATGTGTGTGTGCGTGTTCTTATTCTGATTCTTGACACAAAGTTTGATGAAACTCTTGACCTGTATTCAAACGATTTCATGCACACACTGCTAGCACGTGATTGGATAATAATAGACAGAGATGCAGGTGTTTTTTCTTGTATGCATGCACATGCATTTGTGCTTTTGTTTTGTTTTTTCCTCATTATTTCTCATGCCCTCACAAAATGGTACGTGAGCAGGTCTGTTTTTTTCATCCACGTGCATCCAAGCATGCATGAGGGATCCATCTCTCTCACTCTTTTTTTTCTGTTTAAATATGATATAAAAATGAAAAGAAAAACAGAGCATCTAGGACAGGTGTGTATGCGTGGGTGTGTCTGTGTGCATATACTGTATATAATAATGTACTCAAATAAAAGTGCACGGTATATATACTGTACATGCTTATCTTTGTTCATCTTGTGCCATGGTGTTGGACACAAACCCAAGCTCATATTTTATACACAATATGATTTGAGCAAGTGCCTAGGCACGCACCCACATAGGTAAAAGTGTGTGCTTGTGTATGCATAGGCACTTACGCACTTACACAATCATACTCACACACACACACACACACACACACACACACACACACACACACACACACATGTGTATGGTAAGAGAAGGGTCCTCTCATCCTGTCACACAGTAAACAGTTGCTTTCCCATGAGCGCCCTCGTGTTCCTGTTGTCGGCCAGCTTCGAGCACACTGGGAAACATCCCGGCCCCTATTGTCCTGGAGGTCGAAGGTCACAGGATGCCCCTAAAGCGCTCAGTGAGCGAGGTGAGAGGTGGGATGCGAGTTACGATAAAGAGGCCTGTCCAACCCCCCAATTGAAAGAAAGAAACACATTAAAACGTATTCTTTCTCTCTCATCCATGTCTCTCCCCCTCCTTCGCTCTTCATTCATTATCAGACGCTGCTCTTTCGAGAGCCTGGTAGAGGTGGGGGTCGCTAAGAGGGAGAGGACACACACACACACACACACACACACAAAAAAAGAAGAAATGGAGGTGGTCCTTCTCTCACATACAATGGCTCGACTCAGCAATTCAGTATCCACTTCCTGCCCGGAGCCGGACGATCCTACACCGCTCTATCTCCCCCCACCACCACACACACACACACACACACACACACTCTGCTGCTGCTTGGACGTCTTTATTATGAGCTCGCACTGGGCTGAAAGACGTGGACGTCAGCTTTCCCACAGTGGCCTGGGCAGTGCTTTATGAGTCAGAGAGGAAAAAAGGGGTAACTGATTAGTTGCCCCAGGAATTCAGGGGGTTGTTCTTATGGATTGGTTGATTCTTCATGACAAGGTCACATGACAAGCTTCTACAGGCGGAACACACAAAGGGGTGGGGCGACTTTTCTTAACTTTTCCCACGTTTCATTCCCGTGAACGCGCGCAGGCTGATATGAATCGCGGATCAGTGTGAAATGATTTAGCACCATGAGGGTTTAATAGGTTGTTCTAGATCGCGCTCTAGATGGTATTGTTATCTCTTAACTTTCAACGTGTTACACAGTTATAGACTGCAAATCAAAAGTAGCTAACGTTCGCCGGAAGTCTATCGCACTCGAAATCTGATCTGTAAATCTGTCTCAAACCGTGACCAGGTCTTCATCGAAACTACACAGAGATACACCGACTGAGGCCATCTTGGAAAATAATAATATTTTTTTTTGATCTTATCACAGTTTGAGCTCCAGCCCTTAAACTGAACATTAACTCACTCAATCATCATCTATACCGCTTTATCCTGTTTACAGGGTCACCAGGGGGCCTGGAGCATATCCCAAGAGACGCGGTGCCAATCCATCTTAGGGCACACACACTTACACTCACTCTCTCACACATAGGGGCAATTTGGGAACACCAGTTAGCCTAATCTGCATGTCTGTGGGACGAAACCAGAATACCCAGAGGAAAGCCACCAAGCACGGGGAGAACATGCAAACTCACATTCAGTGCACACAGACCCCAAGGCGGGACTCGAACCCGGACCCTGGAGGTTTATGCTGAACAATTTTACAGATGGGCCCAAACAATCTATACACACATTAACAAGTGTTATCTATGCCCTTATTTAAAAAAAAAGGTGATTTGAGTAATTTTAGCGATGTGGAGGATTATGTTTCCTCTAAAGATGTCAGTAGTCGCATCATTGTTGATATGGACATCATGTGACCATCAGAAAAGAGCCAAAGAAAATGGTGCAGGGACGCTTTTTCTTTTGGGCAACGCAAGTGCTTTTCTAAATTTGTACGAAGAAGCTGAGTTGTCATGCAGATCAACCCCTCTGGACGCTCTAGTCAACATTGTTAATACAGAAGTTCCGACTAGCATCCAGACCACTAGCATCCGGACACTAGCCGAAATGCTAGTGTCTGGATACGAGTGGTAGCCACTTTGAGCACTTAATGTGATCGGATTATTCAAACAGCTACCCTTTGATGTTTATATAAATTTAATAATAACATTCTTACACACATATTTTCATGTTGAAATGAGTATATATGTTTTAGTTTAGGCCCCTCTGTAGAGGCGCCCAACTTGGATGGTGAAACCCCTTTCACTGGTGTATTTTATACAGTTGGCTCTACTCCCTGCTCCCAGTTGAGGGAAAATCTCAGTAGAGGAACCTTCCCTTGACTAAGTCCCTGCGATGACGATAACACAGACATCACTTCCTCTGTGCGCTACCATGGTAACGTAAACAACTCAGGTTCCGCTTGCTGCTACCGTGAAAGTCTTTCACACAATTGCAAAAGTGTAACATAAAATTAAATCTAATACATTACAATAAAAAAATAAACAGTTATACTATTAAAATGCAAATTAATGTTATTTGATAGGAGATTTATAGCCTGTGGAATATAAATGATTTATTGATTGATTAAATGGGTAGATTACTTACAAAGTGTTATTATTATTATTATTATTATTATTATTATTATTATTATTATGTAATATGAATATTATGAGCTCTGAGGGGTTTTTTTTTTTTTTGGTTGTTTTTTTGTGTGTGTGTGTGTGTGTGTGTGTGTGTTCCAACATTGTGCAATGAGTGCTGGATGCAAAGTGATGAACTCACTCACAAATTGGCCACCTTCCGATCGGTGCGGTACGCTTTACAGGGTAGTTCCCTGTGAAGTGTACTGCACAGGGTATTCACCCTATGTTACATAAGATACCGCAGGGAGCAAAACTGCTCAGTTTAAAGGGCCTCATTGCGCCTTGCTGGAGCACAAAAAAAAGGAGCTCAACTAGGAATCAATATATTAATTACCATAATTATCGAGGACGACATAATATTAATATGACACAATAATTTGAAATTTTATTTAATCAATAAATCCTTACTATTATACGGGCTAGTGATCTGTAAAAAAATTGCACAATAATATTTTCCCCTTACACCTTGTAAATAAAATGAGTTGTACATTTAAATAGTAAAGGTTTTATATCTGTATCAGTGTTTTATTTTAATAAGTATTCAATATTTGACTTCTGCAGTGTGAATTTTGTCAAGGGAAGTCCCCTTTAGAGTGCACTGTGTTTAATGGAACTCAGCCATTGCTCCGCCCCTTTATCGTGAACACTGGAATGTCATCTCAGACAGAAAAAAAATCACTTTGTATAATTATTACAAAACTAATTATGTTAGAGCTCTATCTCTTATCCTAGACACCGGGACATTACAGAGACGCCCATCTTGTATGATCAGAAATACATGTATTGCTTTTTCCTCAGCTCCGCCCCTTATAATGAGCACTGTTATGTTATAAAGGCAGTCATCTTGGACAATCATTCATTTATTCATTTTCTATACCGCTTATCCTGTACAGGGTTGCAGAAGGCCTAGAGAGACCTTAAAAGATCCAGAAGAATTTGGGCATGAGGTAGGGTAGACTCTGCACAGGGTGCCAGTCCGTCACTGTGCACACACACACACACACACACACACACAGACACATAATACAGGCAATTTGGGAATTATTCAATTCAATTTTATTTATATAGCACTTTTAACAATGGTCATTGTCTCAAAGCAGCTTCACAAAATGAAAAGAAAATTTATGGAAGTGTGTATGAGTGAGAAAAAATGTGTTTAGATAGTAATGAGATTGTGAGATTGTCCCTTATGAACAAGCCGAGGGCGACGGTGGCAAGGAAAAACTTCCTGAGATGGCAATAGGAAGAAACCTTGAGAGGAACCGGACTCAACAGGGAACCCATCCTCATCTACGGATAACAGAAATTATATAACGACATCATGTTTTAGGCTGCTGGAAGTTCAGCATAACAGAAGTTATCCAAGTTATCATGGGGTCCAGTTCAGCACAGGGACGAGTCAGCAGGTGCAGAGGACAGAGGGGGGTCTGGATCACTGGGAGCTCTGGGGAAGCATGTGTAGATCCAAACCACCATGAATGCCTCAAGATCTTGGCAGGGTTGGCCTCCGCCTACTGGAGCTGGCACAATCTCCAGTTGCCTCAGGATGGGTAGAGAAAGGAAAAACAGGAGAAAAAGAATTAGCGTAGATGCCGTTCAGGATATTAGCAGCGCTAGATAGGAGTGTGCATTTAGATATACTGGAGTACGAGGTTATGGGATGAATTATGTGTATGCCAGATTAAAGAGAGTCTACTTGGTAGACTGTGTCTGAGCCCAGAACACTGTCCGGAAGGCTATTCCAAAGCTTAGGAGATAAATATGAGAACGCTCTACCACCTTTTGATATTCTTTTTGATATTTTGATATTCTGCGAACTACCAGAAGTCCAGAGTTTTGCGATCTTAAGGAACGTGGTGGATTGTAATGTGTCAGAAAACAGGCTAGATATGTGGGAGTTAAAGTAGTTTGTAGTTTGTAAATAATTCTAAACCGAACAGGTAGCCAGTGCAGGGGTGATAATATTGGGGTTGGACAGTTAGTCTAATCTGCATGTCTTTGGATTGTGGGAAGAAACCAGAGTACCCCGAGGAAACCCACCAAGCACAGGTGCAAACTTCATGCACGAAGCCCCGAGGCGGGAATCGAAGGCAGAACCTGGAGGTGCGAGGACACAGTGATGGTCACAGTGACATCTTAGACAATCAGAAAGTTTTTTCCCTCAATGTAGCTTATTATTCCACCTTTTTTTACGCTTTCGACTGTAAGTATACAAGGCATACTAATTGGCTTAATACCAAACCAACCAGACTCTATTTAGCTCCACCCACATATTCATTCATTCCTTCATTTTTACTAATTTGCAAATAAACAAAATTGGTGTTAAATTACTGAGTAGATTCTGAACTTTAATAATTAGGGGGAAAAAACATCTAGAGTTCATTAAACATTATGGTCACCAATCAATTCTTCTGAAGCAAACCCTAAATAACTCGCATGATCAGTTTCAGCCTTGAAGGACTTGTACAGGACACAGGATAGGATTCTGCGGAAACATGCATGCAAAGTGAATGACAGAGCCATGTTTAACAGTTTGCTAATGAACCTGATTACTAAAATAACATGACCTGCACTGGCCAATCAGCTTTGTCATAAAAATCATAATCATTAAAATGAGGACCTCAGGCAGGAGGAGATTTATGGATGCAGTGAGAGAGGACATGAAGTTAGTTGGTGTGAGAGAAGAGGGAGCAGAGGATAGGGTTAGATGGAGGCAGATGATTCGCTGTGGAGACCCCTGAAAGGGAACAGACGAAAAACAAAGAAGAAAATAAAAATGAGGACCTATTAGTAACTGATGATGTCTCATTCGAAGTGAAAACTGGGGGCGCAATTTAAAAAAAAGGAACAAATTGTGTCACTGTACTGTATATCTGTATATCTATTGTAAGATACAAGGTGTACAGTCTTAGGTGTTTGGGTGCAATCATACAATTAACAAAAAACCTGTACCATTATAATGTCACTGAGAGGAAAGAAAGAACAGACTTTTCTTCTTGCTGCGAAAGTTATTCAGGAAATTTGGAGGGGAAACATGTCCTCTTGAACATCTGACATTGTGGAATATTCCAAGTGTTTCATAGGGATGAATGTGTTCAGAATGATTGAATAATCCATATAATCTATATATATATATTTTTTTTTTCATCTGATAGATTCATGCATTAATTAAAAATAATAATCAAGTATTTTTTTTTGATTATTTATTTTATGAGTATGATTATATTACAAGGTAAAGTGTAGTCACAGTTATACCGTAACTATTTTTTGTCAAATGTATTCATCATGTATAAATGTATTTATTAAAAACAATACGCTGCTCTCTTTATCTTTACTTTACATTCCTGTAAATAAGTGTAATATCACTAATACACAAATGTCACCCCATCACATGACCCTTGGTGTGTATATACAGTTAATATAATTGCATTGGTTGTCGTTAAAGCACTCCACCGCATATTCCTCTCCCTGCTTAGCTTTTAACATCAGGTAATTATGTGGTCAAGCTTTCGCACCCGTCTGGCTTAATAACATCGACTTCCGTGCCATTGCACGCCTTTATGATGATAATAAGAGTAAATGACACAGCCCATCAGCACAGAGGGCAAAATCATTGTCTTCTTCTCTCCGCTTGAGTGACCTGAAGTGGCAGAAAAGAAAAGGGGAAAACTTATTGTGAAGCACATAAGTGAGATTCTTTCCTCTTGGCTCTGACCGCAAGGAATCCCACATGCGGTCGAGCGGCGTAGCTCTGGGTTTCTCGTCCTCAGCCGTGAAAAAAATAAGGGCCCACGCCGTCTTCACTCACCGATCGCTCCGATCGTCATCGGCTCGCTTAAAATACCGCACCGGGTTCTGCAAAACACTCTCTGAAAGTCAAACAGATGCAGGAATGGAACTCAAACACGAGGCACAAGCAAATGCCAAGCACGGTGACGTCAATGAAGCAAAGCATTTAAAGGGAATGCCTCATTTGCTTAATCTTTAATAATGTGAGCTAAAACAGCATGCGCTCCACCGCTCCATCTCACACAATGATGGATTTGTATTTAAAAATCACATAAAACCACTTCATTTCTTTTACTAATACAATCATACAGTTTCTGTCAGTGACTACTACTATAACTACAACTTTACCGTAGTTAAATCATAATCATTACAATAATCAAAACATACTGT
>JAOTRS010000035.1:1357633-1367966 GCA_028565755.1 Dinotopterus cunningtoni
ATATATAATATGTTATATCTTTGTCATCACAGTTAAAACAATATATAAAATTTTATTTAATATAATAATCATATATCACACAGTCTAATCGTCATAGTCTATCACACACTGTAATAGTATTTTAACTGTGATAATCTGAAAAAAAACAAAACAATCACATTAAGACAACAGTTATGGAAATGATTCGGGAGCGCGCGCGAATCGATTCCAAAACGACTCATCTGCTCGGTTCCTTCCCGCGAATCGTATCGAGCGCGCGTGTCGTTTTTCAGCGCGCGGCTCCTCCTCTACTCCGCGTTTCTAAACGCACGGGCGCTCCGCGCGCGCACTGCCCCGACCAGCAGCAGCTCAGCGTGCACGCGAGCGGACAGATCATTCTCCTGTCTTAGCAAAAAGAGACAGGCTTCTTTAATTTTCTTTTCTTTCTATTATTATTTTTTTTAAAGAACAGACACCGAGTCGTGCCTGCGGAAAGGATTTTAAAGATTGCGATATTTCTTACTTTTTTTTTCTTGTTGTTTAAGGAGCCGTTTTTTTTCCATCGCTCGCGCACATTTTGGGTGAAAAAAAAAAGTCTCGCGACGTGACCGTTGAAACTTTTCCCCCCCTTTTAGCAACAAGCTAACCTCCCGGAGCCTGCTTGTGGAAGCCGACCTGAGGCGACGGGCAGAGTTTGAGGAGGTCTGGGGGAAACGAAAAAACGCTTTTAGTGTCGACTTGTTGCGCTCGAAAAGTCGAGTTTGGATTGCAGGAAGCGAATTTCGAGCGCTTTTGGAAGTTTTGCAGACTCGCTTGTGCGTGTTTTTGTATCGCTTTTGTTCTCACAGAAGAACCAGGCTTCACTCATTTTACACGATTCACTCACTCGACTCCATCACACACTCGACTCCCTCACTCCATCAACAGCCGAGAAGTTTTTACCCGAGTCTCGAGTGAGTTTTGCAAGACTTTTTGTTTTTTTCCACCTTGTTTTTTTGAGGTTTTTAGCGTTTGTTTCCACGGAGCTGGATTTCACAACGTTAGTCATGGACAAGCTGGATTTCGCTTCCGAGGATTACTACTGAAATAGTGTTTTATTTTCTTTTTCTCCAAATGCTGCCCGTGAACTGAGCTAACACTTGCTTTTCATACAGCAAGCTACAGTTCCCTGATCCAGCACGTTTTGGAGGGATTTTAGCGCATATATCTATCTATCTGTGTGTATATATAAATATATATATAAAAAAACACTCTTCAGAGCCAACATGCCGCAGTTAAACGGAGGCGGAGGAGACGAGCTCGGGGCGAACGACGAGATGATCTCGTTTAAAGACGAAGGCGAGCAGGAGGAGAAGACAGCCGAGAGCGTGTCCGCCGAGAGGGACCTGGACGACGTCAAGTCGTCGTTAGTGAACGAGTCGGAGAATAACAGCAGCTCGTCAGATTCGGAGGTCAGTCTGAGCGTTCAGGAGGGGGGATAAAATAAATCAATCAAATAAACTTAACACACGGCCCTAATGTAGTGGCTAAATTTTGGGTCAGAAAGAAAGAAAATTGCGCGTGCGTATTAAGCACGCGAGGTTGCAGGTTGCCATGGTGACCCACAACCGCTCCTGTTTAGCCTTTTCTGTATAGATTAAGAAATAATGCGCAAAGGTGTGATATCGGTGTCTGGTGTGTTTATTTATTTTTGTTTCTCCATAGCCGACTGAAAGACGCCCACCACCTCGTTCCGACATCGAAAGTTACGAAAAAGCCCGAGAGTGTTTTACTGAAGGTAAGCGGTATTTTCAGGTTGTTCTCTTATACCCCATTTGGCTCAAAATTATTCTTTTTTTTTTTTTCATCATGTCGCCTGGTCTTAATTTTTCCCTTACAAAGCACTGAGGAGACATGAAGATGGAGGTTTGTTTAAGAGCCCGCACTACCCAGGTTACCCCTTCCTCGTGCTCCCGGATCTCACCAGCCCATATTTACCCAACGGAGCTCTGTCTCCAACTGCCCGGACCGTGAGTACCCCCTCACACACGCACGCACGCTCTGTTGTACACCACCCATGTCATCACTGTGCGCTGCTTTTAATGAGCCCACAGCACACGTTTCTAATGGCCCGTGTTACAGCAGTTCTCTGAAGTTTAGGGCTCTGTCTGAACTTCACACGGAGCATAAAGTTCAGCCGTGTGCACAGAGTACAGAGGGTTGTTACCCCGGTTACGGACACTTTAACATTTGATCAATGCACATTCTTATTCGAAATGGATTTCTAAGACACTTTATAGGTTGTGTCGAGCTTGCAGGCATATCTGTCCGTCGAGGATGACTGTAAACATGTCTGATTTGCACCGCATGTAGAGGGGAGAGATACTCCATGCTCTGTGTATTTTAAACCAAAAACTTTGTAACAATTGATCTCTATCGGAAGGTTGTGGCTAGACAAGTCGATTGTAATATCATATGGCCATAACAGGTTTGTACATTTTACAAAATTTTTAACATACTCAAAACTCAGACAATGTCATGTCAAAAGAACATGTCATGTCTGAGTTTTAGGTATGTTAAAATGTTTTTTTTGTTTTTACCCTTTTTTGCGTTTACCCTGTGCTATAATTTATTTAATAATCAGATCACTTAACGTCCATGTGGAAAACTAATCCATTTAAAATAGGGCTAGATTTTGTTTAATATGCGTATTCAGGTACAAGCAAACAAACCCAAAATAAACCAGCTGAACCTATTCACCTGTTAAATGTGATATTCAAGGCCTCTGTGTGGGTGTGAGAGAGAGAAAGAAAAAGTTATGACATCATGTTTTTCTATCCGGAGTGATTTAGTGACAGGACACTGTCACGGTCCTCGCTTTGCTGGTGCCAGTCTTTGTCTCGGTTCCCCTTGCTTGGCTGTCATCTTCGTATTTGTGTGTGAAATGCTTGGGGGATGGAGCTAACACCATAAAAAGTGGACTCCAGTGCAGAGCTGCCTGGCTGTTAGTTTGCCAGCAATTAAGTTTTTTCTCTTGAGTTAAGTCCTGAGTTAGCTTGCTTGAGTTTGCCCCCCCCTTATCCACAACTCCAGTTCTCATAAAATTCTTGGGTATAGTTTGTACTGGATGATTGGCTGGAAAAAAAAAGGTAAACTTTTTTTGTTTGGTGCCAGGCTTTTATTCGTGTGTGTGTTTGGCTGGTTTTGTCTTGTGCAAGGCGTCAAGTTTTGGATGTTTGTGAAACCTCAGATGCCTCATTTGTTCGAGTTTAGCGTCGTGTTCTGGGAAAGTTGAGCAGCCCTTTTTTAGCTCGTGCACTGGCTTCTTTCAGCGTCGCTCGCTAAAGAACTCAGCGGGCATTCATGTCAGGAGAAAGAAAAGTTCAGGCCTCTGCAAAAGTGAAGCTTTCTTTTCTTTCTTTTCTTTTTTTTTTTTAAACATAAACTGCAAACCATTTCTACTAAATCTCTGGGTTACGCCACTATTTATTCCAAACCCACAAATCCCTCTCCTCGCCCTGAATCCCAAATTCGTTTTGATTGGGAGCAGCCAAGCATTTGACTGAAAAGTAGCACAACCCCCCCACCCCCTTTTTTCCTCTTCTCTTCTCTTTGCCAAACTCCTCCTGTTTTTTTTTTTTTTTTTAAGCTCTCCTCATTTCTCTCTCTCTCCCCCCCCCTCCTTCCCTCTTTCAGTCCTCTCCATTCAATTACTGAGGCGTTAGGCCAGCATTGTTATTCAGAGGGGGTGCTTGATGGCTTCATTGCGGCGCTCCGTAGGCCCTCATTAGCGTAATGGCCTCTCCTTACGTGCTAGGTGCATACCTTTGCAGAGATCCTCTTTTGTTTCTTAGCATATACAAGACTTTTTTTTTTTTGTAATCTCTCACAACCTCTTCTCCCTCCTCCTTCTTTCCATCCACCATTTCCATACTTTGCTAATGCCTCATGTGTGTGCAATTTTTTTTTTTTTTTTGGCGTTTAGTCCCCACCCCAAAAAAAGGATTTTGTAGGTGTTCTTAGTGGTGTTTTGCATAGTTGTTAGACATGTTTGTGAAGTTTGATCAGACATTGCAGAGGTGTCGTTTCAGGTCAGGAAGGCATTTTGTCACTGATTTAGACAAATAAGTTGCTTGATAATGTGCATTTTTTTTTTGTTTGTTTTGTTTTGTGTTTAAATTCCTCACGCTCGGAACATTTAGTTTGCAGTAAGCAGACAGACAATCTAATTGACTTGGTGCCAAGAGTTGTGTGTGTGAACTTATCAGATTTAGCCCAAGGTGTCAGTCGGTGGTGGGGAGCTGTGTGTACCTGTACCGGTATCTGTGTGCGCGCGATGTAGACGAGCTTAGCCTGTCACTCAACACCTTTTCCGTCTGAGCCGTGACTTAGTCGCCTGAGTGACCGGCATTCTTTACATATTTACACACCAGTCTTAATCCGGGGCCCTCTCACACACCGACCCCGAGATGCAGCTGTCAAAATCCCACCAGGACCTTTCCAAATAAACCGGAGGAGGCCCTGCGTCTGTCCGCCTCTCAATTACCCGCCCTCGCCTTCTCCGTGGATGCAGACTTCCGAGGTTCGAAGCAAACGCACAAATGCGCATCCTGTTTGCCAGCAGGATACAGATAAGCGTTTAGTCTGTGCCTTTTTTTAAAATGTATTTTTTTTTTTTTAAACAAGCTTATCTGGAATGCATGTAAGTGCTCATGCTGTCCTTACGGATTGTTCTGAGGTGTCAGGCCGAGATTTGTGATCGTCAGCTGGCAGAGATCGTTATTTATTTATTTATTTATGTATGTATTTTAACGCTCAAGTCGAAGGGCAGCTTGGCGCATTTATATGCAACTCAAATCTGAATGTGAATCGTGGCCTCATTTGAGAAATCCTGATTTGTGTTCCCAAGGAAGTAAAGAGGATGGAGGGGAATTAAACAAACATGGCCGACAGCGACCATGCAGTAGACCCTATAGCATCTAATCTTCAAATTAACCGTGATGAGGTGTTGCTTACAGACTCAACACACTACATGCATAACCTGAACGAGTCTAAACACCGATACGCAGAAGTATGATATTTTAGGTCCGATTTGAGAATCTTTACCGTGATGAAAGTTTCTTCTACGGACTGGTGATTTTAGGGTTCAGCTCAGCCGACACAGTGGTTAAGTGGCATTTCAGAAGCAGAAAGTCGAATCCTACGTTGATGCTCTGTGTTCTCTAGAAAACACAAAGACCTCCATATCTCTCATTTTTCATCCCAAAAGAGTAACCAGTCTAGCTTGAAGAGATGTTTTAGGCTTGAGAAAGGGAGGGAGTGGGGGACGAAAAAAAATCTGAAAGGCTGCGGTGTATCAGAGTTTGGAATACCTGTGGGAGTTTGAGCAGGAATGTAAATATTGAGGCGTTAAAAGAAAAAGGCCATTATTCTCCTGTAACCTCTGCTTTCGTCGGCCCACGAGTCGCTTCAGAGCTCCTCATTGTGAGACGATTTAAAGAGAGAGAGCATGGTGGTATTTGTGCCTGCTCACAGGTGTGCAAATACAACCGCCGTGTGACTTTTCCATAATATAAAGCAAGTTGAATATGACAAGATAATTTCTTTTAGCTCCTCCCTAATGCTGCTGTCCTGTGGCACAATTGTCGCTGTTCTAGTCAAAGCAATACATTTGTTGTGTCTTCCCTTTTTTTTTTTTTTTTTTTTTTTTTTTTTAAAGGCAACCGATGAATCACTTTTTACAAGTGGTCTAGCAGCCCCACCCCCCCAAAGCTTATGATGATCATAATGGGATCTCTTTTGAATGTTTTTATATACATATACATATAGCTTTGAGATTTCAGAAGTGGAAGCGATGGAACATTCCAAGACCCACCCAAAGTGACTCACCAGTTCACCATCCCCAGGCTTAACCTTGTTTACACTGTCATCTTTATCCTACTAATGAAGGTGTAGAGAGATGCTTATTAGTTAAGAATAAAACGTCTGAGCATGCATTGTTACAGGATAAGAGGAAGAACCCAGGAGTAGTCGGTTAGTCAAGACTTTATTTGTGTATGGGGAATAGCTAGCAGAATGTGGTAAGGAATGAAACACTCCCAGATGCGCAGTTATAGGAAAATAATCAGCCAATGTAGTGGCGCGATGAAGAGGAGGCCTGTTCTATTATTGTTATTTGTGTTGATTTTCTCACAAAGTTCTACAACCAGTGCATGAACACACATCGACCGTTATAGAGCATGAATCAGCACCTTTTAGACAGTCAGATTTGAGAATTACACAGCGCTGTGGTTAAAGTTACCGCAGCCTGAGCGAGGAATTCCTAGTTGTAAATTTACTTGAAAAGAAATGAGTTTAGCGTAAGTCACCTCAGCTCATCTCTCTTCACCATGTAACAATGGCATAAACGTTGGCGCCCACACTCGCAAACAAAAACGGCCACTGGAATCATTTGTGCACCGTGTTTAGTCTGCAGCGCACAGTAGGAGGGGAGGGCGGAATCTCCACATCGTTCTCTTGGTCCTTCAGCTTCCCTGTGCTGCTGAACGTCAGTGATGCTTAAGCTTAGACACGTTTCCACACCCGATTCAGATTTTAGCGTGTTATTTTGCCTGCTACTGAAGGAATGCCTTTGTTTTAGTTTCGTTCTGTCCTTTGGTTTTGGTGGTGTTTCTCCAATATGCATGAGGATATAGTAAGGGGGAAAATTTTTACTGGAGGTATTTATCTACATTCTTTTTTTAGTTTTGCCCCAAAAAAAACACTGCAGCCTCCTTTAGCTCTCCGCTCCCTCTCTGCCATTAGATATTCTGTTTATAGTCCTGCATGGCTTTCCAAGAGCATGGCCCTTCAGGGGGGATTCAGCCTCTCTCTCACACATTCACCAATGGCTCCCATCATCCTGTCACGTCCTTTGAAGTATTTCAAGTAGAGAACGTGTATAAATTTATTTCCTCATCAATATATTAATCCGAGGCGGGTGTTTTTGGTTGGCGATAGAAACCCTGCCCTCTTTTAGTCTCCCCTGACAGCCCGTGTGAGTTTGTGGATTGTTTGCTGTTTCCTTTTTTAATTTCATTATTCCTTTTTATGAGACTCATCACATCTCGATAAAGAGCGTCAAATATTAGCAAAAATGTAATAACCCAACATACTACCTTAAGCGAATTCCATGTTTGCGTCCCATCTCGGTCTTCCTATCCTTCACATAAACACTGATTGCAGTTTAAGAGCATGTAAACTTGCTGCACTTGCCCAAAGCATCATTTAACAGCGTAGAGCAATCCCAGCGTTCGCTTAGCCGCTGTGCAATTAGCAGAAGTCGACTGAAATCAGCGTTAGCTCAACAATTAAAGCCTCAAACACAATAAAGCCAGAGGCCTTTTCAGAGTCAAAGGCACAAAAGCTAATTCTGTGGAGGAGACGTAATTAGCATGAGAAGTGCAAATTGTCGCAAGTGCTCCAAGATTGTTGTGCGCAGAACTGTTGAGGCATACGGACCAGAAGGGGAGGGTGTAAAAAAAAAAAAAAAAAAAAAAAAAAGCACCCATGTTTATAAAGCATATGTTTACGTTGTTTCTATTGATGTGTAATGGGAATAGTTTAGCATTTCGCATCATCAGAAATAACGATTCTTGACGTATACATGATACGGATACCAACTGGCACAGTGTGCGTGTCCTGTATAAGCCTATAGGTATGTGTGTGTGTTTAGGCACAGCTCATGTTTCTACTCTTGCAGATATCAGTACCCGTCACCCCCAGACGCAAAGGTTTGCCCCCCAGGGAGCAGGAGGGCCAGAGGGGAGATCCATCTCCGCCTCTCCAGGGCCGATAAGACCTCTCAGGCCTGATTGATAGCGTACCCTGCGCCCACCTCCCTTGTCACCCAAAAAAACAACTCCTCCTTATCCACCTCCTCCACCTCAGCTGCAGCAAGGGCCTCAGGGGATGACGTGCGGCCCCTCACTCCGAGTCCGGGGTTTTATTTCACGTGCAGAGGCATCCTGGCTCTTAAAAACCAGGGCACTAAGTGCTAGACTCCAGGCTAATAAAACAGGATTGTTCCGAATGGGGGGAGGGCGAGTGAGAGAAGGGGAGGGGGTACACCTCCTAAACAGAGTTTCATCAGTCTGGTATTCCAACCAGATGGTTTCAGTTAAAGCTTAGCAGAGAGAGAGAGAAAGAGTGTGTGTAAGAGAGAGTGAGTGAGTGAAGTGGACACAGTCTGAGAGATTTAGCTGTGATAGGAGGCTGCTTTTAGGTGCTGCAAGATAGAAAGAAGAGGCCCAAAGCGATAACAAGAGAGTCACCAAAAGCAGCCCACCAGACACCCAGAGACGGTCACTGCGTGCGTACGTGTGTGTCCGTGTTTAAAAGAACAGCAAAACCGCACGGGTGACTCCACAGAGCAGGCAGTTTTGCAGTCCTAACCACTGGCATGTGTACAAGAAACAAGTACTCGCTTTATGCACACACGCCACTCAAGCGGCGTGCAGATTTAAAGTGTCGTTGCACTTGTCTGACAATCTGCCGACCGTCGGCGCTATGTGCAGCTTGTGAGAAGGAGATAGAATTCCCTTCGTAAACGACACATCGGAAAGCAGGGTGTGCGTGAGAGAGCGCTAAAGGCAAGCCGAGGCGTTTGCATATTTCTTCATGCATGTCCTCGAGTTGTTGTGTTAAGTAGGTTTCTTTTCGTTGAAACCTTGCGTCTGCTCTTTACTACATGCAGCGAATCGGCAGGCAGGAGCGCACAGGGTGTCGCGTCGAGTCAGTCAGCCTTGTTGATGGTACTTGAAGTGTTCGTGACATTGCAGGATGGATATTCTCATGATTCTAAAGTTTAAACCAGCGCTTTTCTTACTTTACTAAGAAGCAACTGAAATCAAATAAAAGATCTGAGATGTCCTTTCTTAGCTCTGCCCTCTTCCTTATACGAGTAATTAGATGTTTGTAGTAACAGTAATATGATCAAGTCTGATTGTCTGCTCCATCAGCAGACCTGGATTGCATCCTAAATGCATCCGTATTCTTTTGCAATAAAGCGAGCATCGAATAAAAATCACGATCTCCTTCACGGCACGTCCGCACAACCTGATTTGCCCAAATGTATGAGAGATGGAATCAAGTGTCCAGTTATAACCGTACGCATGGTCCGGGATGAAACTGCTTGAAACTAGTACTGCAGAACATATAGTCTCTCTCTCTCTCTCTCTCTCTCTCTCTCTCTCTCTATGGGTCGCGTCGTCACTGGTGTGTCGAGATCCTGCGCCACGTCAGCTGTCATCACAAACCAGTGCACATGTGACTCCAGCATAAGCTTCAGCTTTATTTGGACCGTCTTTAGAACAGGACCGAAGGTGTGTTGTTATAGTGAACATGGAGTTTGTGTGTGAGGGAGAGAGAGCGAGAAAGCAGTTGGGCAGTAGTGAGTAGGTGTGTGTGTGCATGTGTGTGTTGGCAGGAGGAAAGCTGGCGCTGAATGGGCTCTTTGAGTGGCTCAGACTGTAATGTGTGTCAGGACAAAGACCTCAGAGCAGCAGCTGAGACGCACGCACACACACACACACACACACACACGTACATACACTTACACTTTTGCTGAAGCTGGGGACTTGAACACTGCATACACATACACTAATCGTTGCACACATACGTTGCGTATCATCAGTGCAGTGCTTTAATGTGTGTGTGTGTATATATGTGTACCTGTGTGCATCACCAGCCTCCTGTTGAAAGCAGCCATGTCTAGTATTCAGTGGTGATAGTCTGGGGTGCCAATACTTTATTATTAGCTTAATAAATGGGCAATGTTGAGTGAGATGTTAATCAAGTGAGGGTCTTACAGACATGTATAGTGTGTGTGTGTGTGTGTGTGTGTGTGTGTGTGTGTGAGAGAGAGAGCGCTCAGCAGGTGGGTTAGTTGTATATTTGCTGCTTTATGGGTTTTCCATGAGGAGGCTGTCTGTGGCATTACACACACGAGCTGCAGCTTCATAAAAACTCCCTCTTAAACTCCCACTAGCATCCAGCCTGTCTCGCTCGCTCTCTGCCTGTCTCGCTCGCTCTCTGCCTGTCTCGCTCGCTCTCTGCCTGTCTCGCTCGCTCTGAATCTTTCACTCACTCTTTTTCTTTATAACTTGCTTACTCGGTGTTGCTTGCTTGCACTGTCTTTGTCTTTGCCTGTCTTACTCTGTTTGTCTCTCTAGCTTTCTGTCACTTTTTTCTTTTTGCTTCTCCCCCTCTTGGCCTTTCTTTCTTTGTTCTTATCCCATCAACTCCTGTTTTTCCTTTCTTCTCTCTCTGTGTGTGTGTGTGTGTGTGTGTGTGTGTGTGTGTGTGTGTGTGTGTGTGTGTGTGTGTGTGTGTGTGT
>JAOTRS010000035.1:1389517-1402344 GCA_028565755.1 Dinotopterus cunningtoni
CTCACACACACACACACACACACACACACACACACACACACACACACACACACACACACACACACACACACACAGAGTGACAAAGCTGTTGTTTCTGTTTGGAGCAGGAAGTCTCCAGGGCCGGCGAAGAAGGAGGAAGAGAAGAAGCCGCACATTAAGAAGCCCCTGAACGCCTTCATGCTGTATATGAAGGAGATGAGGGCCAAAGTGGTGGCTGAGTGCACGCTCAAAGAGAGCGCCGCTATAAATCAGATACTAGGCAGGAGGGTAAGGATGAGTGTGTGTGTGTGTGTGAGAGAGAGATTTATAAAATTTGAAAGCACACCGTAACTGACACGTCTTTGTATGTGAAGTCGATAGACAGACGTGCATTGTGCGAATTTTTGTAATAGAGATTGCGTGTGTCTGTTTATCTTCGCAGTGGCACTCTCTGTCTCGGGAAGAGCAGGCCAAATACTATGAGCTGGCCAGGAAAGAGCGACAGCTTCACTCTCAGCTCTACCCCGGCTGGTCCGCACGAGATAACTATGTAAGAGAGACACACCTCCCACACACACACACACACACACACACACACACACACACACACACACACACACACACACACACACACACACACCTACACACGTCTTACACTTTATATTGGTACTTACCAGTTTTCCAGGAAAGATAACAGGATTTTTCTGACTGTTATTTTGTATTCTGCGTGTCAGAACTGTGGGGGAACCAGGAAGCAGTTTATGATATGTGTAATGAATTTGTCATACTTATGAATATGTTCCAGACGTCACATGTTTAAAATCCCCAGACTTGAAGACTGTGACTTCATTTTCCGATATTAAATAAATTCTTTTTTTTTTTTTAGTTGATTTTCCACTTCTAGCAAACGCTCACATTTATTAATATTCCTCATCTGGAAATCTTGCTTCTGTAATTTGCTCAAAATTATAAATATCAAAGTAAAGGGACAAAAACTAACTCTTTAAAGCCTTAAACTTAATCATCTCAACGCCTGTTTTCAGAGGGAGGGACTGATATTCGATACATCATTAAATTCATACGTTATTTCTCTGGTGACATTAGCGGTTACATGGTTTTCACTTTTTCTTTTTTTTTCCTCTCTCTCCACAGGGCAAACGGAAGAAGAGGAAGAGAGAGAACAAGGCCGTCTCAGCAGCAGAGGGTGAGGGGGGTGTGTGTTCTATTCCCTCTTTTTTTCACTAATCGAGTGTGTTTCCTTTACTGCAGCGCGCGCGCGCACACACACACACAGAGACAGAAACCACAAAATGAGCTTCTTTGCTGTTCAAAATAGACCTAATTGTGTACTTGAATGCAGTTTTGTTTGTCTATTAAAGGCATAAACAATCTTTTTTTTTTCCCCTCCGTCCATGAACCTGATCTCTGATGAATATCAGGAGAGCTAAATTATAATGCAACTTTTGAAAACGTTTTTAAACAATAAAATCCAAACTGAGTTTTAAAGTTCTTTAAAAAAAAATCTTATTAATAGTTGTAATAATATAGTATTATTAAAAGTTTTATTATACAATATTAATAGTCTTAAAATAAAAAAAGGTTTTATTTTAAATGACAAAAACTGTCTCGCGCAGGAATATCTACAGGAATATAGCTGTAGAAGCTGGCATGGTGTTAAAAAAAGAAAGAAAAACCAATATGCTGTTTAAATATTTTCCCCGTAGAGAGAAACCTCTAAAGTTTTTATCCGTAGTGATCAGACACGGATCAGTTCCTGCAGATGGACGTTATATACAAATATGCCTTTAAAGACCTCGGTTAAAGCTTTAATGTTATCCGGTTTAATGCCGACTGAGCGCTACACGATTTTAACCACGAGTTAGTTGCACTCGCACATGTTTCCTCCAAACCCCATCGTACCAAACCTTACACATCCCTTAAAAAAACCTGGTGTATTGTCCACCCACGTGTTCTTTAGGGCGTGAGAGATGAATTACCCTTCCAGGGAAAATATATTTGGCATCTAGTGGCATCTTTTCTTGCCCTAGTTGTGATTGTCCAATCAGTCGTCCCTCCACAGGGTCACATGACGAATGTAGCGCAGACAGAACCGTCACTGTGAGTTGACGAGAGTTCAAGATTCGTGTAGCGTCCACTCTGCATGAAAGCGCGCAGATGAAGAACTTCCTCCTCTTACTAACTCCATGTTTGTGACATCCGACATCCTCATAGTTGTATTAATCAGTAGAGCTCATTGTCCACACTAACCTGCTGTCCCCTCCCTGCACTCTGTGACATGCAGCGTATGAAGTGCAGTGCTAGCGCAGGCAGGTACGGAGCAGCCTCGCTCACTCTAACCCTTCATACACACCATCATAACCGCCGTCACCATCTCTGTCCCGTGTTCGTCCATCGAGCAGGGTGAACATACCGACCTGTCTCCATTCCGTCTTGTTAATCAGTCAGTCTGGCTCTTCTTCAGTTCATTAGTCTGGCTTTTCATCAGTCGAGTCACAGAATCGCTAGAGTGTCACTCTTCATCTGTTTTCTTTACATCTCAGCTTTGTTACATGTTTCGTCATTTCCGTGTACCGTATATATATTTTCCGGACTAGAAGACAGATTTATAGTAGTATGCAATATTTTTAATATAATAACATCATCCCAGTATGTACTGTGACAGCAGTGACAAACATTGCCATTATGCAATGAATACAACACTTCATGATGTGCTGTTATAGGAAAATAATCAACAATGAACATGGGGTAGTGAAAAGTTGTTCTTAATTCCCTGAATAATTTTTTCTTATCAAAGCACAGAACTGGAAAGTGATTTTGTAGACATATTGTATTTTTTTTTTTTTTTTAAATCCATTTATGGTTACACATTAAGTTTTTCTCCTATGTCACTCGCATTATAGCAGCTATAAATAATAAAAACGTCCTGTCCTAGGTATGTATTATAAATACATTTGTGTTGATGTTGTAAAATGTAAATATTACTATAAAGCTGCGATTTGCAGCTGTGCTACTGTCAGAGGCGTTGTTGTAACCTTTTCTGTAGCAAACACCTAAGTAGCGTAAAGTCCGGAAAATACGATAACGTACTGTACTAAGAGACGTAGCGGATTTCCCCCGTGCTTGTGTGTTCTAAACGGTGTGTGTCTCTGCTCCCGACTGCAGATTACTCCGCACGGAATAAGAAGCCTTGTGTGCAGTACCTCCCTCAGGAGAAGATGATCGACAGCCCGGCGTCCTCTCACGGCAGCATGCTGGACTCCCCGGCCACGCCCTCCGCCGCCCTGGCGTCGCCCGCCGCGCCCGCCCCCACTCACTCCGAGCAGGCCCAGCCGCTGTCGCTCACCACCAAACCCGAGCGCCACCACCCTCACTTCTCTCTGATCTCCAAACCTTCATCATCCTCATCCTCCTCTTCTTCCGCTTCCACTTCATCCTCCTCCTCCTCCTCCTCTTCCTCATCTCACCCCAGCATCTCTCTTGCCGTCAGCTCCTCAGGCCCTCATTCGACCCCGCCTCTCCTCACCCGACCCATCCCTTTCGCCTCCTTGCACCCCTCACTCTTGTCCCCGCCCTCGCCGTTCCACCAGGCCGCCCTGCACTCCCATCATGCCCTGTTCCAGACGCAGCCGCTCTCCTTGGTAACCAAATCAGCCGACTGAGCCTACAGGAACAGCGCTCTCTCTCTCTCTCTCTCTCTCTCATTCAATCTCTTTGCTTTCAACATGCTGTACATTGCTTTTTTTACCAATTTGCCAACCCTTCCACCCTTTTCCCCCTCCCCCCCTCCCTTTCCACCTTCCACATAGACGTCAGGTTAACTTTTGATAAGCGAAAAGTAAATGAATATTATTGGTCAATATTTGATCACCTGCTTTTCTGTGTCTCTCTCTATGAAAGTGTATTTTTTTGTAAAGTCTCCTTTGGAACTGGTTTCTTATTTGATACAGTTATCCAGCAAAAAAACTCATTGTATAAAGTTATGACTTGTATTACAAACTTCTTTAATAAGACAAGAAGGAACGACAAAAAAAAATAAAAAAATTCTTAAAAGCGTACATGTAATTAATGGTAGTTTTGAAGTTTTAATTCCTAGTACAGGCCGTTTATTAGAAGGCTTTTGAGACTACCCCTCCAGTTTTGAAGTGTGTGAACTTGATAAAATAAAACTTGTAAATTGTTTCTAGAACATGGACGCCTTTTGTGTTTTTGTTTGTTCGTTGTTGTTTTTTTTTCCTCGACCTTCTTCTTTTCCGCATCTTACCGAGGGTGAGTCAAAAATGGTCCGCACTCGGGTTATAGTAAAACTTCTGTTGGCCTGCGGTGTGAGCAAAAATAGAAGCCTCCTCCAGCTATTTGCATGAAAGAAGAGCAGCATAGATTTTTCTTTTTTTTTTTTTTTTTTTTTGGGAAAAAGTGTTTTGTCACAAGGAAGTGTGTATGAATGGATAGAAAAGTTTAAGGAACGTCACACTAACATTAGCCATCAAGAAGGAGCCGGACGTCCACGTCCACACACTTCTGCTCGACACTTTGCTTTGAGGTGTTAAAACATCCTCCCTATAGTCCTAATCTTGCTCCATCGGACTTTCACCTGTTTTTGGTCCCCTGAAAGCAGAACTACGAGGATGAAGATTCACTTCTGATGAAGAACTGAAGACAGCAGTGCATCATGGTTTTATAGTGTGTTCGATTAATTTATATTTAAAGAGATTTTTATGAAACCGCTCTGGAAGGAGTCTCCAGTGTTAGCGAAAAACTCAAGCGATAAACTGAGTTTATCAGGCTGGAGTCCTCAGTAACGTAAACAAGCTGCGATTTTTTTTATTTTAAGAGAGAAATAAAAGGGGAGGCTGTGATAGAAGAGAGAGGATGTTTATAGCTGCTGTATCATCAGAAGGATGCGTAGTACATTGTGTCCTCCTTTAATAAATAAAACGTGCTGTTGGAGTTAAAATTATCTTTACGTAAGAAAATAGATCCACTTTATTTGCTGAAGGAGACGTCCTCGCTCAGGTTTTGCTCACAGTGTCGTACAGCTCCGTCGCTCGTCACACAGTCGGTCACCACTGCACACGCTGTCCAACGTTTATCTTGTACAGGATCATCCGTTTACTTAGTGTGTTTAGATTTTACAGTCTAGTGACTCTGGGAATCTGTCTTACATACAGTGGAGAAATGATTGATTTCTGAGTGAAAACCTGAAATATTAAGGTTTACAGGAGTGTCAGGGCCGAGGGCTGGAAAAGAACCAAGCAAAAATAAAACCTTGCAAGTTTTGGATGTTTTTTTTTTTAAAGGAAGAAAATGAACTTGTGCTTAAAAAAAAATGTGGGAGAGTTTGCCATGTTGTGGATTTGGACTCTACCTTGACTCCGTACCTTTGTGTAGTTTATGTGAATAACGTTCACGTGTGATGGATTTATAAGAATGGTATTAAACATGGCATTTAAATGGGTGTATACAAGTTTGTACTTGTGTGTATGAGTGAAACGTGAAGGCCTTTTCTGACAAAAGTCTTTTTATAAGACATCTTGTTTTTTCAGTGTAAAAAAAAAATTATTTTAAAAAGAGGTAATGTAGGATCTCAGCTCTGAAATGTGAAATGAGTTCATGTGAAGAATACAGTAAAAATGATGAAATAAATTAGAAGTGCTAGGTTTAAAAAATTTGGAAATTTAAAAAAATTAAAAAGTTGACCAGAGAGAAAATCGTACAGAAGAAAGAAAAAAAAAAATCACACATTTGGCATTAATGGACAACAGTATTACAGGTGAAAAAAAACATGAATGTAAGTAAATAAATAAGGTAAAAAATCAATGATCAATCAGAAATGAGAACAAAAATATATCACCAAATGTAAAAAAAACTTAAAAAAAAAAATAAAATGTAATATAAATAAATGCTTTATATATTCTTTAACGAACGTGTTAAAATTACAAGTGAATTGAAAACATTGAAAATTTTACAAAAAAAAAAGTGTTTAAAATCTGCATGTGTAAATATGTGAGCCCTCACGTCCATGTTTTTTTTTTCTTTCTTTTTTTTTTTTTTTTAATATCTTGATATTTATAAGGATTTAAATCTTTAATGGTCTGAACCTCACCGGAAAATAAACAGCTGTGCCAGAGCAACAAAATTTCCTGCCAAAAAGTAAACACAAATAAAAAATAATAGACATCTGTTCCTTCCTGGAATGCAGAGTCCCAAAACAACAAGCGAAAAAAGCAGGTCAGTGAGTCTTTCTCTCTCTCTTTCTCTCTCTCTTACTGCGTCTTTCCTTCGTGGCTCTGGCTCGGCTGTAATTAAACGTCGAGGTAATCGCATGGAGCTCCGGGGACCTCATTAGGATTTTCAATTAATGGAAAACACCACGGCGTTCCGGGTTCTTCGGGTTACTGTGTGTGGGTTTTTTAAGGGACTTCGGAGACAACGAGGGGGTGGTGGGGTCGGGTGCTGCCAAGGACAGTGGGGCAGATGTAGCACACCACCTTCACACACCTCAACATCGTGGTTTTAGATACTTGTTTTTTTACACACACACGACACTCCTCTCTGGTGAAATTTTAACGTTACTCAGACTACTTTTAACATTATTCATAAATTATTCCTTTAAATTATTTATATCATATTTAAGTGTTTATGTATATTTTCATATTTATATTAAAATATTTTTTCAATAAATTAATCATTGAGGAAAAAGACACATCTGTAAATAAAAGAACCATCACAATGTGTTCTATTTGTTTATTTGTTTATGTTTCAATCTTAATTGTTTAATAAACACAAGAAAAAATGTTTTTAGATGCTTCAAATTTTACACTTCACATTCACGGTTTAAATTTTTTTTAAAAAAAATTATACAGATGATTTGTATATTTTTGCGTATGATCTTTCCGCAGTTATTTAGTCTCATTTTATATAATCCTAATAATTTCATACTTTTTTTAAAAATTGTATATTCATTTATAAATTAAGAATTCACGAAAAATTTCACACTTTTTAAAAAAATATATATTATTTAGATCTTTTTTTAATTCATTTTTTTTTATTTGTATCTCTGATCTCTTTTTCTCCAAACGATTCATTTTTTGCACATTTTTCCGCCGAACGATTCCGTTCATTTTCTTTTTGTGATTCTTTTCCTCCAAACGGATTCATTTCTCACATTATATTTTCCGTCCCAATGATTCATTTATTATCTTCTCATCTTTCTCCACATACCATCAAATCGTGTCACTTGACTGTGCAGTATCAGGGCATGACGTGCTGAAATGTTGAGCTGTGCCTTCACGTCTTCCTCGTGTGTTAGTCTCTGTACGATCACGTGTAAATCACACGTGTGAAAGGAGACAAAGTTTGTTAGTGCAAAGACAAAGAGCACTCGGAATTAATAAACACTCGTGCACTGTGTATAAATTCTGTGTGGTTACTTGATGTTGAAGTTTGTGTGTGAGCATGTTTGTGTGTGTGTGTGTGTGTACTGGAAGCTAATAATCCATGTCCACATTCTCTTCACCATCATCCCTAAAACACTTTGCCCATATCGTTCATCCGAGCTTTTTCTGACTGTACATAATTAGCCCTGGTAGGTATATCAATAAGATCTAGGAGGAGTGTGTGTATGTGTGTGTGTGTGCGATAGCAAGAGAGAGAGAGATTGGGGGGGAATAGGGGGGAGGCCAGATAGACAGGCTGACACCTACTGAGTGCTCATTTCCCTCTCTGCCCTCGGGTGAGGTACACACCTGTCAGTCACGCACACACACATACACGGCGTGTGTTTTTCTTTTGCTCGGCAGTCATTAAGAAGGGCAGGAATCTGCCTTGCATCATCCCAGACGAAGCTGCTCTTTCTCTCTCTCTCTCTCTCTCTCTCCTTCGGGGGCTCTCTGCGTCTGCGAGAGCCCTGAGCTCCACATCCAGATCCATCAGCCAAATTAAAGCTAATGAGTTGTCAGAGAAAGCCTAGGCCTGAGAAACACTGGTCTATTCTCTGTACGCCACAACACACACACACACACACACACACATATATAAACAGCGCTGCAGAAAGTGTATGTGAGTGACTTTAATATGTGGAAGGGCCAGGCTGGAGAGAGGCCTAGGCCCTGATTATTTTCCCTCGTCCTGTTTTCTCTCTTCGACACAGCGCTAGTTAGAGCGAGCACTCAGCATCATTAACTCGATGCTTCTTCCATCACCTCGCCCGATTCGGACTCTCAGCCGCGCCGAAACACACCACGCCTGCAGGATGTATCTGTGAAATTATTCCGTTTTGGAGCAGCTCCTTCATGTGAGAAAAGCTTTCTGCAACAAAGGACACAAAACCTGAGCAACACCCAGGCTGGGAATAAACACATGTTTAAAGAAAAATCTTAGGAAAATAATGTAAATCTCCTTGTTTTCTAACGGTTCCTAGTTCTAGTTTCAACGTCTACAAGTTGTTTTTTTAAGCAACGCTTTTAACTTGTGCTAAAGAATTAGAGATAGAAATTTGCATGATTTCACCGCTGATTTTATAACCAAATTCAGGAGCGCTTAGTCAAAAATTGGAGTGTTTATTAGTTTCGTGAGGTCACGCCTCGTTCTGAAGCACTGAATCGGTTGTCTCGAGGAGTTTGGCTTCTGAGACTGTGAGGAAAGGAGCGTTCGGGAATTAGATCGTGTCGTGAGAAATGAATCGCATGTAGGAATTAAACTTATTCTCAGTTTTGTTGCATTTCGCTGATGTGAAAAAACACTAAGGCTGGGATTGGGACTAATAGAGTTTGCTTAATTATGAACAAACAGCTGGAGATTAACAATTGCTAAATTTTTTTTTTAGTAGGGGTCAGGGGTAGCTCAGTGGTTAAGACATTGGACTACAATTTGGAAGGTCCTAGATTCAAACCACACGACCACTAAGTTGCCACTGGTGGCCCTTGAGCAAGGCCCTTAACCCTCAGATGTATAATGAGGAAAAAATATAAGTCGCTCTGGATCAGGGTGTCTGCTAAATGTAGTAGTTTCATCATTTTGCAACTTGAGCCTGGGTTTACTTCTTAAAATGCACAAAAATGTGCCTTATATATTATATACTGTATAACATTAATAAACAGCCCTGTTCATGGATTTGGGATTCACAATACCATTCAGGATCATTACATGATATGACGTGCAGAAAAATCATGTATTGTATGAAAAACATGAAGGTGCATTTCATCTTGGCCATATGATCTCACACATGGACGCATATTAGATACGTTCATATGGAGCCCAAATCTAATATTCCACTAATGTTCCATTGTTGCTCTCTTACATGTGCATTTTATGTCGTTTTTTTTTTTTGTACGATTTCTAGATAGTGGTGTTTCAATTTGTTGTCTTAGCTAGTCAGCTAATTAGGTTTTTTTTCTTAGCTAGTTTTGTTAATTTATGTTGATAATTTATGTTGTATGTAGCACTTTGGTCCTGGAGGAACGCTGTTTTGTTTACTGTGTACAGAACTGTATATGGTTGAAATGACAATGAAAGCCGACTTGACTTGATAATGGGAATAACAGGACAATGGGAATGAAAATGCATCACGTACACAACTCGGACAGAACTCTCTTACTCAACTGGAATGACAAAATGGTGTAAATTTTTAATAATCCGTTCTGTAGGTAAACACTTGATCTGATTGTTTCTCTCTTGTTGCAATAAAGATATTCTTTGCTGTACATTTTCCCCACGTGGGGGTAACATTAGGTGAAGTGACGAGTTTCCAGGAAGGAAACAACTCTCTCACACCAGTGAGACTTTAGTTCAGACTTTCATCCACTGGGCCTCCAGCTGAGGAAGCAGCACTTACTGGCTCACATTTCACTCGCAGTAAACCATCTAACCAATCACAGATAAGACTGAGCTCTTGTAACCAATCACAACGCAGAAGGTGGGATTTATTTCAACTAAAAATACTTCTTCTTTTTATATTTCCAGCAGATTAAACACTTCACAGCAAGCAGAACCACATTGCACATGTTAAAAAAAAAGTTGCATTCTGATTAAATGCTTTGAGCCTGTAAACACACATCTTATCAGATCAGAGTCCATGTAAACAGTTAAGCTGGAATCTCTAATCAGGATGATGTCAATCAGAGTGGAGAAATATGGTCTGTGTAAACAGCTGTTCTGAACATCACGTGAAAATAATTGAATCATGTGCTAAACAAATAATAATAAAAAAAAAAACATCTGCAGAATTAAAACACATGTACTACATGTGCAAAAATAAAAAAATATTGAAAATAAAACCCCACACAAATTGTAGAAAAAACCTGATTGTTGACCACAGGAACATTAAACATGAAACTACGAGGGGCGTTCAAGTCAAAGCTGGACTTTTGATTCGAGAGTAGAAACTCCCTTTATTTCTCAATATAATCCCCTGATACACTAATGCACTTATCCTAGTGTTTCACTAGTGCTTGGACACCATCAAAGTGGAAAGTTTTCCCAGGACACCGGATCCATGACCAGACTGCCTGCTTCACATCAGAAACGCTGGCCTCCCAGGAACTTCTTTAATGCCCCATCATGTGGAAACAGCTGGGGGTAAGGTCAGGATTTTATGAGTGGTGGTGTTGATGAATGATTGATTGCGATTTTCATGGGAACAACTGAAGTTCATTCAACTGAAATTTCATCACCAGTACCATCACAAGACCCAACATCATGACGGCCCCTTGTAAAAAAAAAAAAAAATAGACTTAGAGCACTTCTAGAATGAAACACACTGACCTGATTTATCACTTAGGAATGTGAATTTGAATGAATAACTAGAGCCAAACTCCATAGCTTTGCATCATACGCCATTATCCTTCAATATATAATGATAAAGAGGTAATAATATACTAAAAAACCAAAAACTGTATAATCTAACATCTAACAAAAAATTTCTAGTCCTTATATTTTTGCATCTCAATAAAGGGAAAAACTGCTGACGATGCTGAAAACAAACCAGGGTTTAGCTAACCGCTACAAACATATCCATATTAATGTAATTTACATTGTCAAAGAATTTACTAAAGAAAAAAAAACCTTAAGACTAAATATTATATCTCTAAAATATTATATTTACACCTGGTTAAAGATAAAAAGATCACTGTTTCTAGGCAACGGAGAACTATAAACACAGAGCATAAGACAGCTTAGCTAACACCTGAGGTTAATGATTTAGCTAAAGCTAGCTTTTTTCCATTTAGGCTTTGTAAATAGAGACAACGTGAAGACGCAGGGACACACAAAATAAACAAAATTATGCAGAACGTCAACATTTACCTCAGATCTGGTGGCAAATTCCTGATAAAACGCGCAGAACAAATAAAATTAAAGGGTAATTTGAATTAGCATTGGGTGCTAGGGGTGAAGTCTAGCAGTGTGAGTTGTGCCATCAAACATTGCTCTTAAACAAGGTCTGAACTCAGAGTTGTTAATTAATTGAAAGACAAGTTATGAATAGTAAAATAAAGAGGGCCTTATGTATTAAATGTTTAAAATATATAAGTATATTGTTTAACAGGGCTACTCTTTGGACTTGGTTAACTCCATTTTGTGTGTGTGAACAGTTAAACCTGCTTAAAGTGGCAGATAATTTGTATTCTGCATCACTTGTAGGTCAGGAATAATAAACTATTAATAAACTCCACAATTAGCCTGGATTATTTAGCAAGACCCACGAGATCAACTGTCTCCTTCAACAAAACAAAAGGTAAAGATCATACATGTCATAATAACACACCACTCATTGTAGGAAGATGCTTCACCCAATAACTTAATCATTCACGTTATATCTTTGTTACGCTCCAAGCTTGGATGCATCTGCATGGATCATGTCTTTGACATCTGCCTGCTTGATGCGAGGTTGGAATTAATACATGTTAATTCTGCTTGTTAGAGGCTGCCGGCTCTGAGCCCAGCTTCTGCTCCTCAGATTCTCTTTGATCCTGGGTTTCTTGCCAGGTTTTGGGGCTTTGATGCTCCTCGAGCGCTTCACATTGTCTGTACATTCCTCTAGTGTGACCATTAATATTAACACAAAAAAGCCCTGTGAAAAGGTCACGAAGCACGGCGAATAAAACACAGTCACTTTTAAGGTGTAAAAAGCCCGGCAGGTTGATTTTAGAAGCTGTCGAATCGGAGGTATTGTGTGACGAGAATGAACACTGGGTGTCATCTTTGGGTTTTCTTTAAAGTGCATCTGAAATCACGGTTCTTTGTCAGCTAGGAGCTCATCTCTAGGTCACTCAGACAGTTAGAGCACTGCTTAGGAAGACTGACGACTTACACGTGGATTATGCGCTCAACTGATCCAGTGATTAAAGTTTCTGCTGCCAGTGAATTTATGTTACGATATGAGCACTGATCACAAACAATCTCAAATTAAATTAGCAAGTTGCCTTTAAGAAAAACGAAGGCTACCTGAGTAGATTTGTCATGCCAGGGGTGAAGCTCATTTCTTAGCTATAACATTTTATAAAGAAGAATAAATGAGAAAAAATCTTAAATAATTATAAGAGTAATAATGCAGCTACTTTTCTATATCGGTAATAATGCGGCAAACTAGTTTAGTGGTATGGTTTGGCGTAAGGTCAGTTTCCTATATGGGTCCTTTTTAGAAGAAATTTTGGCTATTTTCCCAAATGTCTAGTTCCCTGTATGGTATACAATTAATAACACTGGCTAGTTATATATATATACTGTTAAAAATGTGGCTGTTTTTTTTTCTTTTAAAGTATGTGAAGTTCGTTTATGACTAATAATATACAGTACGTGTTTTCTATAGGTCTAAAAATATGTCTAGTTTT
>JAOTRS010000035.1:1639708-1651067 GCA_028565755.1 Dinotopterus cunningtoni
ACAACTCAGACAAAAAAGTGGAAAAACCCCGGTTTAGAGCATACATACTGTATATAATGGATGATTGTGTATTTAAGACACACTATGCAGGATCCTTTGCAGCTGTGTGTGTGTGTGTTACCTGTCCAGCACAAATGCCACAATCCTGTCTGAATTCATTCAGCCTACAGGAAACTGCATGTCTAATCCATTAAGCCGCAAAATGAGGGAGGAAGACCTGACCGTTCTCAGGGCAATCCGAGAGACCGCTCCCCGTCTTAACTTACTCTAAAAAACAAAAAACAAAAAAAAACACTGAGGGTGCCTTTGGCAACATTCTTCATCGACTCAAACATTGTTTGGCTATACTGAGGATTAAAACTTGTTTCAGTCTGTCAATAAACTTGTGAACTAGAGCACAAGTGGGGAACCCCTGCATATTTTGGCATTTTGCTATCAGCTCTACCACACCTGAGTATTTAGAGCGATGGAAAAAATATTAAAATAGGAAGGGGTAGGTTGTGACTTGCAAGACAAATATGTTACTTTCATTTTATAGTCATTTTATAATGCGATATAACTTATACTTATAGTTATACAATAGTTACAGATGATGTTTATTACAAATCTAGACATGACATGTACATCTGCATATGTATCTGTATTTGGACGTGGGCCTGACATCACATAAACATAATGTGATGTGAATATGGGCCGAAAGACTGCCCAGCCAACCATACTGGGTTTTAAGGAATTAAAAATATATAATTTTTATATTTTTTAAAATATTTTTAAAAATATATTTAAAAACCAAGTCCAACTAGGGATCGAGGAGGCCAATGGTGACCATTATATTTATTTTCATTTTTATGACTGTAGTAGCACCTCCAGGCAACATTCACACACACATTCACACATTATGAGAAATTTGAGAACGCCAGTTAGTCTAATCTGCATGTCTTCGGACTGTGGGAGGAAACCGGCGTACCCGGAGGAAACCCATCAAACGCACAGAGAATAAACAAACTACATGTACGCAGTCTGCTAGATACAATATTATGTATATTATATATTCCATAAAGGCCTAAACCACAGCAATATATTTACACTTTAAATATAATCATTAAAATACTTCAGAAATTGTATTATTTTTGCATTATTGTATGAATCCATTCAACCTGATATAATATAATATGTTAAAAGATGCACATTTACTCAACCATTTTACTTGAACACATTCACTCCTATCAAATATTTGGAATATTCCAGTCAAAATATCAAAGGAATCAAGAAGAAGAATATAATGGAAAGAAGAAAAGTTTGTTTTCTTATTTTTTTTCTTTATTGTCAGTATTATAGTGGATGCAGTGGCAGTGCAGGCGGTCGAGGCTCTGGGTTGCTGATCAGAAGGTTGGGGATTCAAGCCCTGCCACTTCCAGTGTGCTATTATTGGGCCCTTGGGCAAGGCCCTTAACCCTATATCCATTCAAATATCCAGCCACCGTAGGTGCATGGTATCCTTATTGCCAGTCCGAGGGTTGTGACAAAAAGGGAATCCAGCATAAAACCTATACAAATAACTTGTAAATTAAAAGGTCTGATGTGGTATCCCTAGCAAGAGAAAGGTCCAAGAAAAATTGTCAGTTATAATAAGATATAAACTTATGACTTATCACACTATACTTTTACTGAATTTACTGAAATTATTAATCAATATATAAGGAATTCACTCATTTCACAGCCCAGTTAGAAAAAAAAAACATTAGTATGTGGAAGTATGTGGCTGCAAACATCACCAATGATCACTGAAACTGTCAAACAGCCAGGTTGAATTTTTAAAAGGACAAAAAACACATTTAACACTTTCGAAGGAAAAAAAACATACCAATATAAGTCACCAGAGGCCCTATATAACTCCTCAGTTCAAAACCCTTGATTGTTCATGTCGGATGTGACAAAGCAGTAAAAACCTAAAATATGCAGTGACTTTGAGAAACGCTGCTTTAACACGACTGTCCTGCTGTGTTTGTGCCCCTGAGCAAGACATTTAACCCCAAAACCCAAGTCTGCTGCGACGTGTTTCCTCTGCTCATCTTGACAGGGAAGGATGGAGACTCATATATTTGATTATGTTTGACAGCTTGAGGTACAGAAAGGGCAAAAGACCATGACTAGGCTGATAAAGATCTTTTCTGAAAGCCAGATGTATACTTTGTTGTTCATTAGAGGAACTGAATAGAACTATTTGTTTATAGGAATCAAAGTGTTATTATATCATGCAGAAGCATCATAAAGGGTGAAATTCTGAGCCTGTCCTGTAGCTTTAAAAAGAAAAAGTCTAAGCGATGTTCTGCCGTAGTAGCTCTGTCCTCCTTAAGGTTTATTGTGTCATGCTGTCTAAGATGCTTTTCTGCTCACCATGAAGGTAAAGAGTGGTTGTTTGAGGGACTGAAGTATTCTGGTGGTTCAAATCAGCGTTGAAATTTAGTTTTTTTGCACCAACATCCAGTGTAAACTCTAAAAGCGACAGGATTTTCAAAGTACTTAAACCAGTCCTTTTGGCACCAACAACTGTTCCAAGGTCAAATGTTTCCCCCATACTGGTGTTAATGTGAACATTAACTAAAGCTTTTGACCAGTATTGTGCTGCTGCCACATGAATGGGTAATTGGGCAACTGCATGGATGTGCAATTGTAAACATGTTCCTTAGCATCTAGATCATTAGGTACATTGTACACTTGCATATCCGTGTAATTGTCTATTCATAAAATCTCTCTCTCACACACACACACACACACACACACACACACTGGGGTGAAAAAAATGGGCTGAGCATTGGGCTGAGTATTTTTATTTAAGCAATGAATAAAACTCAGACACACATATTGATGTGGTATGTTGGTTCAGTTTGGCAGTACACACAGGGATTTTAACTGAAGGTTAACCTTCAAGATTTCCTCCATCCACGTCACGGTATAATCATGATGGATAAAACAAACCAATCCAGTAAAAGTGAAAGGAAGGTGTTGACACCTTTCTCAGATGAGAAACGACTCTGTATGTCGAAAAAGACACTGAAACACTCACACATCACCCACACCCAGATTGCATCCAGTACCTAAACTGGTTATTCATTCAAGTGTTTTGTCACCTCGTGGCTTGGATTAATAGATCAATTGGTAAATGTGTGTATTAGCACCTGGTGGTTTCTGTTGTCATGGATGTGAACAGAGTAAGATATCAGCATGCTTTGTTTGACCCTAATGGCCTGTCACAGGGCGGGTCCATCTGAGAATGAGAGATGCATGCCTCAAGGGAAAGGGACAGCGCTAGGGGCAGGTGTGCCCCTCCAGGCTCGCTATACGGGTCTAATTGAAGTGGAAAAGGTTTTTCATTACATTTACGAGGGACATCTGACTCTGAACTAGAGATAGCTTATCAGGACTCTCATGCTACTCATTAATATGGACCAGGCGGACACAACACACTGCAAACGTATCAATGGGGCCGTTTCACCATTCTTCTGGTTATCCCGCAGGTGCCCTGTAACAGCCAAATCAAATATTTAACAAGGTATATGCCATGAAATTGCTGGAATGTGATCCAGTTTCAGACTCTTAAATCTTCAGCAGGGGTTAGGAACATGTTAAACAGGTAGGCACAGAAAAACACTGCTTAGTCTTTTCTCGTCCCTCTGCTTTTGAGTTCATGCCCACTAGATTAGCGGTCTTGAAACTCATTAGGGTGTAAAACGGAGGAGGTGGAGAACACACATGAAACATCAAAAGAAAGCCTAACCACAAAGAAGGGAAAAGAAGCATGCGGAGGGGCGGATGGGGGATAAGAGGAAGAAAACTGAGGGGAGGGAAGGACAGAATGATGTGAGCGATAGCGAAAGAGATAAATGTGAGCAGACCTCTAAACATGATTATACTACATGGGGCAGTCAAGTCTGACTGGGACTTATGAAATAAAATTTCTCACGAATGAAGGAAATTCGTAAGCTCGATTGACATTTACAAAAGACACGGTGCGGTGATGAGACGCTTAGCCACAGTCGAAATTTGAACGATGCAAACGTTGTAATGAAGGCTGTGCGTTCGTGAATTACAATCCCGGCCTCTTCACCACTTTGCAGAAGAAGACACATCTGTTTATGGGAACTGTACACACAATCATTTACCAACCCCACTTGCACATTACAAGAACTTAGCTGGGAGTACCCAGTCCTGACCCCGCTCCAAGCGTTTTCCTCCATTAAAGGAGGGTTCTTGGAGGCCAGCATTGTAGATGTGAAGCAGGCAGTCTGATCGTGGCTCTGGCATACTGAGAAAACTTTCTACCTTGATGGTGTCCAGGCATTAGTGAAAAACTGGGATAAGTACATTAATGTAGCAGGAGATTATACAGAGAAATAAAGGGAGGTTTTACTCTCATAACTGTGTTTTCTTATTCAAAAGTTCAGGTTTAACTTGAACTCCCCTTGTAAAATAGAAAAGAGAGGAAGAATGGCTCCCACAATGAAATAATTTGAGACCGTATAAAAAAAATATATTTTTAATGAAAGTTTAGTAGTCCCATTTTCCAACATGGTTTTCTAACAGAAATCCTCTCCCCAAACAAAACTGTTTGTCAGTATTTCCTCAGAGTAACACTTATTTTTTTTGATTACCTGGTTAAACATGACTTTCGTCCAGATTTCCTGTACTTCCCAGATAAAAAGCTGTGCCATTTAGAAGTCTCTAACAGACATTTTCCACTCGCTACCGTGGGTCGGCTCAGCGACTTACCCACAATCCTCTAAGCAGTTGCTCAGTTTTTCAGTGCTCTACTGTACTTAAGTACCTGTAATGATATTGGTTAAGCTGATTTCCCAGGTAATATGGAGCTAAAAACAGCGCTGTGCTGATTAATGTCTTGTTGAAGTTGTTACTTTAGCAGGCTCATTTCTGGAATGTTTAAGAGTCCAGCGATGTAAACACTTTAAGGGAAGAGAGAGAAAAGAAAAGGCTAGTGATGAGATGACTGTTTATAGCTGTTGTAACATAAGTGATGACCACTCAGTGGTATTAGCAACCAAATAAGTAAAAAAGTTAGAGCTCTGGGGATATGAGTGTGAAACTCTACCCTTGAAGGATGAGACATATGCTTAGTGTAATTACAGGTCGTTTTGTTATGAAAGGTCTCTCCTTAGCAACTTTCCAACAGTTTTGCTAATTCCTAGGTACAGTGTTTGTACTACTTGAACTACAAGTGTATTTCTTATCCTATAAACCGCAGTTTCATTTGAACACACAGCCAAAATTACTCTGAGTGCTGTCTCTGAATAAGATCTCACGTAAAACATAGGGAAAGTGATTACTTGCAGCAGTCTATAAAACAGCAGCATGTGTGTTAAATTTTAGCGTATATCATGTAACACGGTATCAACACATGCTGATAGGGACGTAAAGGTTTCCAGTTGAGACGCCGTTCTAATCTCTCTTACACAGATGGCTGGGAAACACACACTCACTGGATTTTTTCTTTCTGAACCTGTTATTCTTTCCATCTCTATCACTGTACATGTGTGTGTGTGTGTGTGCGTGTCCTTGAACAAACCTATGCTCTAGCATGGCCTATTTGTTTTGATGGATAAGGGGCGAGTCTACTCTATTGTCTAGATGAGTTTTCAGCTTGGGTACACACATACACACACGCATATGCACACATACACACATAGTAGATTATCCTTTGAACGTAGTTATGTGAGCGTATACAATGGAACCTGATGTCTGGATGTCTTTACAAGCAAAAGATACACATACTAGGTTTAGAGTGTCCATCACTGCTTTTTAATTTAATCTCTCTCTCTCTCTCTCTCTCCGTCTGTCTCCACCCCCGAGTGAGAACAAATTGTTACATTGCAGTAATGTGCTGTGTGTATCAGAAGACAGCTTGCCACTCTTTGATGTTCTGAGATGTGTGAGCACAGCGGTCTGGCTTCTCTAAACACACACACACACATCCTTAAAGGATTAGTCTGGCAAAATTAAATGTCCTCTATTAACCATTTACCCTAAATGTAATCGATCAGCCAAGACTGTTTGAAGTTTTACTTCTTTTGTTTAGTATCTGTAAGGCTAATGCAGCTAATATATGGCACATTTTGATTTACATTACAAACTTTGCCATGTAGCCGAACACTGCAATGTTATGGGTTGGCCATTTTGGAAAACAATCACCTCATAGCATTGTATAATATAATATCACATCTGACTGTTATATTACAAATGAAAGTGAAATGTTGGCGACATGGTGGCTTTGTGGTTAGCACGATTGCCTTGCACCTCTAGAGTTCGGGTTTGAATCGCATGGAGTTTGCATGTTTTTCCCGTGCTTGGTGGGTTTCCTCCAGATACTCCGGTTTCCTCCCACAGTCCAAAGACATGCAGATTAAGTTAGTTGGCGTTCCCAAATTGCCCGTAGTGTGGGAATGAGCGTGTGAGTGTGTGTGTCCTCTGATGGATTGGCACCCCGTCCAGGGTGTACCGTGAATAGTGTGCTCCTGGAATAGGTTCCAGACCCCGATAACCATGTACACAGGATAAAGCGGTATGAGTGATGAGATGAAAGTGACATATAATAGCTTAACCCTCTTATTTAAAGCAAGTGAGAATAACTACAGCAGCCTCATCACTCAAGTATAAAACTAATGAAGAGAATGTCATGGCCAATTAAACAGATCCTTTACTAAACTTAAGTTATGCAAAAAGTGCATTTAATTATTACACACTTTATACACACAGCTAATAGTCCTTTATAAAATAACATTTTTTGAATACTACTGAATATAATGCACCTTATTTAAAAATACAAGAGTAGGGAAGTGTGAGCAGTGATAATGGAGGATGCATGCTTCTGGTCATTATTAGGAGTGTTTGCAGTTGTTGGAACACACACATATGTGCACACACAGCAGATACACACATACACAAGCACATAGATTATGAGTTCACTTTGCGACATGGTAATTGGTGTGCAATGAATCGTGAGAAAACGCCTACACAAGTTAAGAACGTTTTTAAAGAGCCTTTTGTCCTCCAGAGTTTGTGTCTCTCTTCAATTTTTTGCTGTTGCCCTTAACCTAAACTGTCTCCTTCCTTTTTTATCAACAGCACAGATAACGTAACAGAAACAGTAACTATCTTGCACCCACAAGCACACATGCGCGTTTTGCCAGTAACATTCTGTAGCATGTTCCCATATCTTCTTGGGTCTCATTCTGTTTTATCCCAATTACGCACTATTTATACGGAATTATATTTCCTTTCCCATTATTCAAAATAAAGTTGTTTAACCAAGATAGAGTTTGTTGTATAAAGCTTGTATTTTAAGTTTAGCATGGAAATAAATTAAGCTTACTGTTAAAACTACCAGTTTAGCACATACATAGTAAAAATCCCTGCTAATTGCACCATCACTGCAGGTTATCTCAAAGGTGATCAGGAAGAACAAGGGCAGGGCTTTGTGCCGGACACTCAAGTTCTTCCATACCAACCATAACACATTGTATCTTCATGGAGCTTGCTTTGTGCATGGGGGCATTGTCATGCTTTTTTGAATTTTAACTATTCAATGCTGTTGCTCTCTTTAGAAATCTCTGTGTGCGCCAGTCTCATCCTTTGACCTACAAAGCCATAGCTGATATATTTTAGGGCACACGAGAGTGTTGCTACTAACATTTTTTCCAAAACATCAATAATATTAGGTGTAGCGCACAAGTTAACGTCCTTGTTCTGTTCTTCTCTGTTTTAATGGTGGTTTGCAAACCATGTAGGTGCATACTGCCACCTGCTGTACTGGAGGGTAAAAATACACAAGTGTAACCAAGAACATATAAAAATAATAATGTGAATGCTGGCCAGTGGGGCAGTGGAAAGGGGTGAACAATCATTGATGGGTCCGGTACTAGTCAATTGTGCCTAATGTGAAAGTGCTCTTAGTTCTAGTGGAGTGAAAGCTGAAAACCTACAGCAAACAAATAGTGATCTGAATGTTGTGGCCATAATTTGAGGAAGGCGTGCATAGTGTATGTCTGTGATGATCGGGTGTTTTTGGCCACTTATACAAGTTTAAGTGGGAGCTAGTGATGTGCAAAGACAACCTTTTTGATATGTTAGTTCATATATTAGTCTGTCTTGTGCACAATTCATCCCAATTTATAAAAAAAAGCCAAACAACAAAAAATGTAAAGTCTTATGCTCGGTATGTTTGTCTGTACAGTGTAAAACTGGAGAAGAGTAATGATTTATAATCCCACTGTCCGGTGTCCAATGTCACGCAAAAGAGGAGGAAAGGTTTCCTCTGGAATCTAGTTCTTCCCAGAAGATCTCATTTGTCAAGCTGCATAATCATTAGCAGGAGCATTTATACAAGAAATGTCTGGGAATTTGTCAGGGAAAAATGTTCACACCCATAGATTTGCTCCTGAGTTTCTGTAAATTTTCATATAACAAGACTTACTAATGCAAACCTTGAATGATATTAGTTAGAATTAGCAATAAGCTACTTTTATTTGATGTACTGATTATGTTTTTGAGTTTAAATCACTCATTGGTTTCAAATACATTTACTTATTTAGTTAAAGCAAATGAGACAGAATGAGAGCAGTCATTCTATTAAACAATAGTGATGTAAAAATAATTCGAAAAGAAGAAACGTGTTGCCAATTTGGAGCGATGGCTGAAATACTTTTTTAATATTTAGTTGTCATTTTGTCATTTTCAGCTTTGCCTTATATGGTGGCTAGTGGAGATCACTACATGTGTATCAGCTGTCTTATGATCACACTTGATAATACACTAGCAAAATATTTAAACCTTTCCTAAAAGATTGCCAATAAGGTCTAAGGTTTCTTTCGTATATCTTGTTCTACAGGGTAATTCACTTGAAAGAGGTCCCGAATATTGAGTGACTGAGTGAAGGGGTACAGCGTTAAACTACGCAATGGCTGTCTGACGCCTAACTTATCAGTCTGACTCAGGGGCATCCCAGTATCTTCGAAGCTCCAAATACTAAGTAGTAGTTTCGTTCAGATTGCTTTGTCCCAGCGAGAGTTATTACAGAATATTCAGATCCTCTTCCGAGTCAATCACCCTGTAGATCCATTTTGGGGACATACACTGTGCACACACTGGAAAAAAAAATACATTGCCTAATGTTATATGTCATGTAATCTCTAACCTTCGTGAAATTCAATCTTGTTTTACTTGGATGCGTATCAGAGGATCTGTGGTAGTATGGCATTTAAACTCACATCCTTATAATCACCCTGAAAAGACATTAATCACTGAGCTATCATGATTACAGTCATTATGCCAGATGCTCAGTGTGAAAGTTAACAGGTTAGCCCCTCGCTAAGCTCGATATTAAGGCTTATTTTCTCAGATGACATCACTGACCAAATTTCTCAACCGATCAGATTACCTCGTCATATCTTTGTCTCCCAGATCACATATGCATATGTGCGCTCCACTGACAAATTGGCCAAAAACAATCCAGTAATGTTTATTTTGGGATTAACACTTCTCATGGGGCCGAGTTCAGTGACATAGGCGAAGAACATCCAGGGTTTCTCCCTCATTGCTTTGATCTGCATTTGATGGCGGATCTGCTTCAGTGAAGAGAGACAAGCTTGCTGGGTAGGCTTGTGTGTGTGTGTGTGTGTGTTTATTCCACCCCTCCCTTTTTTCTGTGCTGGTCATTCATCTTCCCAGGAAACAAATACTCAGCGCTTGTCAATATGCATTCTTGTTTGCTCTTGTGTTTTCATGTACTTGCTTAAACACAGTTTTCCGCCACACAAGTTTGCTTCCAATACCGAAGAACATACAATAGATATCTTAAATATTCGCACGCACACAAACACATAAAAATGATGCTTTGACCTGCCACTAAATTAGAATTGTGATAGCAGAGTAAGCTATTTTGCTAGTTTATTTAACTTAATTATTTTCTATTTATTTAACTTATGCATTAAAATGATTTGAAGTCAGAAACAGAAAAGAAATAAATACTTGTTAACCGAAAATGTCAAATTTACAATGCATGGACACGCGCGCACCCCCCAAAAAAGACAAGGTTCATTTCAGCTCATTTCTTTGGAGTCGGAGGTTATAATGGGTGAAATAAATCATCATTATTTTGACCACATGTTGGGTGTGTACGAGAGAGAGAGAGAGAGAGAGAGAGAGAGAGAGAGAGAGAATAGGCAAGTCATCCAGATTTAAACAGCCCAGCAAAATCCACAATACCACATGTAGCAAACAGTGCTGGTTCAATAGTGAAGCTTCTGGTTTACTGATCAGAAGGTCGATACTAAAAAAAACAAGCATCTCTAATTTGCCACTGCTGGATGCTTGAGCAAGGTCCTTAACCATCTCTAACTCTCAAGGCCCTTAACCATCTCTGCAGCAGGGGGCGCTGTATCATGGCTGACCCGCTGCTCGGACCCCAACTTCCTAACAATCTAGGATATGTGAAAAATAAATGCGCTGTGCAGGATTATAAAAGCTTTCTTCTGGAAGTAGCACTGTACAGTACAGTAAGTAGCTGTAATAACAGTGTTCTACTAAAGAGAGCACGATTATATTATAACCCTGCAATATGGTTAAAAACTCCATTACTGCATCATGCTGCCCAGTTACTTAGTGCTGTATCTAGGAAATGTTTGTTTCAAGGAAAAGCAGCCCATCAACCTAACTAAGAGTAATCAGAGAGACACTGGTGGAGACGTGTGGCTTTAGGTTTAGTCTAATCTCTCCAATTTGGGACTAAAGCAAAATCTTCTGCATCACAAGAGCTTAAGTATATCTGAGAGGTAAAAGCTCTTACTCAAAGGCTGAGTTGTGGCTTTAACCATATGAGTTACAAGCACAGAACCTGAACATTCACCAAAAAAAAACATTCTAAACAAGAATTTCATCACTTACAAGACGGTCGTGACCTGATGCTCTTTTTAATGGAAACACGTCAACGTAACATCAAGTCCCAGCTTTCACCAAGTCGGGTAATTATAAGATGAAGAAGTGATGCTTTTTACAAGTCTGAAGATTGCAATTATCACAATTATGTCACACACACACGTATCTAATATATCCCACCTTATTTTCACATTTTCTAGGTAAAAGTCTTATGCATTTCTATCTCCTGCCCCACTGCTTCTTTCTACGCCTGCTGAATGTTAAACATCCCCATGTTTAGTCCGCTCCTGCCAAGATGGTGATGACTAGAGCTACAGTTCTTCAAAACTGCTCTTCAGCCCCAGAAATTCCTATTTCTTATATCTTAGGTTGCGTTCTGCACTTAGAGCGTATGGTGTTCCCTGGGATGCTCAGT
>JAOTRS010000035.1:1698610-1709039 GCA_028565755.1 Dinotopterus cunningtoni
GGGCCCATTAAATGTTACTACAAAAAGATTAAAAGTACCATACAAAGTGTCGTTTTTTATTTTAACAAAATTTGTTAGTGTTAGCAAGTGACAAAATTATTTTATGCAAGTGGCATAATTTTTTTTTTATCAATTCCGAACATGCTTAAAAAATACCAACTTTTGTAGTTTGTCAGTAAATATAACTCTGGTTCGTGTTACAATCACACTGTTATTCCTTACTGTGATTATTTTATTTCAAACAGTACAATGTGTAAATGTTTTATTTTGTACTCCAATTCATCTATTTTAAAAAAAAATTTCTCTAATTGCATGGTTTGCTTTAATGACAATTTTGTTCCACGGTTTAGATATAAAATAGCACAATCCATTGCACCGATATTTTAAACTTTAAAAAACATACAGTATATCTGTCCCTGGACTCATCACTGATAAAGTCTATTTCAATAGTCTGATATGCACAAAGTCGCGTGCACACACACGCACAGCTCGGTTGAGAATTCATCACGCCACTGCCTTCTATACTGTTGTGTGACGTAAAGTCGTCCTGCTGGTTTAGTGTGTTCTTCTTTACATACGTTTGTGATACATTGGAAGTCTATAACAAGTTTCAACAAACCCACTAAAACCAGAATTGGTCTTTATTCCTGTTTGTTCCCTTTTCATTCTGTGTGAAGCGGCATTTTTTTTTTCTATTTGTGTTCATCTATTATCATACTCATTCTTCATTAAATCAGGTTTTGCTACTGGGAGGATGTTTTTGAAATAAAATTACTGATGTTCTACCTGCTAAAATGCTCCAGCAAGTTTGTATACAGGCTTGCTGGAGTATACAAGTTCTTGTAGGTAATTACAGCATAGACGAGGGTGGCTACATCTGTTTTGCAAATCTGAACATCCACGGATGGGAAAACATTTATGGGTTAAAATCTTTAGAGCTGCAACAAATGATTATTCAAGTCCAAAAATAATCTGTTGTGCAATATCAAGATAAGGTTACAAATGAGGCATGTGAACGTTTGAGGGCATGCTTATCTCCTGTTATTTTTATCTACTAATCATGTTTCCTTATATTAAACCAAAACCTAACAAGCTCGTTTACACTATGAAAATGGTCCACTACTATTTTACATACTTTACTTCTTTGACCATAATGTTACAAAAATGTTGATATATATTTACTACTTAGGAAGGTGAATCACCAGCGACATCCGATACGATATTATCACGATACCCAGATGGCAATTCAATTTTACTGCGACTCTGTAAGTGTCACAATTTTATAGTATATATAAATATCCCGATTCAATATTTTTTTAGCTTCTGTTACAAAGTAACCAAACTTAATAAAAAATAATTCTCCTAAGATACAGGATGCTGTGCTACCTGCCAATGTGTGAATACAGGTAGTCCCACCTTACGAACAGATTACAGTTACAGATTTCCACAGATACTTCCAGTTCAATCACAAAAGTAACTCATGTATGTATGCAGTGCACCACATACCAATATTTACCAATTATATACAACGCTTTCAGTGTGTAAGTAAATATATAAAATGTCTAAAGTCCAGTATATTGTATGTGTGTGTGATGGTGAGGAAGAAATGAGTCAGCCTCACTGGTTTCAATGCATCAGTCCGGGAGCATGATGTTGGAAAACGTCTGTCCTGTAAAGCTGTTCTGATGGTGAATAATCCTAATTTCGGAAAGTCCTCAACAAAACAGAGTTCACAGTCCAAATACAGTGGAAAACAGCTTGGAGACAAAATTCCGTAAAACGCAATTTAAAAGCGAAGAAACAACACTGTTAAATTTGTGTGCGATTCATTTCCTTAGGCGTGATTACGGTTTTTGAGCACATGATATCAGTGTGGGGAAAGGGTACAGAGATTTAGTCAATGCTTTACATTGTATATTCGTGTTAAAGGCATATGAGACTCACTTTGTCAGCTTAAGAACAAATCAAACCTATTAACACGCTCCCGGAACGGAACTCGTTCATAAGTCGGGGACTAACTGTAGTTTTAAGTGCACCAATTGCAGGATTAGAGAGAAACTGCAACATTTGACTACCTCAAATAAAAATATATACTATAATAATATAACTATAATAATAACACTATAATATTGATGTTTAGAGATTGTTATTAAATTTACCAACAATATGACAGATTAAATTGAGGATCATATGTCTAAAAGGTCTCAGCTAACCAAGTCAATGTTCAAAGGGTAAAGTTGGCGATGCTCTCAGGGTGGGGAATGGCTTATACTCGTCCTCCGCTATTAATCACAGTGACACAAGGCAAACCGCGGTGTCTTTGAGATCATGCATTTTGAAAGAAGGCATATAGTACTTTTCTCAGAATGCAGTCCTGTGATGCAGCACTAGCATCACGTGTGGCAGCTTCACATGTCTCAGAAAAAAAAAAAGAAAAAAAAAACATGTGATAGCTTTTATCCTCTCAAAATAGTAGCTGTTACATGATAGGAAAGACATAACTGGCGAGTGGAAACTGGCCAAGAACCCCCTGGCTAAAAAAGTTCTCCTTGTCCATAGTATAATCAAGTTTGACAGCTTCCTGACAGACATCTTGCTTTTGGCTTGTCTGAGGCTTTTGTTTGAGGCTTTTTGTTTGTTTTCCATGTCAGTCTGCATTACCGAAAGTCCTGCTGTGACAACGTGATACTGCAAATTCATTTCTGAAAAACATCCGTTCACTTTGGCTTCTGTTTTACTTATAAACACACAACGATGTGTGATTACCCTTTTGTATTTCCAGCTTTTACCGCTAGCTTCTGTGCTCTTAAAGTAGTTTATGTGTGGTATTTTAAGGTTAGTCTCTCTTACTGCAAACATTTTTAACCTTAGCACCTCCATTTCCACCCCGCTAAACTGACAGCTGTAAGCTTTCTGTACAATGCGAGCTACATTCACATTGTAAATTCATGTACAAAGCTTAAATTCTGATAATAGACACGCCTTTGCTTAAACACAATTAAATAAAAATTCACATAACCACAGAAATAAATACATGTTCTCAGTTTTGTGTTTTTATGTAAAATTTTACAACAAGGTATGAGGGTGAGTGACAAAATTGTCCACACTCTGGCTGTAGAATTTAATTAACTTTTAGAAAAGACAAATACATAATTGTTCAACATAATCTCCTTGCTTTTCAACACACTTTGTCCATCTGTCAACAAGCTTTCGTATTCCCTCATAAAAAAACATTTTAGGCAGAGCTGCGAGCTACAAATACAACACTGTCTTCATTTTTTCATCAGAAGTAAATTTTCGTCCTAGTAGTTCTGCTTTCAGAACCAAACATGTGAAAGTCAAGATAACGACTATAGGGAGGATGCTTTAACACCTCAAAACTAAGTTTTTGCAGAGTGTGGACAGTGTGTGCAGAAGTGTGCAAATGTGCATTGTCATGCAAGATCATGACGCCCTTAAATATCAGTCCTCTGTGTTTAATCCAAAGTTCAGGCTTTAGCTCTTCAATATGCGTCTAACTGTAACGAGCATTGTTGATTGTTGAACCTTTTTCCAGATAACGTTTTAATACTGGCCCTTGAGAATCTCAGAAAATAATTCCAGCTGATAGTTGACTTTTGAACTTTCTCTTGGTCGGCGATTGAGGATGTTTCCGTTTTCTCTCAGGCCCGTAGTGAAGAATCCATGTCTCTTCACCAGTAATGATTCTCTTTAGGATACTTTTACCTTCCTTGGAGTATCACAAATCCAAATTTTGTTTGCAGATATCCAAACGCTTCTTGTTCACAAATGAAATGATGCAACATTTTACATATCTGCACAGCAGCGACTGGGGAGACAGTAGCCTTGACAAGAAAGCACTGATAAGACAGTGCAGCCAACAGAAGTTTTAATATAAGTGTGCAACTGCGCATCATTTTTGACTCAGCCTCGTATTTTCCTGTTAAAGGGGATTCTAATTACAGAACAAGAAGCCAAGGAACCTTGAGAAACCCTATCTCTAAAAGTTTCTTCTTCTTCAACAGTGTTTCAGCTGTAATATGGACCGAGGCCAAAATCAGAACTCAAGGAAATCAGGAAGGACGAAACACACTCAGCTAAGTTGGAAAGTGAAACCTATGACCATAAAAGTAAATAAAAACAGTTTACACTTCTGCACAATACGGATTTACAGTTTTGTGCCAAAATATACATATTTATTTTCACTTGGTGAAAGTATTTTATTTCAAACAACCTTAATCAGAACACTTCCACAGAAACCTTTACTAACCAGAATACAAATTAAAGCTTGATATGAAACTCAAAGTTCCCTTTTTTTAACCGATTCTCACAATTCTGAAAAAGAAAAAAAAAAAGTTTCCTTTCCCTCCCTTTTAACCACTAAATACTGCCAGCAAAAGTCATGCGGGTAATGAATGTTTAAAAATTCGAGATGAGTTTTGAACCACAGACTCGGTTCTACTTCCACGCGGAGACAGTGTGAGCACATATGAATGTGTGTGTGTGACCTCTGGGCTTCGGAATGCCATAAACGCGAGCAAACAGGAAGGCTGGTGTCCAGTCAGCATAGTGCAGAGCCGCTCGCCCACAATCAGTTACTTCATACTCCTCCTACAGAAAACGTACAGAACTCCAGACTTAAAGTGTGATCAAGTGAGAGAACCAAAAAGTACCGAAAAGCAATATCTCGCCTTTATACAATGTTAATTGCGCATAAAAAAAAAAAAACACACGCACAATAAAACAAATTAAAATGCATTTAATTAGTTCCCACCCTCAGAGCTCTATCCCAAGAATGCACAAAGACCTGTCGAGTAATGATGTGTCTATAAAATCACTGACGCATCCAAACACAAACAAGATACCAAGATTCAATACTAATCACTGAACTATGGAGAACTGCAAGGGTGAGATATTTGTGTTCATTGTTTTACATTGTATTAAAGCTCCACTCCTATCAGTTCTTCCTTCATTACTGACGTGCTTGGCCCAACACCCGCGCTTCGCGGTCTCAGAGGGTGAGGCCAACCTGAGATATAATGTGTGATTGTCTGCTGAGAAAAACATGGCCGAGTTTCCACTTGACTTCCTGAGATGAGTCAGAAGCTCAAATGTTCAATCGTTGTTGGCCCTCGAGGGCGTGTGCGAAGCTTTAATGAGACTGAGCCCGCTATAATGAGATGTTAGACAGCCGTTTAGGTAGCGGATAGGGCTTAAACCTAAACAGGCTCGACCTGATAAACCACCGAACTGTTAGGAACTGATTTCCAATCCTGAACAAACATCTGGCTTAGGAGTCAACATGCAATTACACAAACAAACAATGTAGACATATAATCTAATATATATAATAAACAGATTAAAAGATGTACTGCTATTTAGCTAAACATATAGTTGTTTATATGGTAATGTTTTCTACTTGCTTGTTTTAACACGATTTGACATCTGGACACAAACATATCCTACTGTCTTTTGTTTCTATTTTCAGAAACAAAAATACTTTGTCGGTTTTAAACCTGCTTCTATTTTTCTTTTCTGCTGTTTTTTTGTGCTATGAAACTTTATTAAAGCACAATAATATGCCTATTAACTTCCATGTGACCCGATCACTGGAAATAACCATGGTGTCAAACCTCACCGTGCTGAAGCAACACTAAATACACAAGCAGTCAGGGGCTAGTTTGTGAAGTGCGCTCAGGAGGCAGGCATAAACACAACATCCGGCTCATAAAGAAAGAGAAAATGACCCGTAGTTAGTCTCCTGGGTGTTTCTGCACTTATCTCTGACTGCATGGCTGCAATCTGTAAGCAGCCGGCTTTCTTTCTCTCTCTCTCCCCCGTTTCCTCCGGACCACACAGGCGCGCCGAGGCCTGTGCTCTAAATCATTTATACGGCAACCTGTAATATTCGACTCCCTCCGTAGTGTTACTGTGGAACATGTCATCATAACTCTATGGCAAGCTTAATTTTGAAACTGATACATTTCATACAATTCTTATCATGTTCATGGTTTCTTGCTTGACTTGCCTGACTACTCTCTCACTGATAAGACAAAAAAAAAAAAAAAGCCGATGGACAGAATCCACAGTCTGTAAATCATATTGGCCGGCTCCTCAACATTCTGCTCTCTCTGTGAATCTCCACAGTGACTAACATCCAAAAAGGTCTCCATCTTAGATCTTTATCCACGTGTCAAGAGTTTAACTAACTTGTTTGAGGATTTCAAATGATTCATGGGCTGGTTTGAGTATTTCTACAACTGCTGATTTCCTGGGATTGTCTCACACAATTTTCTAGAGTTTAATCAAAATGTTGCAATAAAGATAGACATTCCAGATGTCAACAGAGAATAGGCAGAATGGTTTGAGCGGACATAACGGCTAGAGTAACTCAGATAAACACTCAGTACATCTGTAATGAGCGGAAAGTCATCTAAGAATGCATTAAATCTTGAAAAGGATAAGCTACAATAGCAGCAGACCATGTCCGGTTGCACTTCTGTCAGCAAAGGACAGAAAGCTGAGACTGCAGTGGGCACAAGATCACCAAAACTAGACAGCTAAAGAATGAAAACCATAGCCTGATCTGACAGATCTCGGTCACTAAAAGGACCGAATCCATAGACGTGAACTGCCTTCTGTTGCTACTTTGAACTCCTTAATACCAAACAATCAAGATTTAAATGGCACAGACTGTTTGAGCATTGTTACTGAGCATGTGCATCTTCCATGACATCTCATACTGATCTTCTAATAGATACTTCCAACAGGATAATGTACTCATCTCACAAAAAAAAAAAAAAGAACTGGTTTCATGAACATGACAAAGATTTGCAGTGGCCTTCACGGTCACTGGATCTGAATCCAGTAGATCACCTTTCGGATGAGGTAAATTGAGAGATTCAAAGTATGAGAGTAAACAAGAAAAATTACATCGCACTGCATCTGGCAGTTAGGTAAAATAAACATTTCCATCAAATTTTGAAATTCATTACATGAAAAACTGTGGCAAAGGAAAGCCCTGCCTGGATTTGTATAAAGTTTGTAATAAAGCTTGGTGATTGTGTATATGTGTTTTAATTGCTATATATCTCTCCTTCCATTGTTATGTTTAGCTACGCAACTTGTTGTGAGCAATAAAATTTAAATTTTGGTGTTATTTGGATCCTCATGTAAGGGGGTAAAATTAAATTTTCTATATATAATTATACTATGTATAATTTTGTAATAATATCATCAAATCAAACCTATGAAAATGTCACGAGTAAAATTTATCACAGATATTTATTTCATTAATAAAAGGTAATTCCACAAAAGGTAGTGCGTGCTTGTTCCTGAATGCGCTGCGATTTTATAAGGAAATGAAAGCAAAGAAGGAAACACGCTCCATTCAATTTGGTTTGAGGGAAAAGACATAAATTCCAATGAAGTCCACTCAGCACTGAACTTAAGATTTACTGTACATTTACAAACAAATATGCAAAACATATGAAGCCATTCACCCAGTAAGTAAAGGCTTGCATGGAACCTGAAGTGAAATTAAAACTTGGTGTACTGATCAAAACTTGATGATACTGGGTAAAAAATTCAGACTGGCATTGCGAAAGAACTGACATATTTTTCAACCCAATCCAGTGACATGTTTTGTCCTGAGAATGCACGCTATGTTGACTGACCACACAGTCAAGATCATTATCAAGTACCACCCCATTATTACAGCTCTGACAACAGTAAACTACTGTGTAGTGCAAAAAAGTAAAAAAAAAAAAAAAAAAAGTCTTGGATATTAAACCAAAGCTGTGGACACTACATGATCAACTACTGCATTCAACAAAAGCACAGATATATGCAAATCTTGACATAATATTTATCTGCAACACAACAAATCTGCTATATACAGACAAATAAGGGATGGTTCTTACACAAAAAAGAGAGCGTTTGATAGCATCTTTGCTAAAAAATGTTGAAAAGGACACGTGTTGTAGCCATGTTGGGACCCAGACAGTGACAGTGAGTCAGCAAAGTTTAAGTTACACCTAAGAACGACATGAACACTTTGGAGAGAGAATAAAAGTATAGATAATTAGTTATCTATACTTTTATTCTCTCTCCAAAGTGTTCATGTCGAGTATAAACTTTGATAAGTGCTTTAAAATTATTTTTTCACACCAAGGATATATAATTCATTCATTCATTCTCGATACTGCTTATCCTGCGTCCAGGGTCGCGGGGGGCCTGGAGCCTATCCCAGGAGACTTTGGGTATAAGGCAGGGTGCATGTCTTTGGACTGTGGGAGGAAACCAGAATATCTGGAGAAAACCAACCAAGCATGGGGAGAACATGCAAACTCTACACACACACACAGAATCGAACCCTTGACCCTGGGTGTGTAAGGCCACAGTGCCAACTACTATGCCACCGTGCCACCCAAAGATCCATCAATGCATGTTTAATCTAACTTAATGAATCAATATCGGTGGGTACTAAAGTGAATCATATCGGTGCTGAGCCAAATCAAACCAACGGTAAATGGAATCATATTTGCACTTAAGCAAATTATAACGATGCTGAGCTGAATCATATCTGTCCCAAACTGACTCATGTCTGTGCTAAAGCGGATCGTTTCGGTAGTGAACTGAATCTTACTTTATAGTGAGTCGAATCATGACGGTGTTGGAACAAACCATGTTGAAGCTGAATTGAATTATATTTGAATGAATTTTGAATTATATATAAATTGAATCAAGTCCATGCTAAATCAAATCACACTGATCCTAAAGAGGTTCTGTGGGTCATATTGGTGCTGATGAGACTCATATTACTCATCAGAGTATTAAAATCATATCAGAGTATTAGTGGATTGAAGTATATCAAATTGAGTTGTTACTACATATAAAGATGTGCGTCTTTATATGTGGTGTAAAGTGAGGGACTTGGACCACTAATATTGGGTAAAATTAACAGACCACTTCTATTGATGGTTATTTTCACCACCAGTGAAGGGCAACTTCAGATGTGCGAGAGGAATTTAAACACATTAGTGTATTTCCCAATAAACAAAAATTTTCAGAGGATTTAAAAATAGCCGTGCTAGCACATTTGGATGAACGGATACTCGCTGGCCTTCTGGCACAGGATGCTGAAAAGAAAATGAAAGATCTGAGCTTGTTGACGTGAAAAAGTCAAAAAAGTTGCCTGGATCTGATAAACAAAACCGAAAGGTCATTTCCTCAAGGGAGAGAATTAAGCTTAGATAAGTAAAAAAGCATTGCGCATAATATGATGGAAGGTCTTTTGAGTCTAAATTTGAGATTTTTTGATTCACTGGTGCTTTAGAGGAAGAGCTTCTGGGACACACACTGAGTTGAGAGTAAAAGTTTGCACACCCAAAGTTCAAACTTAAAAAAATAAGATTGGTGATTAAGAAAATAATAAATGAGGATATGTTAGAATATTAATTGTCAATATTGAAGACAAAATGCAACTGTGAAATGATGGGTATTAATTTACTACTCAAATAAACATGTCTTTGTCTTAATCCTCCAAAAGCCAGGTCATACTCACGATTCAGCTGTATACTTCTGCGCTCCTCCGATAAAGCCATACTTGTCCGTCTCTCTGGAACCGGGGAAGCCGTTGAGCTCGGAGTCGGAGCCCAGTGAGCTTTCTCCATCGTCTCCAAAACGACTGCCCTCTGTTTGTAAACTCACCGTATCAAAGGTCTGGTCGCCGTTCTCAACATCAGCCATTATTATGGATGCAGTTTAGGCCATCGACTTTTGCTTTGTACTTTTAAATAGTGGCTTTACAATCCACGGACTAAATAAACTGGAAGGATGCTACTGTATTGGTACATGGCTGATGTCGATAAGCTGGCTGTGTTGCTATGGAAACAAAACCACAAAAACACGTTTTGAGAAAGATTTACAATACGGTAAACTTTTACAACTATATAATTATATAAATGATATCTTTACGTTTCATACATTGAGGAACCCGAAATCAGTCTTCAAAAATTTTCTGTCTGTCTGACAGAATTTAATAAAACTTTCCCAGTTCTTAGGTATTTGCCTGAAGTTAAAAAGTTACAATGAAATCGAAAGGTTAAGTAGACGTGATGTTATAAGATGTTATGTGCCACATTATACGCCGCAAGTTTCTACAGTGTACTGCGCATGCGTCATGGGCGTGTATTAAATCAACCACTGGACAGAATTTAATGATTCTTTTGAAGTTTTGCCTGAAGTTAAAATATGTACTCGAATTTTTGAGTAAAAGCAATGTTATAAACAGTTATGTGCCAGATTTAATAATCTATTTTAAACAATAAGCCACTTGCTCAGTCTGAACAAACACCAGTTACAATAGATATTAATTAGAAAATCTAAACTGAATATTTTTACTGGAATTACTTAATATTTTTACTGC
>JAOTRS010000035.1:1820516-1832083 GCA_028565755.1 Dinotopterus cunningtoni
AGCCACGGAGCATGAATCTAGCCATACAGTACAGTAAATTAAAGCAGTAATGAATTAATCTCAGCTCACCTGCAGTGCACCGTCTGGGCTGTTATTAAATTAATAGATCAATAATTTTATAGTGGATTTAAAAAAATAAATCCTGTTATACCAGAACCACTTTTTTTTTTTTTAAAGACAGAAAAAGGACGATATGGATGGAACTTTGCTATTTACAGCAGTATGATTGCTGTCGTAGGACTGACGGGGATTGCGTGATTGGCGTGCCATTTGTGTTGCACTGATATTAGTTTACACATAACGTGAATGTCAGAGACATTTTAAACACGTGATGTAGATTTTTTATTTCTTTTTCACAACAACCTCCTGTGAATATTTCAGATATATAAGTTTAAATTCAATATACTACAATTGACATTAAAATATTCTCATTGCAATTCTTAACAGAGCTCGTCGTCACACTAATATGCACGTTCCTTGACATTTCATTTTTGAAACGTAATATATTCCATGAGTCATCCATTATACATTATGAAAAGAAAAAAAAACTAAAGAGAAAAAAAACAGGTTTTAGATTCACTCAGCCCTGTTACCTCAACAGTATTTGGGGAAAATGTCATGTGTTCCATTGTTGATGACATCATTTGAATTTCCTTAAGTTCATGGGAAGAAGAAGAGGAAATCTTTTCTGCTTTATTGCTTTATTTTTACCAGTCACCTCCCGATACAATATTATCACAATTTTTGGGTGCCGATTTGATTAAAATTGCGATTCTATATTTTATGAAGATCCCGATTCAATATTACATTTTCACCCGATTTTGTTACCAATTTTAAACCTCTTAAAAAATGTTTAATGTGTACTTAAATGCAGCCTGTTCTTTATAACATTTGTTTTCTCACTTAAAAACCAAGGGCAGTATTTAAACAATACACACTTACTTCAAACACAAGAGTTTAACATTTAACTGAGCATCGTGTATCTCTTGTCCTCCGCCATAATTATTATTTCTAAAAAAATTCAGCAAATAATTCACCCCTTATCGGCTTTTAGGATTATAAAGAAACGGAGATGTTTTACCTTTCTGCTAACGTCTGAAAACTCAACAGTGAGCGCGCGGGCATGTGCGATTTCTAACACGCAAGTTTTGACTAATTAGCAAACGCAGTGTTTTGAGACACTTTGTTGTGTGTGTCTAATGAGTGGGTCTGAAACTAATTCACTTACAGAGTTTAAGGAAAAAGGCAGATAGCAGGCTTTTAATAATGCAACTTGTGATGATGTAACGGCATATAAATGTGTTTCTGTTGCGCCACTCTTAAACTTTTACGCTCGGTACAGAATCGTTTACATCTGAGGCCGATCAAATTTTGGTCACTGCGCGATCGACCGGTTGATCTTTATTATAAAAAATAAAGAAATACCTGTAGCACAGATTTTAGTTAACCACTAAACAGATTTTAATTCCACACTGAAACACTGTCCTTTTAGTGTTATAATATTTGTTTAAATGCAAATTTTCTTTGAATAATAATGTTTTTCATTTACTAATTTCTTAAAGGGTTAAATAGCATCACAATGGCCGACTCTTACTACTTATTTCTCTGTTTCATTTCTACAGATATTAAGGCTCCACTTTTTTTCCACAGTGACTGTACTGCTTACGCTGTGCAAAAGTTTTTGATCTTGTTTAGCAGCAAACGCCACATTTACACGATCACGTAAACCCAATTTAAATCCAAATTTTCCAAAGGTTCGTCTTTTAGCAGCCGAGTATTCTCTGTAATCTATTTTATATTGTTTTCAGCAGTAGTGCTTATTCCAGTTTCGAGAACATTTGAAGCTTCAGGGTGTGTTTTAAGGAAGGGGATATTATTTCTAAAATAATATATTTTTTGCAGCCAGAGGGTCCGTAAAGTGTATAACGCGTATAAATAAATTCCACAGACACCTTTAGCACAGCTCTTTTTATGAACCTAATACAAATGTTCTGATATTAGGCTCCTTATTTAAATGTGTACAGTACGATTTTGGGTGATTGGAGCTATGGATGTTTTATTTGTGGCTTTTCTACTGGAAAAATATGGAAGGTCCAAGGTGACATTATATATAAGCTACATCTTTTTTTTTCTTCTTTTTTTCGAGTTATTCAGATTTGGATGCAGTTCAAACTTGTGAGGAAAAAAAAACGATAAAAACGTTCTAATAAATATAAAGACGTTTGTGTGAGCGTTGTTAACATGCAGGGTAATGACCGTGAGCGGCAAAGACTTTGCTTGTTTAATTTCTAATACAGTAAGTCCCCGACTTATGAACGAGATCCGTTTCGGGAGCATGTTCATAAGTCGGATTTGTTTGTAAGTCTGACAGTAATCCTTGTACACCTTTGACATCAATATACAATGTAAAGCTTTAAAAAAAACACACACACACACAGGTTTGGTGTTTTGCTTCTGCGTTATACTCTCACGAGACTACGCCTCCAAATCGTGAATTGAATCCCGATGACGCAGTGGGGTCAACTGACCTTGTTTAAAGACGGCTCTGAAAAGACGTCAGGGGGAGGACAATGCTACTTGGGGTGCTACTTCCGCACTTCACATCTATGAATGTTCGGTTCGCATTTGCGGAAATTTGCAACTTCAGTGTTTGTAAGTCAGGGACTTACTGTATTGCTCATGCAGACATCATAGACAATATCCTGTTAATCAATGTTTTGAGCAAGAGAGAAAGAGAAAAGGAGTGCACACATTGATTTGTCTTGCGCTAAGTGAATTTATCGCTGTTCTTAGGAGTCGGGGCTTTACATTTAACCCTTTTTCCCCCTCTCCATCAGGAGTTGGACGAGTCACCTCAAGTTCAGCAGAAAACTAGAGTCAAAGAGAAGGTCACAAAAGCTGAGGTATTTCACTTTTTTCACAGCTGGTATGTTTCAGTAAAAAAAAAGTCAGAATGTTTTTGTGTGTGTGTGGAGGGGTTGTACTGGTACTGATGAGTTTTTACAAGCTGGGATGTTGCCAAATCTCTTCAGTCAAGCCAGTCAGAGATGAAGCAAACCACAAGAGGAGCACACGAGTTCTCGGGTGAGGTAAAACACAGTGCGTGCAGTGAATGTGGATCATGGTACACCATGTACAATGCTGCTTTGGAATTTAGAAGGCGGTTTTACTAAAAAAAAAAAAACAAAACACTTTTTTACTTCTCAGAGCAGCTCATTTAAAAAAATATATAAATAAATGTGAATTTGTCTTTTGTTTTTTTGGGCCATGAACATGAATTAGTTTATTTTAATGTGTGTGAACTGAGCTGTAACCTAGCTCTTCTGCTGCCCCCTAAAGTAACATTGTCTAGCTAAAACATTACAGTAACAAAAATATGATTGAATGTATTTCCTTACGTTCACGTCTTGTTAATTTTGAGCCTTTTAACCTTTTACATTTATGGCATTTGGCATAAATCTAGACCGGCTCACTGTACATTTATCTCATTATACATCTGAGCAGCTGAGGGTTGAGGGCCGTGCTCAAGGGCTTTGATAGTGGCAGCTTGGCAGTACTGGGGTTTGAACCTATAACGTACATAGCAGTAGTCCTGACATTACATGATCCAAGACTACCAGAACAGTGATTCTCCCAACGCTGCTCTCTGAGGACTTTAGGAACCTGTCAGTGGGCCAAGATGTGTTGTACATAACGACGTTACAAACTGTCCTGAATAATGAATTACACTATGTTTTATTTTCTTTTGTTAGTCAGTGTTATTTCCTTGTTGCTTATCCTGCAAAAGTATAGAACATGGCCATTATCAAGAACTTTAAATGTCCCTATTTTCATAAGCCATCTTTTTATTCACATAAAGTCAAAATCAGCAGATAGATTTTTAAATTTCTGACCTTAACGACAATCACAATAGTGTCTACACTGCTGGATGCCTCGAAGTATGATGGATACAGCTGTGAGTTCATCTAAGCCTTTAAGACAGTGCAAATCTTAATGGGTCTCGAAAAAGGTTTTACCAAGTTTCCCCTGCTGTCTTTTTTTTGGGAAACAGCAGGGACATCAAAACACTCTACCAAAAGCAAGACCGGCCACAGCAGACCGAGTTTGCTGTGGGGGGAAATAATGACACAATAATCCAGAGGCAGTCATGTTGCTGATGCCGCCACAGCACATCACACTGGGTCACATGAAAACAATGATTCGGCTCTATAGAGAGAGTCTGCAGCCTTCATGACCGTCACCACTTCCTTCCTGAGCAGTCCAAGGCAAAAGTCAAAGCCAGTGTCTTTGTTGGAATACAGATAAAGAAGATCCTGGAGGGAAAGGAATTCTACATGAAGCTCATTAGGAAGGAAAAAATCGCTTTATAGAACTTCAGGAAGTCTCTCAAAAACCATTTCCTTGATGCTTATCTTGATTTCAAGTAGAACATGGGAGCGCGTTCAAAAGAGCAAGGTGAATACCTCAACCAGGACGCACTGGACTTTGAACACCGCTGACAAGAAAAATGGAACAATAAGATTGTACCTGCTTTGTCAAAGCGATGTACAATAAAATTTTTTTGCTTTTTTTTAAATAATTTTTGATTGATATATTTTTCAATAATAGTGGGACATGTAGTCCCTGATTTACGAACGGGTTCCGTTCCGGGAGCATGTTTGTAAGACGGATTTGTTTTTAAGTCCGACAAAGAGAGTCTTATACGCCTTTAACACGAATATACAATGTAAAGCATACCAATCCACTTGACTAAATCTCTTTCCCCTGTCCCCACACTGCCATCATGTGACCAAAAACCATAACCACGCCTAAGAAAATGAATCTCACATGTCAAATGTAACAGTGTTGTCTCCGCATCTTTAAATCGTGAAGGGAATCCCAAATGGCATTCTGTTAGCTGTTTTCCACTGTATGGGACTGAGAACTTTGTTTTGTTGAGGATTGAGGATTATTCATCATCAGGACAGCTTTACAGGACAGACATTTTTTTATCATTGTGCTCCCGGACTGATTCATTGAAACCTGTAAGGCTGACTTATTTCTCCCGCTCACACACACATACACACACACGCACACATACAATATACCAGACTTTAGACATTTTATGCGTTCACTTGCATGCTGAAAATGTTGTATATAATTGTAAATATTAGTATCTGGTTCACTGCACTGTCAATTTTTTGTACAATAACAGGTGAGCTACTTCCGCGATTTGTTCGCATCTACAAATGTTTGTAGATTCGAGGTCCGTTCATATCTGTGGAAATTTGTAACTTGAATGTTAGATAGTCGTGGACTATCTGTTTACTATTTTTTCAATGAATATCAGCCAGTTAAATAAAAAACAGAAATAATAAATCAATGATCTGTTAACAAAAAAAGTTTTCTAAGATCTATAACTGACAGCATTCACTTAACATTAATGAAAGATATATATTTACATGACTATAATAAGACATTCTTTTAAATAGCTTTTACATTTTCTCCAAAACTGTACCAGGTTATAGGACTTTCTCCTGGTTACTGCTTTTTGTACAAAACTGAAAATAAAAATTCAGCAGGATGGGTGAAGGCAATCACATGCTTCCTTTAAAACACAAACTTCTTGCCTTACCCCACACACACAGAGAATAGAGCACAGATGACTACGATTGGCTACTGTTGCTATGATTGATGTAAGAGTACACCCTTCCCCCTGAGAGTTCCCTGCTTCAGATGGGTGTAGTGGGATTTAGAGTCATGATCTCTCTCCCCCCCCCAAAAAAAATATACACAGCTATACACAGTGATACACACACACTACACATTCCAGGAATCCAACCTACTTACCCTCTCCTCCATCTACCAAAATGTAAAGAGTCAGACCAGATTAAAAAAAAAATAGCAAATTGAGAACTAAACACTCTTTTGTGTACAGGGTCAGGGTCCTTGTCATGTAGCCTTCGAATACAGAGCATTTTAGCTTTTTTTGTTGTTTTTTGTTTTGCAAAAATATGGTTTCATAAATATGAGGTTTATGCAATATAAAGTTATTCTTAGACATATCGTTTTTCAGTACAACTACGCAATATGTTGCAGTAAAATTTTATTTCATTTTAACAAACTATACGAACAGGACTGATCAAAAAATTTTAAAAAAGAAATAGCACAGATTTATAAGGTCACTCGTTTTTATGGGTTTTTTAAATGGTTGTTTCTGTGACCAAATAATAATAATAATAATAGTAAGCACATTTTGTGAGTTCTGCATGGTTCTTCATGACATATCAGCGTTTAAAAAAAAAAAAAAATTAATAATGGTCATTGACCAGTGCTGGGTTGGCGCACGGTGCTGCTTGTGTTATCTTCCTGGGTTTTATAAAGAAAAGCTGTTCACTGTGCAAAACTGGTGTCTCATGCGCAATTATCAGTAAGCCTTTCTTATTCTTTTTACCATCCGCGATCGATTAATCATTAGCTAAGAGTACACCGCCCTCGCGCTAGCAGCATGAGAGGTAGCGCGAGAGCGGTGTTCTGTCTGCTAGTGATTAATCAGACAAGGATGACATATTTTTAAAAATGGTCAGCAAATATACTTGAGCCGGCTGAAATATTCCCTCTGTGTGTGTAAACACTGTATTTCGATTGTCTCACCTTTATATTTTCCAATTTTCTACTTGTCCAGTGTACTTTCCACCATGGGCTTTTTTTTTTTCCCTTCAGTCCAGAATCATTGAGTTGTTACTTGTGACAAAAGTTTGGTTTCATGGTCCAGTCCACCCATTAAAGTCTGCAGCTTTTAAATGACATTTCAATAGTCAAGACTCGACTCTGACCTTTTTTTTCCCCCCTATGGCTAAGGAAGCGTTTCTGGCTTATAATACAGATAGGCAAGTTAAAAGCTTTGACCGCTTCCCAGAGAATAGAGTGTTACTGTCTCCGTGTTTCAGAATCCTTTGGGGGATTTATTTCAGGCGCTGAATACTGTAGGCCCATTTCCTGTCTTCACTCTTGACCATTCCACTTTTGTTCCATCATTCGGTAAGTGATCCCACAAAGGGAACATGACGTGTGCGTATGCGCCAGAAGGTGAGCGTTCGTAGGCGTATTCTTGCTGTTTTTCTGATTAGCTTCGGACTTTTTTTTTTTTCAACAGTCCTCACCGGCGTTATGAAATATAATGGCTCCCCAACGTCATAGCACTTTTTCATGCTCTTTCTAATTTCCAATTCGGCATCGTCGTGATGTCCGCGGCAGCGGCTGCTTTGCAAGCGAGCAATAATTTTCTGAAGCAGCAGGGGGGCTCGAGATGAGTCAATGAGTCAAAAATGATACGCGGTGCACGACACAGCGCTTCTTTATGATGTCCTCTTGAAAAGATGCTGTGAATTATCGCCATAGTGTAAAGAGGCCTAAAAAAGATAATGGCAGAACTGCAATTATTTCAGTGGAACAGTATTTATATTGTGGGGGGAAAAATATATATTATTAAGTAATGGGGTCTTTATAGATGTTTTGCAGGATGTAGTGATAATTAAATTTGTGTATTTTTTATTATTATTACAGAATTGTTCCAGGTTAAAAGTCTGATAATTCAGATCATTATTGATAAGGTGAGAGAACACTTTAGATTGTGTATAGGATTTTAAAAAATATCTTTTTCAATTGAGTCTTTGCTTCATTTAACCTACGTCTGTTTCACTCAGCCTTATTTCCTGAGACCGTTCATCGCTTTTATTAATCCGTAGGATTTGCAATTATTGCGCGTGCCACACTCTGAATGTCCAACTGACCGAGCTGATTGCGACTTTACCCACCAAGTTGTACATTTTAATTACTTCTTAGATGTGCAGAAGTGATTTATCTCATTGATTGTCTTTATTAATATACAATGAATTTTTAATTAAAACCCTGGATGCTTTGCAGATTAAAAAAGAAAAAAAAAAGTCTAATATTTTGTGTGGTTATTGTGTACTAGCAGTAATAGAGATTTCATTTGTCTTCTCCTCCTGCTGAAAGTTTAACGATAACACAATCAGGAATCTACACCTTCATATTTATCTAAAGGCTTCACGATCGATTTTCGTTTCTGTGATTCATGAGGTTTAGAAACGCCGCGGCTCGAGGGAACACTAAAAGAGATTCACATGATTAAATAGGTAATGGAGCTTTTTTTTTATTCCACTAACAGGAGCTCCTTTTTGACTCAGAACTTTCTGAGCTGTCACATTCACCTCCGTTACGCCTCGCTAGATGAGATAAAGCTGTTATCTGGCTCATCCCCAAACTTGGAGTTGTGTTTTTTTTTTTTTTTTTTTTTTCTTCATGCTGGTCAATAACAAACTTTCTCTCTAGAATCTGCCCAAAGAAAATCAAACAGGTTCTAGTTCATGGTATTAAAATAGTTTCAGAACGAGATGTATGTTTATAGCCTCAATATTCATATTGCAGTACCATACATCACCTTACGTACTGTTTACACCACGGTGCTGCTAAACTCTCAATTCTGATGATTGGTCAGAAGGTGGTGAATCGTTTGTTATGTATTTTAAAGTGTTAGATATTATGTCTGTTCGTCTGTCTTTCCGTCCGATCATACGTCCCAATCGTGTGTACGCAACATCTCAGGAATGCCTGGATGGAATTTCTTTAAAACTGACACAAATGTTCACTTCGACTCAAGGAAGAACTCAGAGTTCAGAGTTCAAGGTCACCGTCACCGTTCACCTGTCTGATTTATGTGAACACGATATCACAAGAATGCCTTCAAGGGAATTTTTTTCGCAGATATTCAAAAGATCTCCAAGGTCAACGCCATGGTGACATCATGTTCGTCTCATCGTGAACAAGATACCTCACGAGCGATTCAAGGGGCGTTTCTTCAAATTTGGCACTTTGATTCAAAGGTGAATTGAATACAGCTAGCTTGTCAAAAGGTCACCGTGACCTCACGTTCGTTCTTCCAGTGCTTGTGAAGCCATATCGCATGAAGGCCACGAGACAGTTCATTCAAAATTTGGCACAAATCTCCTCTCTGATTGCATTTTGTTGGTCAGAGGTGAAGGTCACAGTTAACCTCATGTCAATCCCATTCTTTTGACTGCCATATGTTGTCACTTCCTTGACGGAATTTCTTCAGAATGAGCACAAACGTCAACTTGCATTCAAGGATGAACTTAATACGTTTTGCAAATCAAGGTCAAGGTCGCTGTGACCTCAAGTCTACCCTGTTCTTGTGAATGTAATATATCTCAGGAACGCCTGGAGAGATTTTTTTGCCACAATCATCTACTTGAACTCCATGAAGAACTGATCAGATGTTTGTATTCAAAGGTTTAAAGTCTTGTAAACATGTCATTGCCTTAAGGGGAATTTCTTGAAATCTGGACTTTTTCTCTAATTCAGTTGTAGCCAGTTTTCATCTGTTTCTCTCTATTATGGAGGGTAAAGACTTGGACGTGCTTTATCAGACAGACGTAACACCAGCTGACTGCATCTTTCTGCTTCTCGCGCAATGTTGGGGACGGCGTAATGCTCTGAGGAAAGCGCTATCCTCCCCTTCTGCTCGCATGATGCAAGTGTCGCTGTAATTGATGTGATGGTGCTGGTATGCCATTCCATGCCATCTGCTCTCCAGACCCCTGGCGACTGATGGCTGTAGCATGACCCGGTATTCAAACTCTGCCCAAAAATCAAAATACTCATTAACACAATGACCTCTTTATTAAAGGATTCTCCAGTGGAGCTGTTTGATTTTATTGTTTTTTTTCTGTTGGTTGATTCAGGTGACTGAATTCAGAATCAGTTCATGTTTTAAAACATTAAATACTAAAAATTGAAGAGTACCTTATATACAGCTTCTTCAGGGAACAAAAACTGTTTCTTTGCAAATACAGGTAGTCCTCAACTTACAAACATTTGAGTTATGAATATAAAGGGGTGTAAGTGAATGTATAAAACGTTCAAGTTCGGTATATTGTATGTGTGTGTGTATGTTGGTGCGGGAGAAATGACTGGGTCTTACCGGTTTCAATGAATCAGTCCAGGAGCACGATGCTAGACAGTATCTGTCCTCTAAAGCTGTCCTGATAGAGAATAATCATAATTTCAGAAAATCCTCAACAAAAGTTCACAGTCCAATACAGTGGAAAACACCTCTGAGACAAAATGGCGTTTGGGATTCCCTTGGCGAGTTAAACGCTCAGAGACAACGCTGTTAGATTTAACATGTGAGATTCATTTCCTTAGACGCAGACTTAAGAACAAATCGGACTTACGAATGTGCTCCCGGAACAGAACTTATTCATAAGTCGGGGACTACCTGTACTCTCATTTTGTGAGAGTATCGCTGATTCTTATTTTGTGTTATTTTGTGTGTGGGAGGTTAGTGCCATACCGCCACCTACTGGACTGGAGTGTCGTGCATACAAAGAAAAGATTATGACTTTGTACCAGACATGACATTTAAACAATCAACAACAAAATTTACACAGCGTTTAAATTTTTATTGGATACTTTTGTTAGTTTTAAATACTTTAAAACCTGTAAGAAATCCATTTGATTTAATTAATTTAAGGCAGTAACGATTAGTGCTGTCGAATTGAGTCAAACACTATGATTGATGGCTATAGTCTTTAATGATATCATAGTGGTATCCTTACTTAATCCTTAAGGCCACCAGCACCGATCGGTGCATAGGGCAACACACACACACACTGTTGGCATCTTAATTTACCACGGTATGCATAATGTGTTCGAAGTGTGTCTGCAGCGCCTTGCTGTAGACAGCGTTCATATCGTTCACACAGATTCTTAACCCGGATTCCCAAAACAAAGGTTGCTGCAGACTCCTGCAAAAGGAGACAATTCGCCAAATTTAAATGGTTTTCATTTATATCTCATCGAAACAGTTACCGGTCGACCAGACTTCCCCTTCAAGTTGACACAGTACACTACCAGAACGGTGAAATTTCATAACAATGCACAGCATGACTGTGTTACTTGGTGTCACCATGTTGTAACCTGCCCTGTGGATCTTGTGATATAGGTGAAATATAACGTTTAAAAACCCTTTCAGGTCAGTAACAGCTAACTCATCACTGATTAATTTTCCCCCTCAGAGTGTTTTATGCTTCACTTTATCACTCTGTATAGAGCAATAGTCAATAGAATTATTAAAAACACACGAACACATTTCGGCTCATCATGAAACGAGGCGCTAAAACATTTGTCATGAGATTATCGTGTCTTTAAACGTAAATGAATTCCAACTTCTGGTAAAATAATCGCAGATGTTATACAGTACGTGCTCGATTAACTACTTGTTTTCCTTTTCTCTTATTAAACCCATGAATTGGTGTCACTTTGGTGAACGAGTGCGCGTGAATAAGAGCAAACAGAGTTGAAATAATATTCGCATGACGGCCATTTTGGAGCCAGGCTAATGAGGGTGTAACAGATGGTCCTGGCAGAACCAGCCCTCGTTTGCATCAGTTTCAGCCAGGCAACAACGTGTGTGTGTGTGTGTGTCAATGTGAGAGTCTCTATCGCTAAACTGGTGGGTGTACAGTATGTGAAAATCCGTCATA
>JAOTRS010000035.1:1868021-1877786 GCA_028565755.1 Dinotopterus cunningtoni
TCAGCCGAGCGTCCGGATTATGTAACAGGACCTCCCTCCCTTTTTCCCCTCCTCCACTCCTCACTTTCTCTCTTCTTCCCTTCAGCCCTCTCACACACGGAGTGTTGATGCGTAGGAGGGACGGCCGCGTCGAACTCCAGGGCAAGCGACGTGACTTTGTCGTTATCGTCATCACCATCATCACCGCATTAGTGCTGAATCTGTGTGTGACCCGCAAGTTAATTACTTACCATTTGGAGCATGTAACAATGTTTTATTCCTCTTATACCACAAGAGCAATTGTATTAGTTAATTAAATCATGACACTCATGTAAACAGAATCAAAATCAAAGTTGGCCGTGTGTGCAAAAAACAAACAAACAAAAAAAACTTTTTATGTTATAGAGAAACCGCACAACATCTTCTTATCTTCGGAGTGTGTGTGTGTGTGTGTGTGTGTGTTTGTGTGTGTGTGTGTGTGTATACCAATCCATTGCATGGCACATGCACACCCACACACACTACAGGCAATTTGAGGACGCCTATTAGCCTAATCTGCATGTCTTTGGTCTGTGGGAGGAAACCAGATTACCCGGAGGAAACCCACCATGCACAGGGAAAACATGCAAACTCCATACACACAGACCCCAAGGTGGGAATCAAACCCTGACCCTTGAACCATCAAGATATTATATTTACACGCTACCAGTCAACAGTTTGGACGCACCTTCTAATTCCATGATCTTTCCTGATTTTTATTTCTTTTTAATGATAAAGGCGTCCAAAATATTCAGTAATCTCTTTCCAGCTGTTGATATTGAGATGTATCTGCTACTTCTGCTCTGTAAATCCTTCATAACGGCTCTAATCTGAGGTGCTGGTTGTTAATCGGTGATTTCTGAGGCTGGTGACTCTAAATGAACTTCTCCTCTGCAGCAGAGGTAAGTCTTGGTCTTGCTTTCCTGGGAAGGTCTTCATGAGAGACAGTTTCATTATGGAATATGATGGGTTTTGCAATTGCACTTGTGACAATACTGTACTGTACAAGAACTGGTCCAGAAAGGCTGATTTTCATGTCTTAAAAAAACAACTGACTTATTACCATATGTGTTATTTCATAGTTTTGAAAAATCCAATATTGTTCTAGAATGTAGAAAATAAATCCAAACTTGTGTCCAAACCTTTGATTGGTACTATATAAACAATATATCTGTTTGTTTAATTATTTATTAAGATCCTGTAGAATCAATGCTATTGCTATGGAAATGATAAAGTTTCTTTTAAACAAGAACATTTATACAACCCTGTTACAGTATGTTCAGGATTATCAGAGAGCTGTTATAGAAAAATGAATCGACGGCTTTCGACCGCACAGAATCAAGAATTCACAGGATCAAGCTCGCAGCAACTCTCGCTTGGGCGCCCAATAATATTGATCTCCAGGGGTATTTTTTTGGTTAAAGGTCAAGATTTGGTGAGAGATCAGATCTCTCAGAGTAGAACAACAGGAACCAAAATAGGAAGAGAAACCAACATGAAGCGATCTTTTTTCTAACTTAAAGTGTAAAATATACATATTATATTTCACACAAACACTACCGAACTCATCCCAGCATCACCAAAACCACAATTCCACCAGTTTACATCGGACCCACGGGAACCCTGTGTGCACTGTGTAGAAATTGGATCTTGCTGAAGAAAAACCTGTTACAACATAGAGTATGAAAAGCTCTGCTCTGAATTCTGATTTATTGTTTTCTTATTAAATATCAAGTCAACGTCAAAAGTATGAGAACCAGCGACTCTGCGCTGAGGTATGAAGACAAGCTGGAGTCTGCGTGTAAGTTTATGTGTGTGTGTGTGTGTGTGTTTCATTTGAGACTGTTCAATCAGACTGTAATTGGAACAAAACCGAGCGCCCACACACGCAGCTTCTGACGATTTCGTAGTGAGCAGATGCTTTTATTGATCATTTAAATCGGCGTGCGTCGAAATGAAGCGGAGGTTAACGTCAACTTGTGGATAAATAACAAGCAATATGAGAAAACAGATTCTTTCTAAAAGCAGCGTGAAAGGATTCTTGGGTAATAAAAAAAAAGGAGTTGATGAATGATATATTTTAATACATAAATATATAAAGTATAGTTGAAGAATGGAAAGAAACATCACCTTCTAATCGCCAGTTGTATAAAGTCATAGAGTCTGTATTGACTGTAGGATCAGTTTCTTGTTCTAGTTTTGGGGAGTGTACCCCGATGTAATCTTTTGTCCTTGCAGTCCATCCACATTGTTTGGTGGTTTGACATGCTTTTCTGCTCACCACGGTTCTCAAGAGCGGCTATTTGAGTTCCTTCTGTGATTCTGGCCTTTTTCTCATCAATTCAGCATCATTGGATGCGTGTGTATGTGTGTGGGTTTTTTTTTCTACAAAGCATCCTGTATAACCTCTAGAGCAGTGTTTCCCAGCCCAGTGTGTGGGTGGGCTGCCACTAGTGGGCCGTAAGGCTGCTGCAGGTCGGGTGTGAGACGCCATTTACAACAAATACATACAAAGTTTTTCATTTTTAACTTTGTACATATGTGTACATATTTTAAAATCCGAACAAAATATTTCTGATTAAGTATTTACATTAAAAAAGGAATCAGAACTAATAAAACAAAGCCATGAGATTTAAACGACATGATAACCTTGATTTATTTTAGCCTCGTTTGTAAAATCAGAGTTGCGATCTACGGAAAGCGCTGTCCCCCTAATGAGCAGTTCGAAAAGATGCGATGAATAAATAAATAAATAAATAAATTGAGATGGTGGGCCGCAGAAGATTTTTACATTTGAAATTGAAGCACAGCCTTGTTAAGTTTGTGAATAACATCTCTAGAGAGTTGTATTATTGTCTAGTTGACTACAGTTGTCAGGTACGAGTGACTATGCAACTGTCACTGATTTCCTGATGTTTTTAATGGAAACATTAACAGAAACCTGGTTTTGCATGATTATAGGATATAATATAATAGTCTTATTGGATACTTGCATAAACATGTATGGATACAGGTGTTCCTATTAAAGTGGCCGGTAAGTCTGGCTCACCAAACATCACAATGTATACGTTCGTAAAGTTAAACTATGTCTGCTTAATTAAAATCATCAACAAAAATAATAAAATAGGAATACATATTTAAATATTTAAAAAAAAAGTAATTACTGTAAATGTTTCTAATATACTGCTAGTATAACTGCACTCCTAGTATAACAACAGCATTTATACGAGCTGATTAAAAAGGCTCGCTTTGTGAACCGGCTGAGAGAAACACACTAACGAGTTCTCGGTCTTGTTTAGCGTGTTTCTTGTAATACTTATCGCAGGTTGTTTTTTTTTTTTTCTAGCCTTGTGCCAGACCGGATTTTGATCTCAGTGGGATTGCTAATGACCCAGGCATAGCGAGAGTGGGAGGCGTGTTGATCCAATCATGTAGGATTGACATCGCACCCCGATGGCGAATCTACCACCGCTCGTCCTATTTACGCTCGGGAACAGGCACTAATCATAGAGGCCGCTTTTCTTGTTTACATATCGCACTTTCACATGTTTAGGACAGTCGTCCAAGAATAGATAAGCATACACATACAGCATTAATGGGTAATGTTGTGGCACAAAATATTTTTTTAAAAAGACCTTTTTTTGCCGCTAGATTTGGACAAGAAAAAGAACATGAAAGGTGGAGAACATGTCCGTTGTGGCTTCATCAGAGGAAATATATGCTCACTGAAAGAGCACCCAGTCATTCTTGCGACCCATTCACTATGAAAACTCAACATAACAACTCATTACAGCTGCGGTGAGCAGAAAAGCAGAGGTTTTTAGACTTAGGTGCTAGTTTGTGGCTAACATAAGTCGAACTAAATGTGCTATTCAGCTGCTGTTGGACCTCATTTGTCTCAGGGTTTTAACATGCTGTGTATTCTGCGTTGCTTTTCAGCTCACCGCAGTTTCAACAAGTAGTTGTTTGACCCCATCATCCGGATGCACTTCTTTAGATTAGGTAATTAGACCAAACTTGTTTCTGATTGGTCGCTTAGAATTTAATCTTATTTCAAATTGCTAATCCTGATGCTAATCCTGTTGATTCCAAGTGTGAATCCAGAGTATTTACTTTTCCAGAATAATTTACCAGCATTTCTGAATGAAACATTGATCTTCTTGACAGGATTATCTCATTTGTTGTCCTTCATATGAAATTTATTATTGCTATTTGACAGCTAACATTACCCTAGCTAGTCTTTAGCTGATTTGAATTTAGCATCTATTTTTCCCACGGAGTTAGCAACAGAACCGACGCATTTTGTGTTCGGCTTTGCCTGACTAGAGGACAAATTCATATTCCATTTTAACACTTTTAAGGCTAACAATCAGCTAAAAAGTTACCTACGTATAAATTCTGAGTCGTTCCTGTTTCTTTACTTCTATTGGTTAAGATTAAAAAAAAAAATTTTTTTTTTTATAAGGATGGCACCTTTTGGCACAGCTCCCTGTTTTGCGTTTCTCTGGACCCTGAGGAGGACATCAGGTTGTGTCTCAGGTGGTTTGGGTTCTTTATTATTGTTTGGGCCTTGGTGTAGATGTCTGTGGAGTCGACAGCCGGCAAAGAGGTACAGATGAGACGTGCGCTGGATACACAGGCAATATTTATGGGGCGAAATATTAATTTTGTGGATTTATTGCTGTAATAATAGGATGTAGTGGTATATGTAGAGGTAATGTGGAAAAGCATACCGGGTAAGACAAGTTAAATACATTTAGGGGAAGATTCAGTATAAGGGAAAATAATTACCGATGAGGTCATGAGAATTTTCAATTACAGTATGTACTAAAGGATTCTCATTAGTACTCTTATACCATAGCACCTTATCAATAAGTACATTTTTTATTTAGGAGCAGCAACTCATATTTTTAATCCATTTAGAGTTAGATTTAATGTTCTGAAGCGTCCTGTTATTGCTTTACATTATACTGGAGCAGTTATGCATAGCTCCTGCAGTTTATTTTCTCTTGAAGTTAATAAATCAAAAAATGCAGCTTCTTACTGCGGCAGTGTAACATGCTTTATGTTGAAGACTTTCCTGTGGTGCAAAAAACGTCAAGTTACAGATTTACCAAATCAGATATGGCAACTGAAATAAGCACTCTTTACAGCCACGGTGAGCAGAAAAGCAGAAAAAAATCCAGACAAGGTTTAACTACCCAGTTTTGATGAACTTTTTTCAGGTTACAGGTTTAACACTGGAGACTCCTTCAATAATTAAATGTTTTCTTACAGGAAAAAAATGGACGCATCTGTCTGTGGGAACTGTACACACAATCATTCACCAACACCACTTGCACATTGCAGGAACTCAGCTGGAAGTTATTGCTACGTCCCCCGTACATTCCTAACCTCTCTTTAAGCCATTTCCATATGTTTGGACCATTAAAGGAGTTCCTGGGTGGCCAGCGTTTCAGACATGAAGCAGGCAGTTCAATCATGGCTGTAACTGAAAATTTGTTCTACTTCGATGGTATCCAAGCATTGGTGAAACACTGAGCTAAGCGCATTAATGTAGCAGGGAATTATATAGAGAAATAAAGGGAGTTTTGACTCTAACTGTGTTCTCTTATTCTGCACAATTAAAAGTCCTGGGTTGACTTGAACGCCCCTTGTATTATTAACTGATACATGATGATCGACTCATGTTTAGTACTTAAAAAACAAAAAACTAACGTATGGTGTGTGCGGTGGACCGAGTTTCATCTGCAGTGTTTCTGCAGCATGAAACGTGCATGTGTGCATACAGTATATGTGTTGGGGTGGTGGAGGAGATGACTGGAGGAGATGACTTTGCTTCGGGCCCTCTGTCCTGGTCCTTCTCCAGCGCTGCCACGATTACACCCCTGATGATAAAAAAGCTCATCAGTAGCCGGGTTTTTCAGCCTAGCGTCTGCTGCCTGGTGCCGCTATGTACGCTGGGCTACAATCTGCGCCCTCTCAAGTGCTCATCACGTCCCTTGAGTGGGCCAGTGGAGAAAGCGTGTGCAAGTGAATCATTTTGACGCTTGTGCCACAATAGCTGTTTTTACAATACCATCCTTCTTTATTTTTTAGTTTATATCACAGTTTTTTTTTTTGTCTATTTGTCATTTTTTTGCCTTACATCGAGCTTTCCTATTTCTGTATCTGAAAATTCGTTGATGAGCTCTTGGCTTGTTTCATTTAAATGTTTTTTTTTTTTTTTTTGACACACACCATATGTTGTTGCAGGCTCGTTTGGATCCTGCCAGTCTGAACGTAATGACGCTGTCTGAGGGGGTGCTGCATGGCAGAAAGGCTTCTTCGGAAGTCACGGTGCCTCTGATTTCTCTAGTGATCAGATGCAAATGAGAAACAGATGTTCAGAAGGTAGCTGAACCTTGGTGACATGATCAAACGACACCAATCGCTTCAGTGACTAAAAACATGACGAACATGTCATCTTAAAAATATTCCGTGTACAGTGACCACTTGGTCGATATGGTTTTTAATTTCCACAATACAATTAAAATGGACATGTAATATCTCTATACAGTTATCCTCAGAATAAAACTGGACCTTTCCGTGTTTTCCTGCCATTCAGTATAGCTAACAAGTTTGTTAAACAAGCTCATGTTTAGCAGAATTTTGCATACACGTACTGTACAGTATCATGAACTTGAACATCATGGCGGTATTGGATTTCCGAAATGAACACAGGATCAAAAATATCAAAAACAGCACTCCTAATGTTTGGTTGAACTTCTCTTAGAAAGTTTCACATTTATCAGATGCTTTTGGACGCTATTTGGATGCTAACAGCACCATTGCTTAACACCTAGTACACCTGGGTGTTCTTGGGGTTGAATGCCTCACATTTACTCCTCCGAAACAGACCTCTGGTCAAAACCTTCCTCCAGGAGGCTTTATGATGTAGGATGTAGGAGGCATAATGTAAAACTCTAGACAGTAAGCCTGGTGTTCCAGATTCCAGTTTCTGACAGGTCTGTGACTTGGTGGTTCCCGGATTGTTCCTGACCATCCAAACCAGTCTTCTTTCAGCTAAACGGGGGCAGTTTATCTTCTTTCAGAGATTGGCAAATAGTAGCTACATCAATTGTTTGATTACAGTTACATTTGTTTGAACTGTAACAGCAACAAAAGATGCTATAATAATCAAAGCAATTTCATTCATTAAAAAAATACATCGACATTCCTAATGACGACCACCTTTCTTCTCTATAGTAAAGTAGGTGTGGCTTGTGTTTTCTCCATAGAAAAAGGGGTGTGGCTGGTGTTCTTCTCCATGATGAAGGTGGTGTGGCCGTGTTCTTCTATATAGTGAAGGAGATCTGGTGTCTTTTCTTCTCTATAGTGAAAGAGGTGTTGCCTGTTCTCCATGGTTAAGAAGGTGTGGCCTCTTTCTTCCCTGTAATAACGGAGGTGTGGCTGCATTTCTTCTCCATAATGAAGAAGGTGTGGCATGTTTTCTTCTCCATGATGAAGGTGGTGTGGTTGTTTTACTTCTCTATAATGAAGAAGCTGGGCATGTGTTCTTCTCCATAGTGATAGAGGTGTGGCCCTTTTCTTCTCTATGGTGAAAGAGGTGTAGCATGTGTTGTTTTTCATGAAGGTGTGGCCTCTTTTCTTCTCTATCATGATGGGGCATGGCCTCTTCTCTTCCTTATTGTGATGGAGGTGTGGCCTCTTTTCTTCTCTATAGTCAGGAGGTGTGGATTGTGTTCTTCCTCCTGGTGAAGGAGGTGTGGCCTCTTTCTTCTCTATAGTAAAGGTGTGGCCTGTGTTCCTGGTCTTGGTGAAGGAGATATGACCTCTCTCTTCTCCATAGTAAAGAAGGTGTGGTCTGTGTTCTTCTCCATAGTAAAGGAGATATTACTTCACTTCTCCATAGACAAGGAGGTGTGGCCTGTGTTCTTGGTCGTGGTGAAGGAGATATGACCTCTCTCTTCTCCATAGTAAAGAGGGTGTGGTCTGTGTTTTTCTCCATAGTGAAGGAGATGACCTCACTTCTCCATAGACAAGGAGGTGTGGCCTCTTTCTTCGCTATACTGAAGGAGGGGGGGCCTGTTTCTTATTTATAGTGAAGGTGGTATGGCCTGTGTTCTTACAGTGAAAGAGGAGTGGCCTCTTTTCTTTATAGTGAAGGAGGTGTGTTTTCTTTTCTTCTGTATAGTGAAAGAGGGGTGACTCTTGTATCCATCATATAGGAGATGTGGCCAGGTTTGTGTACATCAGTCCATCACCGTGAAAAAAAAGTGCCTCTTTTGTGCCTTTTATTCCCAGTAAAAAAGACATCTTTTTTCTCAGTGATGGAGGAATAATTGTGTATTAGTGCTGATAACTCTGATATTGCGCTGTCTCGTCTATTAATAACCCTGATTATTTTTATGTCTCCACCTCTGGTCCAAAGGCAGCATAGTATTGGATTATTTCCCCTATGTAGGATAAACACATGCTTATTTCCTGTTTTTGCCGTGTTAGCACGGCAGTTGGTCAGTCAGCAGTACGGGCCTGAGTTTATGATTAACATCTCACCAGTTCACCCCCAGGCCTAATTGATTCTCATGGCTGCTCTGATCAATCTCATTTCACACATCATTATGTCAGAATAAATATTGCCCCCCTGTGCTTCTGGAGAAGCAGTTCATATTTTCTGACTTAAGCCTTTTTTAATATATATTTTGGGTCTTGACCCAAGCCTCCGCTGCTGTTTGTCCTTGTAGCTTCACTCGTCTTACGGTGTTAATGACTAAGCCTTGTTCTCTCCCTTGCACGTTTTACCTTATCTCCACTCCCTGCTGTTTGTCTAGGTGCATGTTTCCCAGCATGCACTGCTGGTGTATGGAAAGGAAAGGATTTTTTATTATTATTATTATTATTATTATTATTATTCCTTTAGTCTCAGGGTTTCTCTTCTTTCCCTGCAACTCCATCTCTTTCCTCCAGATCACCCAGAGTAGCAGGGGCTAATGAAATAGCGTAGTCATAATGGGCCAGATTTAATTGACCCTAGCCTGATGTGAAAACCAATTAGGGTGGAGAGAGGAGCGCACACTCCGTTCCTGCAGAGTTTCTGGATGAAGAAGTTTGACATGTGTTAAATCAGTGGATCCACCAAATGTAAACTATACACCACATACTGTATATTTGATATGCCACGAGATGTTAGGGGTTAGTATTATTTGTTATTATTAATGAATTTATTTATTTTACACTTTGTTCTGTCACTTGAGGTACCGAGGCTTATGTAATGAAAGTGTTTTCCACTGAAAATCATCTCATTTAATTTCTTCAGATGATTTTCTTCATGTATTTTTGTATTGATATTGTTTTCAGAAAATGTAACTGGATCCAAAACTGTTTTTTTAATAGTTGTATTATTGTGTATTGTTTGTATTGTTCCATATTCTATGTATTGTTTATAATATTTGCATTAATAGTGTGGTTTTGTTCTTATTGATATATTTGTATATTAATATATATTTCTTCTATCTATACCACATCAGCTCTACTCTGATGTGGACAGAGTCCTAGTACTGTTTTGAATATGATTGTCTTAGTGATTCTTTTCTTATTATGATTTTATTTTCGGTCTGATTCTGATTCTCATTTTCTTTTGATCATTTTTCTGTGTCAATTCTGATTTTGTTTTAATTCTGGTTTTGATTTCTTGTTTTATCTCTGATTAAGATTTTGGTCTGATTCTAATCATTATTCTGTTTT
>JAOTRS010000035.1:1967050-1983111 GCA_028565755.1 Dinotopterus cunningtoni
AATCCTGTTCTTCAAAGAATCGCAACACAAATGAAATCGTCACCTTGGTATTGTGATAATTTAATCGTACCGGTTGGTCCCTGGTGATTCCCATCCTTACTTAGTATGCTAAATGTGATAACAGTGTCACTTTAGCTGTACTGGGTCTTTTATTTGGAATATCTTATCATGCCTGAAGAAATTGATCACATTCTCAATACTAAAAAAAAGCTAGAAGCAATATTTAAATAATCACTTTGTAATGTCTTAGCCTTTTGTGAAGTTTTTTGTTTTTAGCTACAGACTCATTTCATTTAAAGAAAAGTTTATTCTGTTCATTAAGTCAACTGTTTTGGATAACCGGTTAAGAGCTAATTCATACTTTTTGATGTTTTTCCCCTCCTTTGTAAATGAAGGCTTACTGTTTTAGAATAATTCAATTGAAATGCTTCATAGAGAAACTTTAGAGTTATTTGTGAGCATGAATGGGGATCAGTCATCAGGAGGCATAGAAATGAAATGAATAGAAGTGAGTGAATCATCTACAGTAAGCACGGATTCAACAGTACAGTCACATTAATGCAGACATGCTTTGTATTTGTACTGCCTTGCTGATTTTACAGTTATTTAAATAGATTTAATAAAGGCACTAGTGTTAGTGTTAGTATGTTAATTAGAAGTTAGAGTAAGTAATTTCAGACATAATCAAGCAAAGAATAAAACATCTGTTGTAATGAAAAAAAAAAAAAACACTATAACCAACTTTGTATGGCTTAGAACAAGAATGACAAATCACTTAGTCCACTTTACATACGGACAAAACACAGTGTTGGTGCTGATTTTATTATTTTATTTTTTATGTTATACATATAATACAGAAATGTGTGAGCCAAAGAAACTACTTCTGAAGTTTATGAACATGGAAGTGACCAATTTTTCTTCCCTAAAAATTGCAAGTTGCTAACTTAAGCCGTTTTTGGAAAGATGAAAAAACGGCCATTTTTTAGCGTGATACTGCCTCGCTTCAAACAATAATCATTTAAAAAGGAAATTATTCATATGAGAATTATTTATGAGTATTAATACTAAAATAGGTGTAAGCTTCTAGAAGGATATGACCTGTAAAATTGTTGCTTCAATTAAAGCATTTCGTGGTAAAATTAAGGATTTTTTCCCCAAAAAAATCTGTAGTGTCCGTAACCATGTCAAATTCAATTTGCAATATCTTAACAAGTTTGCGTTTTAGAATAATACACTTTTTCAGATTCATGTCTTTTCATGTGAAAACTAAATTGGCCAAGTTTCATCTGAATGACAGTTAAGATCGTTAAATGATTTGAATTCAAAAAAGTTACGGACACTACAGACATAAAAGGGCATCTTTTTATCTGATTAAAATATAAATGTGTATGCATGTTCACAAAAAAAAATTCCTATCTGAAAATTCACTTTTTTCTTATACCATAGCATTTAATCGACCAATACTGTACCATGTTTTGATCGATTAAAAAAACGGTGCCAAAAGAGTCCATTAATACGCCTGCTTGGCTAAGACAAATAATCTTACTATAAACTAATAAACTAAAAAAATAATTTCTCTTACTTTTATACTTTCCTGGGATTTAAACTCACAAGCTTAATGTTGACGTGTGTTACTGTCATAAGTGGTGTGTTCTTATACATGTGTCATTCATGTTGTTGTCATGATGTATTATTTTTTTTTTACATTTGCATATTGTACAAAGTAATCAGTTTTTTAATGCATTACTAAATCACTCTTTCTCTGTCTTTCTCTTCCTCCTTGTTTTGTCCACGTTTGTCTCCATTTTCACCTGGTCTCAGAGAGGAACAGGAGGAGTGGACGGCACCCGATGTCCACGCGCCGGATGGTGGCTCTGTATGACTACGACCCCAGAGAGAGCTCGCCGAATGTAGATGTAGAGGTGAAAAAAATCTCCATGCTTTCAGATACAAATACGTTTTATCAGTTTTAGCCAAATCAGTTATTTATCCTCTAAGAGAGAATAAATGAAGGAAAGGAAGGCACTACTTCCTTTCGAGTCTGATGGCCTTGATGTTAATATTTAGTATTTAGCTACAGTAAGTAAAATGGTACACATTTCGGCACATTTATACGTAAGTAGTGACATGTCGAGCTTGTGAGCTTGATGTTTTAACTTGAGCAATTTGTCAATTAGTGCATCAAATATACATCAGTAGACGCACCGTGCAAGTACCGGATTGGACCCAACCCCCTTTTGCCCCTTTTGCCTTCAGTACTGCCTTGTGGCATGGATTCAACAAGAGGCTGGAAACATTACTTGGATCACACTTGGACCTGATTGCATCACACAGTAATGCTGTAGATGCCAAAAGTACTGTACTGGATTGAGATCTGGTGACTGTGGAGGTCATTTGAGTACAGTGAACTCACTGTCATGTTCAAGATGATTTCGTTGAGATGGTTGTAGCTTTGTGACATGGCCCGTCATCCTGTGCTCATAAATTGATGTACAGGGTCAGCAACCAACAATACTCAGGTAGGCTGTTAAATGTAAAACCATGCACAATTATTACTAAGTGGACCAAAGTGTGCCAAGAAAGTCTCCTACACCTCATTACACCACCACCAGCCTGGACCGTTGATAAGAGGCAGGATGGATCCATGTTGTTAACGCCGAATTCTGACCAGAGCTTTCGAATATCACAGCAGAAATCGAGACTCATAAGACCAGACAACATGTTATCACCCAAATTTGGTGAGCCCATGCGAGTTGTAGCTTCAGGTTCCTGTTTTTAGTGTGGTGTGGTGTGGTCTTCTGCTATTGCTGCAGATCTGCTTCAATGTGTTGTGTGTTCAGAGATGATTTTCGACATAACTCGTGTTTAATGAGATGTTATTTGAGTTACTCTTGCCTTTCTATCAGCTCGAACCAGTCCAGCCATTCTCCTCTGACCTCTGGCATCAGCAAGGCATTTTAACCCAGAGACCTGCTTCTCACTGAATATTTTCTTCCCACCCCCCCACCATTTTCTGGAAACCCTTGAGATGGTTGTGAGTAAAAATCCCAGTAGATCAGCAGTTTCGGAAATACTCAGACCAGCCCGTCTGGGTCCAACAACCCTGCCACAGTTAAAGCACCTTTCTTCTCCATTCTGATGCTCAGTTTAAACAGGTGTACCTAATAATACCACAATAATAAGCATATAGAAAAGGAACTCGATGTGAGCCACTAGAGGGTGCTAGTCACTCCCTTAGTAGGGAAATTCAGCTTCCTGGTTTCTTTAGTAAATAAAGGTAGTGTATCATCAGCGACACCTTCGTCATATCAAGCTGCGTTCCATTCCGAAGTGCACTTCACAGGGTGCTCCGTTTGCAGGGACCCGGTTGCCGGAACACCCTGCGTAGTCACCAGCGCAGACGTCACTTCCTTCGTGCGTTACCATGGTAACATGAGCACCTGGGATACCTGTCACTGCGACTGGATATTTCACACTATGGACATTAAATATTGAATATTTATTGAAACAAAAACTGATACCATTAGTAACGTCACTGTAAAGTCGTACTTATAGGCTATAAAATATATACTACTAATATGTAGCATGTATAACTTACAATATAAACTATTGATTATTAATAATAAAATAATAATTGATTACATTTTTTTTACTAAAAAAGATTATTAGCCTATATAATACTACGAATATCTTGATTAAATTACAATTTTTATTATTGTGCCATATTAATATGACGTCATCCCCGATAATGATGACAAATAAATGAATCCTTTTTCGAGCTCCATTTTTTCCCTTTGGGGGGTGGGGGGGGGATAATTCCTAATTACAGTTCATACGTACCACTAACATTACGTTTTTAAAGTCCAACACTGAGCCTAGTATAGTAACGTTGTACTTATTTAAAACCTGGTCTTTGTGTGTGTGTGTGTGTGTGTGTGTGTGTGTGTGTGTGTGCTTCATCACTATGGGTTGTAAATTGAATCAGTGTTTTCACACTGTCATTATTATAATAGATTTTTTTATTTTATGACTTTTTAATAATCATTTTAAATGTCTGACACACGGGCTAATGATTTGACAGATCTGCTATTAACCAGAATATGAATCATATATCAGTGTAAAAATACATTAGGGGGATATATAATGTGGAGTTAAGCTTTTATTAAGAAAATAAAGCATATGTGTGTGTGTGTGTGTGTGTGTGTGTTAGCAGTAAAGCGCTAACGTAATGAACCTGGCCTTGCGTGTCGTCTTTCTCAGGCCGAGCTGACCTTCTGTGCCGGAGACGTGATAACAGTATTTGGGGAAATCGACGAAGACGGGTTTCATTATGTGAGTACACTACAGTCTGATGGATTGAAGTGGTTCGATAACTTTATGATAGACAAAAAAGAACGTTTTTAGAGATATGGATTTAAATTTTAAAGGGAAAGTTACATGTATTCAGAGAGAGAGACGGTATGGCAGATTGGGTTTTTTGTTTGTTTGTTTGTTTTTTCTAAGCTTTTGAAAGTAAAATCTAGTGCAAGTTTTAGCTTCGGGACAGTTTTTTTTTGTCACATCTTAATTTAGCTTCACAACAATGAAGCTAGTACAAAAAAAAAGAAAACATTAAAAAAAGTTTTGCATTGCTAATGGAGTCTTTGAGTAGCTTAATGATATCTTCACTCATCATTCGGTCATTCATTATCTTCACCATTTATCCATATATGTAGTGATGCAGAGAGAATGAAGACTATCCAAGGGCACAAAGCGGGGTACATCCTGAATGGCACGAGCACACACACTCACACACTCAGTCACACACACACACACTATTATTCTTCCATTGTTATACTCGTTACCTTTTATGCAACACTTCCGCCTAGTGGCCGCATTTACATTATTTGCATCTACGCGAACACAAACACAAGCTTGCGTATGCTCACCCTTTAAGTCTTCACCACGCATTTGCGTTGTGTTTATTTGTTGAGTGTGTGTCACGTGTTGTCACTCTCAGGGCGAGCTGAACGGGCACAGAGGTCTGGTGCCCTCCAACTTTCTGGAAGAAGTGCCTGACGATGTGGAGGTTTTCCTCACCGAGCCACAGGATCACCCAGGCAGGACCAAGAGCAAAAGGGTACACCCCGTTTCACAGCACTAGCCCTCTCTCAATCTCTTTCATCCATCTGCAATTTTTCCTTTTCTCTATGTCTCCTTTTTGTTTTTTTTTTGTTTTTTTACCTCTTTCCTCTTGTTTTGCACTCGATTCTTTTCCTCCTCTCCGTCTGTGTTTCGTGTTGTGTGGCGGCTGACGATTTATTCATTTATTTATTAATTATTATTTTTATTTTTATTTTTATTTTTACATTTTGTTGGATGGTTAAAGAACACATTTAAAAGGCTACGGAGATGTACCAATCTTATATTTATGTTCAAATCTGTTCGAAAGACTCAATGGGAGGGACCATGTGTTTGTTATAAAAAGATGAAAGATGATACAGTATTCATAAAGCATTGTTTAAAGATAAAGGCTATTCTTTTGTAAATGGGGGCGGGGAGGGCGGGAGGCGGGTACACCACAGACTCTTCATGCTATTTATTCAGGATTGTAAGAGATACTTTATGAATATGAGTGTGTTTCATTGATCTGAAAACAACTTTCTAATAGAGGCAATAGTTTTGATGTACAGAGAGATGAAACCATGTAGAACTGCATGTCTCCCCCCCTTTTTTTCCTTCCAAAATGCTTGATTTCCTGGATATCATGATTTTTCTTTTTTTTTATATATTATGCAAAAATGATTGAGACCAGTAAAAAAGGGGGGAAAAAATACACTTTTGTATATGTTTCCAAAATAACTTGTTTTTTGTATATTGCTGATATTTAAAGACTGAGCTTGAACTGATTGTAACTAGATAAAGAGATTATAAATTGGGGAGTGATTTAAAAAAATATAGATTTATGACTAATGTAGATTATGACTAATGTGTGCTGGTTTATGAGAGAGAAAAAAAATATGAAATGATCACTGTTTTTGCTCAGAGGTTGTTCTTGTACTTTTCTTTTTCTGACTCTCTCATGTTCATTGTGCACACTGTTGAGATGCATTGCATCATGCCGGTTGTTGTTGTTGTTATTTTTTATTTTTTTACTTTCTTTCTCCTTCACCCGCTTGGCAAACCAGAAGAAGAGCGTTCATTTCACTCCGTAACGGCTCTGTGCGCCTCACGTAAGTGAGCGACTGATGATACCGAGACTAACGCTGCCCTCGTCTAATGCAGGTGACATAGGTAGCCTTTAACGTTAACCCCGCTGACAAAGGGGTGCGCACACACACACACACACACACACACACACACACACACACACACACCAGTTAGTTGCAATATAGACACGCTTTACATTTACTCAGCTTTGAAGACACATAAATGTTTCAAAGTTATAAGCAGTCGTGTGCAAAAGTTAGTACCCCCTCTATTGAATTTTGTGTGTATTTTGTGTAAAAATGTGTCTCGGGATTTTGCAAATACAACCCCAGACAATCAACACCAAAAAGTTTTTCACCGTGCAATGACTTATTTAACAATAAAGGAAACCAAAAAGAAAAAGTCTGTGCAATACTAAGTACTCCCTCTGATTCAGTAGCTTCCTGTATCACTTCATCAGTCTCACATCATTTTGGTCCGTTCTTCTTTACAACATTACTTCAGTTCGTTGAGGTTTTTGGGCATTCTCTCATTTTCTCATTCTTTTATGCTCTCATGCAAGCTCGGTTAAGGTCCCACCACAGCATTAGATTGGGTTGAGGTCTGGACTTTGACTCGGCCATTCTACAACCTTTTTTTTTCACCTGTTTTTTCTGATGTAGATTCAGATCATTGACCTGTTGCATGACCCAGTTTTGACCTGTCGGACGTGCTCTGGTATACTGTACAGGAGATTTCATGTTCAGCTGAATGACTGCAAGGTGGCCAGGTCCTGCGGCTGCAAAAACAAGCCCAAAGAAATGACCCTCCACCGCCATGCTTGACAGTGGGTATATACAGTGTTTCTGATAAGAGGTTTTTGCACAGGGCATTAAGGCTAAACAACTTCAATTTGGCGTCATCTGTTCATAGGACATTGTTCTAGAAGTCTTGTGGTTTGTTCAGGTGCGGTTTTGCGAACCTCAGTAGTGTTTCCATGTTGTTGTTTTTTTGACGATAGAGGCTTTCTCCTGGCAACGCTTCCAAACAAACTGTACTTATTCAGTCGTCTTCTAATTATGCTGTCATGGACTTTAACATGTAACATGTTCAGTGAGGCCTGTAGAGTCTGAGATCTTTTGTATTTTTGTATTTCTCTGAGCTTCGCACGGTCTGACATTGAGATGAATGTGCTGGGACTCCTGAGAAGATCTTGAATGCTTTCCAATTGTGAATCTTTCTCATTGTAAAACATTGAACTCCAAATTGTTTGGAAATGGTTTTATAGCCCTTTTCACATTGATGTGCAGCAACAGTTGCTTCTCCAAAGCTACTGTATTGCTTATGTCTTTCTTTCTCTTGGCATTGTGTTAACACACACCTGAATGATCCAGATCAGCCAAACTTTCTACTTTTATAGAGATCTGCACGCCTGCAGATAATCAGTTAATCAATGGCTGAAATCATGTGGAAAAAGTAACAGGGTACTTACTGTAGTATTGCCAGCATATTTCTATTTTTTTTTTTTTTTTGGTTGTTTAATTTTTATTAAATATATAATGGCACAGTGAAAAAAGTTACATGTTGGTCGTCTAAGGTTGTATTTGCCTAATACTGCGACCTGCAATGATCAGATGATTTTTATTGTGTTTTTGCACAAAGAGACATAACATTAAAAGAGGGGGCACATTTTTATACATGACTGTAGTTACTCAGGTCACATGATCTCAGTAAGAAAATTCTTTATAATGATGCTATGCTGACATGAATAGTGCTTAATGGCTGGGTACCTAACTGCAGTCTCCCAGCAAAGGAGATAGGTCTTGTACTATAGGTTTACATTGAAACTACAAGCTAGTGGTTCATTTAAAACATCAGCCCTGGACTAAAGTAATAGGTGAAGCAGCAGTGGGTCAGAGCTTACATTTTTCTGTAACGAGATGGTTGTAGGTTTGGATCCCATCACTGCCAGACGTTCACATAAAATGCACGCATCTCATCAGACATGAATACATCCTCACTTACCGGTACTTTTTCTAGCCACACTCTTGCTACCTCACATTTATCGTCTCCTTGCCTGTGATTGGGCGAAAGCGAAACCCCCGAGAACGAGAAACCCCCCTCCCCCCCGAGCTCTGCATTAGACGGGCTGAGCTGGTATCTTCAGTCGGTTCTCTGGGTGTTTGTACATGACAGTGTCCGTCTCATTGACTCCTGCTGTAACTCATGGCTCAAGCTACATGGGCGCTGTTGCACAGCAGAGGTCCGAGGAGTTTGAGCTGCCTCTTCCCCTCTCTCCCTCCCTCCTCGAACAACCCCCTCTCCCCACCTCCCGTAGCGTGGACGCCCCTGTAGAGACGATCCCTTCTCCCTTCCTGTCGAGAAGCTGCGCACCAGACAAGACCAGACTCAGCCAAAACGAGCCAAGTCACAAGGAATTGGGACACGGGGTGACGTCTGGGGTGCAGGGTTTCTCTAAGGAACGGCCAACAAACACCAATAAAACCATTTCTATCCCTTTTAGAGAGTAGATTTCCACCATCAGCATTAGTTTGTCACATTGTTTTATATCTATCAAAATATTTTTTCTTCTTCTTCTCATTTTAATAGTTTGTTAGACAGTTAAGATGTTTCAAATGTGTGTTTTAAATCAGTTTTAATTTGGCTTCAGGTCCCTTGGCGAAGTTACCAAGCTGAAAGGTGATAGATTACATCAGAGACTGGTAAATTAAAAACTCGTCTTTTTTCCTCTTTATCACCATTAATTTGATCTAAATATAATATTTTAATATTACACATCCCCACATGACCCTGAAGGAGGTGCGAAGGAGTTAGGGATAAAGAAGGGATTGTGGAACGCTTCCTGGCCTTTATTACAGCAGAGTCATATTTAGAGAGGCGTAAGAGATCGAGACATGCGTCTTTTTTATTTATTTATTTATTTATTTATTTTGTTTCCTCTACAGAATGTGTGTAGAAAACCACGATTATATCTAATAATAGATATACACATTAGATCACTAGATAGTGAAATGCATTTCCTTTATGACCTCACACGGTTTCTTTTTCGAAGATGCATTTTTTCCTGCTGTTTTACCATTGGAACAGATTTTTTTTCTCCCAGTACAAATGATCTAGACGTTGACAAGCGAACATCCACGACTCTTTAGTTTCACATTTAACTTGAGGTGATGTTGCTGTGAAATGTGACCAAATCAGCTTTTTTACGTCCAGCTATCTCTGTGTCTAATATGTATATCTATGACCCCAATTTACACTGTACCCCATTAAGACAAGACAAGAAAACTGTGTATTATTATTATTATTATTATTATTATTATTATTATTATTTATAGAAGCGATAATATTTAAAGCACCTTTTTATGCATTTTTAATCCCTCTCAATCGTAGCACCTCAAAAAAAATATATATATTTTTAATAAAGAGACCTGAGAACACTTATTTCATTTATTTGGAACAAATGCAGACAGTGAAGATAATTACTCAGCCGTTATGTGTCATGATTTTCTCCCTGTGTACTGTACGGTGGCCCTGCTGGGACAGAAAAGACTTGTTGAAGATGGAGGGTTGGATGTGCAGTGGGATGCTGTGAGAGAAAATCAAAAACCATAGCTCTGTATTATTATTATTTTTTTTGTATATTTTTTTCCCCCTGAACTGTCCCTTACGGGTCTCTCATTAGGTTCCTGTGGAAAAAGCGGGGGGCTCTCTGAGACGAAGCGCCACCCCTACGGAGCGCCCCCATCTCCAGGGCTCTGTCCCCGCCTCCGAGGGGTCAGGGATCCCCGGCGACCTACTTACTGTAAGAAACGAGGATTACTCTCCAGAGGGGAAAAAACTGTAGAAAAGACTTGGTGCTGTGAAATAGGGGTGGAGTCACTTTTCCATCTTTTCCTCCATTTCTGTTCAGGGATTTGGGCGGAAATGGGAAACAAGAAACGGGAAAAGCGGGAACTAGGGTTTTCATGACCACAAACCAAACTAGTCGAGCATTTTTATACTTTTGAATGAGCCCGGCTTCTTTCTTTACCCCAAACTAAACAAACAAAATCTATGAATACAGCGTGAGTGGATGAGTAGTGAGAAACGTCACCAATCAGAGCTCTGTGTTTAAAGATGTATGCAATAAGAAAGACTTTAAAGATTTATCACCTAACTAATATTATAGTAAAACCATGCGTAGATAATTTATATTTATTTATAGTATACTGCTTACTAATATATTCCGACATTAGTGTTAAAGTGGTAAGTTAGCCAAAAAACGACCTCCTAACCTCAAAAATAAAACATTTACCAAGATTTGTTTGCTTGTTGCTAAAAGGCTAATATTGCTCAGGAAGTTGATAGTCTGCATTTTAGAATCGTAGTGTTTAAACTCATCTAAATTTTTAGCAAACTACACTACATTGCGAATATATTAAGATTTGAGTGACATTGTCAAACTCTGGAACATTTCCTCTCTATGGCGTGATGCTAAAGCGATAACTTCAAGCTTCCCTGAATTGTTATCTACTCTTTGTCACTGACTCTAACTCTAATTTTCGCTCTAAATTCAATCAGTCTTCAGCTGATCGACTGTACGTGGTTTAAAGGGAAATTGTGTGAGGGAAATTGTTGACTGAAATGTTGCTTTAAACTAAACATCCAGCTAGCATCTAAAGTGTACTGTATGCTAGGTTAACTACCATCGAAAACCGCTAGTTTTTCCGCTCAGTTTCAAGTCAAACTGGGACTTGTGATGAAATTTCTGGTGAGTGACGTTGCGTAAAAGCAATTGACATTTACAGAAGACTTCAAGCACAGTACGGCGATGAGACTCTTAGCCGCAGTAAAACATTTAAACGGTGCAAATTTTTTCGAGAAGCCTATATGTCCGTGGATGACGATCCCGGCCGGGGTGGCTCAGTGTCGTTCCGATGAAAATTCATACTTGAAATGTCTGATCAGATAACTTTACCAACTTGCTGAAGAGACGCATCTGTCTGTGGTAGCTGTACACACAATCATTCACCAACACTACTTGCACATTACAGGAACTCGGCTAGGAATTATTGCCACATCCCCTGTACAGTCCTGACCTCGCTCCAAGACATGTTTGAGCCTTTAAAGGAGTTCCTGGGAGGCCAGCGTTTAAGACATAAAGCAATCACGATCCAAGCAATTGATAGTATCCATGATCTAGTAAAATGCAGGAATGAGTGCATTCGTGCAGCAGGGGATTATATAGAGAAATAAAGGGAGTTTTTAACTCTGATCTGTATTCATGTGTTCTGCACAATTAAAAGTCCCAGTTTGACTTGAACGGCCCTTGTGGAATTCCCAAAGCCCTGTCAGAGAATGACAGCTAATGAAAATTAGCACAAAGTAATAATAAAAAAAAGACATAGCACAAATTTTAGATGTAGATTTGTCAAATTAGAATACAGTATATGTATATATATATAGAGAGAGTTTATATTTATGTGTAGTATGATATGAAATAACACCGATGCACCCTGCCACTTTTGACTAGTTTCCCAGATTTTGGATGGTCATGAAACTCCTAGTGGGCGTCAGCCTTCTTATAATTGCCTTATCAATTGTGCACAAAGGTCCGTGTTGTATCTGAGAGATGGGTGGGATTTGACATATAACCTTGTCACTAAAATTTGTTTGTCCTTTTTTTTTTTTGAACCATTGTCTGTCTTTGGTTAATTTCATTACTGCGTCATTTTCTCCATCAAACATTATTGTCATGAATGTAAGCTGATGAGTGATGGAATGGTCTCGAGCTCGTACTGTACTGTACTGTATTTTCTCTACAAATAATATTTTCTTCCTCTTGTCCGCTTCATCTTCCGTTTGCACATTATTTCCAGCGCAGACATGAGTTTGGACTGAGACTGCCAAAAAACGTTTAAGAAAAAAAAAGAAGAAAAAAAAAAGAATGTATAAAACATTTCTGTATATGTTGTACAATTGTCAGCCAAATACTAGACATTTTATGTCATCAGAAAAATTGTATATAAATATATATAAAAATATATATCTATATATAAAATATAAATCCTTGTTTTTTTTTACCAAGTCAGGAGATCATACGTCGTCAAGCATCGCTTCTACATGTCGTCCGAGTGACTTGCTGCTCTTTTTGTACCTCGTCCATTTGTACGTTCTTTTTAAATGTTTATACTTGCTTTTCAGACTGCCTTTTTTGTACATTCGACTTTTTAATCTTGACAGAGCAAGCTTTTTTCCTCATGCTGTCTTCAGAACCATAACGTTTAAAGAGTCTGCAAAATGTTTGCTAGCTTTACGGAAAAGAAAAGAAAAAGAAAAAAAAAACAAGCCTGTGGTGACGGATATCTAACATCGTGTGGGTGTGCATGTGCATTTTTTTTTATTGAAATAAATTTGATATTTTGTACACATCGATTGTGTGCTGGTGTTTGATCTTGGAAAGATGAACCTGTCCTTTGAGGATCGGTGTTATTTTATGCAGTTTTTACAGTATGTTTTAAATTCTGTTTAGTTTTTTGTGTGTGTGTGACTTTATTAGCTGTCAGTTTTAGAATTGTTAATCATGTTTATTATTTAAGTAATAACATTTAATTTGTGTTTGATCTCCAGAGAATGGTTGATAAATACAGACTTCACATCACACACCATGAGTAGGATTTTGTTTATTATTATTTATTTAATTATTCATTCATTTTTGCATAAAATGGTTTCAGTTTAGAGAATATTTTTTAGTTATTTACTTGTTTTATAACCCTGTACCCATGAATGCACACAGTGAATAGAGACTGGGTGAAGGAAACGGACTGAGTTTTGCCACTAGATGGCCATAACACCTCTATTATTGCGAAACTTCGACACGGCAAAATGTATATAAAGATAATGGTTTAGTGAAAGATGTACTAAATCATAGAAGCACTATTATTCTCAAATTAGCATGATGTAGCTGTTTAAACTGAATTATTTCGCCACATGTCATTTACAGATCAGCCAAGAGGTCTTACTTAATTCCTTGTTTTTTTTGTTTTGGCAGAATGAGGTTAACAAAACGAACAGGTAAGTTCATAAAACCATGCAAACTTCTTGTTTTTCACATTTAATTATGTGTATGTTCACACTTTTACCTGGAATTCCAATGCCCGTTCAAGTCAAACTTGGGACTTGTGGTGACCGGGACTTGTGGTGACATTTCTGTTGAATGAAGGCGTCCAATAAAAAAAGATTAAAGACTTTACAGAAGACTGCAAGCAGAGTCGTTGATGAGACATAAAGGTGCGAACGTTTTAAAGGGAGCGTCCGTGACTGTACGTCCGTGAATGCCAATGCCGATCTCAGCCCAAGGTGGCTCGGAGCACCCTGCAGCTGGTCCCTCAGCTGGTATAACTCCTCGCCAACTTGCAAAAGAGACACATCAGTCTGTGTGAACTGTACACACAATCATTCCCCAACACTACTTGCACATTACAACGAGTTATTGTCACGTCCCTCAGTACAGTGCTGACTACAGTGCTTTTTTTTACTATGTTTGGCCCATTAAAGGAGTTCCTGGGAGGCCAGGGTTTCAGACATGAATTAAGCAGCCCAAAAGAAAACTTTTTCCACCTTGATGGTGTCCAAGCACTAGTGAAACACTGAGATAAGGGGATTAGTGTTGCAGGGGATTATATAGAGAAATAAAATGAGTTTTTGCTTTTATAACTGTGTGCTGTCATTCTGCACAACCAAAAGTCCCGTTCTGACTTTACAAAATCGAGTTTTTGTACTTCACAACCGGATGGATAACGCGCTGCTCTTACGAAGGCTTCAACAAGCATAAGGAGCCAGGTCACCTATCTGCCTCAACCCATTTAACATCATTAACAAGGATGACATATACAGTAAGAGGTACTACTGCTATTTATAAAAGATAAGAAATGAAGGTTCAGATGTGAGACAAGTTACAGTTACTGAACACACACGCGTGTACAGGTAAGGACAGTGTAACAACAAGATTTATCTAAAGAATTAGTAGAGCGTGAAGATTTCCTCATGGGTACTAAAGTCTGGATTGAGTCTGGCTTCTCTCATGGTTTCATCCTTATGTTCGTCTCAAGGAGTTTTTCCTCGCCACTGGCATTTTAAAAAAATGATATCCATAATTTTAATTTCCTTCGTGACATTGTCTATTTTTAAAAACACTACACAAACAAAACTCTTGAATCCAATTGAAGCTAGTTTTTGTATAAAGTAAAAGAAACCAAAAAGCAATAGGGGTCTAATTATAAACCTTTGAATTTTTTTATTATTACATTTACCAAATATACACTACGTATATTACATCATGTGTGACTTTTTAAAACCGTGACGTTTAATTCCTATTATTGTCACGGGTCACACAAAAAGCAACGGGGAAAAAAAAAAAAAACATTCCATGCACATTCCATCAACCCCTAATCCTTGTAATTGAGGACGTAACCTCTCCCAGATGCTAACAGACCTCGAAATGAGGCTTTATTAAAAGCAGATGCACTATGAGGATAAAACAGTAAAGAAAAGACAATCTTCGCATCAATTACTGGACCGATATCCTGTTGTGTGTTACAAGTGTCTAATTAGTCTGACAAAGATCTCCGGCATTTGCAATTCAATAAAAAAGCCGCAAGCTTGTTTTAATTCACTTAAACCTCTTCCTGCTTTGGTACTTCTCATGTCATGATAATGGCAAATGACACCAGAACATTAGATACACACACATATGGTTTTAATTAGTATTAATTAGTTCAATAGTTTGCAGTTAATTTAGCAGAAACTTTCTTTGTCTCATCTTGGGTCTTCTCTGGGTTCTTCACACCAGATCCATCAGGACACCAAACACACTGACAGAAGAAGAAAAAAATAAATGAAAGAAAGATGTGTGGCTGCTATACTTCCTCTAGCTTAGCATGCATCTTCATTCTCTGGAACATTCTTTGTTACACTGCAGTTTGTACTAATGATTGTTGAAATCTTGGCAGCATTGATGAATTTTCTCTAACCGCAGCTTGGGCAGTGGTAGCTTTAACTCATATGATCGGTTGGGTTCATTCTGAGATCGTCACTATAGTAACAGATCGTTTATGGGGAACTGTACGGTGGGCACGTCATATAGACAGAAAAAACGATTATAGCTCAATTCAATTTAACTAAGGGCAGAATTCCCATTCATTCATCTTCTATACTGCTTATCCTGTATACAGGGTTGTGAGGGCCCAGAGCCTATCCCAGGAGACTTTGGACACAAGGCGAGGTACACCCTGGAAAGGAAGCTAATTCGTTACAAGACACACACATACACATACACACACTACGGGCAATTTGGGAACAGCAATTAGACTAACCTTCATGTCTTTGAACTGCAGGAGGAAACCGGAGTACCTGGAGCAAACCCACCAAGCATGAGGAGAACATGCAAACACCACGGACACAGACCAGGTGTGATTCAAACCCAGAAACCTCAAAGTGTGAGGCCACAGTGCAAACCACAAACTACACCGCTTAAGTAAAATAGATCTGAGCAACAAGGAATGGTGACGGTTGTTACTCATTTCCTTCCCGTAGCTGCCCAGATCAAATTCAAAACTCTCAAAGTATCCAGCACCTATTTACCTCTCAGCTCTAATCACACCTCGCACCGCACCACGTTCCCTTCCGATCCTCCAGAACTGCTTGATTGTTCGCATCATCTCTCAGGGATCGAGAAAGACATTCATCTAGACTGTTTTCTGTCCTGGCTCTTATGTGTTAGGATGAACTTTCTCTACATGTACATACAGCCAAGTCACTGGCACCCCCCCCCCCCCCCCCCCCCCCCCCCCCCACACCACCACACAAAAAAAAAAAAAAAAAACAAATACCAA